>JAHFWL010001077.1:0-244175 GCA_021292165.1 Shinisaurus crocodilurus
GCAGGGAAGAGAGAAGAAAACTCAATTTAACTGGATATGTTGACAAGAAGGGTACTTCTCGTAGAATTCATAAGTGCAAGTATGACAACATCAGAGAATAACAAAAGCAAAGTGCGAGTGTAAAGAAAGCTGCCTTGTCTTTCAAACAATTCAGTTGAACAGGTAAATAATGTGTTGCATTCTCCTTTTCCATTTCTGAGGTTTGCTTAACACACATTACAATGATGAAAAGCCCCAGCCAAAGAGATAAGATGCTAAGAGCAAAAGAGATTGCACTGTGAAAATTAACAAAATAATAATTTAAAAAATCTCTAATATATCCAGCCATTACTTGTCAGAAACTCTGATAGTTTGTGCATATGCTGGAGTATATGTACAGCCCTTCCAGTAATATTTTACCAAAGTACCTAGTTATTAGCAGTGGTCAACTGTGGCCTATGGGAAAATATTTCCATGATCAAAAAGTGTTCACCTCATATAACAATCAGTGGTGCTATTCTTTAGAATCAATGTACACTTTAAGCAAAAATAGGGTCCCTGTCCCAAGGGCCTTACAATCTAATTTTAACACTGGGGAAGACAATAGAGAGAGCAGAGTAAAGACACAGCCAAGGATATTAATTACACTTTTGGACCAACCAGTAACCAAAGTTCTCTGGGCAGTGTACAGGTAAATTAAAAGCATAAAATACAAAACAATAAACAGTGATTAAAAGAGCACATAATAAAACCAAGATAAAACCAGCAGCAAGGGGGTAAAACAACGCAGCACATAGAACCAAAGTAAACCAGCAGTAAAATAAAACAGTGGGAAGATCTAAAAGCACTTAAAACAGTTCTTAAAATGCCTGCAAGAATAAAAAGATGTTCTCCTGGCAGATAAAAGACCAAAATGTAGGTATCAGACAAGAATCTCTGGAAAGGGCATTCCACAGTTGGGATGCCACCACTGAAAAGGGGACATACTAAAAAGAATAGTGAATGGCCATTGCAATGCATTGATTCATTCAGTAAATCACTGGAAGATTTTAGGGACCAGCTCCAAATCAAAATACTTGCCATAGGTAAACATTACTTGTTTTTAGGCACCATCTCCAATTCAAAATACTTGCTCACGCAGTGGTCTTTGGGGAACAATTCCAATTATTGCCTACACGACGGTTTCGAAGAATCATTTCCAAACAGGCAAACCTAGTACTGTACTGGAATGCATTAAACCAAAAGGTGACTGGAGGTTTACATGGTCTTCTTCAGGCATCATCTCCAAAAGGAATAGAGTCATGAGGATTCCCAACATTTCCTGGGATCATGTGGCATGTTTAAAGACTATGCCCCTCCCTCAACCTCTCCGTGTGAATGGCCTGTCTTTCGAAATGGCCATAGCAATGCATTGGATATCAGCAGCCCCACAGGAAAGAGCAAGAGCCCCATTAGTGCTCACAGGTGCACCATGGGGAGCCTTCTCCAATCTGGTGCCCTCCAGATGTTTTGGACTACAGCTCCCAGCATTCCTGCCCACTGGCCATGCTGGCTGGGACCGATGGGAGTTGAAGTCCAAAACATCTGGAAGGTACCAGGTTGGGGAAGGATGGCCAAGGGAATACCCCTGAACACTCCAAGGGCCAAATGCCATGACCCCTCTATAGCCATTCCTTCTGAATGGCTCTAAGAATCAACTGTCCTTCTGAATGGTCATAAGAATGTATTGGATTTAGACCAGCAGCCCCACAGAAAAGAGCAAGAGCCCCATTATTGCTCATTTATGTGCACTCAGGGTGTGCCCCCACCAACACAAGGGGCTTCTGCTGCCACAACCCCTCTCCTGCCATGACCTTTCCAAAAGAATGGCCTGTCCTTCCAAATGGCTATAGGAACGCCTCATAAGAAACAGCAGGAGCATTACTATTTCACATGGGTACATTGAGGGAGTACCCCCATCACCACAATGAGTTTCTGTTGCCGTGATAATCAAAGTGAAAAATGGATGCAAAGATTTTCCTTTATTAATTCTTTTTAGCATAAAGCCTAATTGAACTACCAAAACAACTTCAGGTGTATGCTTTATTTATTTATTTATTTATTATATTTATGAATCGCCCATCTGGCCAGACATCCAGCCACATCCATCCTGAAGCATATAAGATGGTCAACTGGAAGCCTAAGGGTCCCTAAATGCTGGAACTGTAAATTAATAAACATTAGCAAAGCCAAAATCCATAACAGCATCCTAGCTCTTAACTGCAGCTCAGACATACAGGGAAGCAGCTCAGACTTCCATGTAGCTTGTAGGGGTTGGATACACTGTAAGGGCACACATAATTGCTGCCAAAAAGGCATGATCTTTTAAAGACACCATGTCCACATCCGGTGACTCCCATTACCACTCAAGGTAAATCTTATCACTGTGTATCAGATGGAGTTATCAGTTCTCATATTTACTCCTCTGAAAGTGACCCAAAAGAGAAATATTGCCAATTTACAGATTCTAGCCATACCATTTCAAGATGTGCCTTTTTTTTTTTTTGTTAGAAAGGCAGGGTATAAATCAAATAAATAATGAGACTTCCTTCCAGGTAAGTTGTTATATGTTTGTAGCCTTAGATAGCTGTCTCCTGTGTCTCCGACTTTATTGCTTAAAACCGTAGGCTGCCGCAAGTAAATGTTTCCTGCTAATTCTCAGGAACTACCACCCCAGATCCCAATAAGCACCTCTTACTATCACCCACTTTCCTTCTATTCTGTCAGACAGGCTCTTTCATCTTTTTGCAGTGAAATATCTCCAAGATTTTGCAACAATTGCCGGTATTAAATTTGTACTGCTAGGACTCTACTATGTTTCAACCATATAGCCAAATTGCTTGGTTAATCCTTGCTTGTTAAAACCTACTCACACAGCTCTAATGAAAACAAAATGCCTTTCAGTGTTTTACAAGGACTGGATGTGCTTTCAAAATGACCGTAAAAAGCATAATTTCATGTTGCTCAGTATTGCTCAGGATCTGCCACAAATTTGGAGAGAAAAACAACATACCATTAAAGCATAAGAACATGAAGTCATATTTAGGCAGGGCAGCTGCATCTAACATGCTTATATCAGCCTAGAACAGCAGAACTTGATTTCCAGCTAAGAACATATCTAAGCATTTTCCTGTGCTGAGATCCTAATGCATTAAAATGCAAATATTGTTAGGAAAAAGCGAAAGAAACCAATTTTTATTCAACTCTTAACAACCAAACTGTGAAGCAGAGAACTCAAAATGCCACTCCCAGGATCCAAGCCCCTACAGACTAGCTAGTCCCTCCAGAGTAAATATTCTTCATCTCATTGTGCTGTCTGGTGAATTAAGGAGCTGAGGTGCCTTTTTTAGCTAATCCATTACAGGAAATGAAAAGAATACCTGAACACTGATTGGTTGAATAAAGAAGGCCTGAAAAGAGACAGATACAAATCCAGTAACTCTTGGAAAAGAGTGAAAATTCCAGTAAAGCCCAGAATGGAAATATGACCCGGTTTGCAAGTAAAGGGAAATCGTGGGTTAACAACAAACTGTAGGTAAACTCTGGGTTGTTTAACCCCTAAACCATCCAGAATGTCCGGGTTTGGATGTCACACTAGCAACCTATGAATGGGGTAATTGTAGGCACAACCACTCGCTCCCGCTCATGCCCAACAACCAATGAGTTGTCATGATGATGTGCGAACTGGGTCTAAACTAAGGGCCACTGCCCAAATTGTGTTTTTAAGTCTTTTGAATTCCCCTGCCCAGTCACCTTATTTCCAACATTGCAATGAAACAATGTTTCTCAGACATGTCTCCTTCTGAAACAGATATTGGCACTACCAAACAGCTTCTGGACCATATTTGCCCCTTTAAATATTTGAGTGGAATCTTTGGAATCCCAACAAGGGCCAACGTACAGCAACTTCAGCCTGAAGAACATATACCGTATTCTGGGCTTGTAAATCCTACCAGCAGCACTGGCTCCCACTGTCCATGGGATCCATCTCCCTGATTATTCTGGTGTGTTGTCCCTCCCTCCTGCCTATACACAAGGATCTCTGAGATTAGTAGTTCTTGAGAGAGCAAGTCACATCGGGAAGCACAAATCTCTTTTGTCTCTTAAACCAGGGATGGGCAGAAGGTAGATTTCCAGATGCCTCGGACTTCAACTTCCAGCATTCCTGACTGAGCAAAACATCTTGAGATCTACCTTCTGCCCACCCCTGCCTTAAACTACAAGTTCTGCTTTACCTGCACAAGCACACTCCCTCTGCTCCAGAGAAGAGCCTGGATCAGAAACTCAAGGTTCAGATTGTTGCTTCTTCTGCTCTAACACTACTTCTGATTGGCTCCAGCAAATCTCACAAGATCTAGACAATAGGTACATAACTACACCTGTGGAAATAAGTTTCCATAAATATCCTCAAGCATGATCTACAATTCCCGCCCCCCAGTAATGGGGTTGGAGCCTGGTACCACCACCACACTTGGGCCCTACATATGGCCACCATATGCCTACCTCTAAATGTCATGAATGACCGTTACTTATTTATTTTAAAAACATTGCAGCTCTAAAATATTTCTCATTTTTAAAGTTAGACCTGGCAAATTATTCATTAGCACCCTTCTTGAACTTTTCACTAGGAGTCTTCTGGAATCTGTCTCTCCTGGCAGTTTTAATAAGCAAAACAGACTGTGAGAAAGTAACTTGATGGATGATTATTGACAATTCAACATAAAACAGTCTTATTTCCATTTGGGAAATCAGGGTGTGTGTTTTTTAAAAGAGAACAAAGAAAATTAAAGCAAAGTTCCAGTTGGGCCCTGAAACTACCACTGATGTCATCATCAGGCGATCACTCATGACCGAGTAAGATTGTCTTCCAGGATAAAAGGAGGAAATTCTAAAGAAGATTGTGTAGACTCTAGCGATGGGTCCGTAAGTGACTGTGGAGGCCAATTCTAGATCCACACAGCTTCCCACAGTGAGGACACAGGTTACCAGATAGAAGATGGTCCTGTAAAGGATTCATTTGACGTGCTTTTCGCTTAGCACGTTTCTCCCTTTCACCTTGCACTCGGGCTTCTTCAAAGTCCATGGAACCTTTGTGAAAGGCCAACCTCCATTTAGATCGTTCATGGGCCAGAGCTTCCCAGTTTTTGATGTTTATATTGCATTTTTTTAGATTAGCCTTATGAACATCTTTAAACCTCTTATATTGACCACCGATATTCCGCTTTCCATCCTTGAGTTGGGAGTAAAGTAACTGCTTTGGGAGACGGCAGTCAGGCATTCGAACAACATGACCGGTCCACTGAAGTTGGCGTTGAAGGATCATTTTTTCAATGCTAGTAGTCTTTGCTTCTTCCAGTACACTGACATTTGTTCGCCTATCTTCCCAAGTAATTTGCAGGATTTTCACTTCAGTGAATACACAGAAGTGGTTCTCAGGGGAACCTGCACATAAACTAGACTACAGGCTAAGCTGGCAAAGCCATATGGCACCACAGGTCTAATCAAGTCTCAAGAAGATATGAATCATACTGCAATAACGCCCTGCAGATTCACACAGATGACAAAATAGAATTGTACAAAGCAACTAATTTTGCCGGTGGACCAAACAGTGGAAAACATTTCTCATCATTAACATTCCTCACACTCACAGGGGGCTACTTCCACCACTACCACCACCAGCTAAAGGACTCCATCCAACTGGATGACAGGTCTGGGGAGGTGCACATGGGTAAGAAATATACGTGAGAAAACAAGCAATAGGAGGGGAAAGTGGGACATGCAACAGAACACTGCCATATGGAGTGATCCTATTTAGCGTGCCCGCCAAGTCCCTTCTAGGGTATTTACTCCATCCCTCCCTCCATCCCAGTTTTCCATTCCCTGCCCTCCCCCTGCCCACAACAGACAGTCAGCATTCTGCGGCCATTGAGCATGCTTAGCCTTCATTATGCTTTTGCAGGGGAGGGATTGCCCTGTCTGGTGTGTTTTCCCCCCTAAAAATTTTTTTGTACTTCTCCAAACTTTGGGGATGCAGATATCCCCCTCTTGTTTTTCAGTGGCCCCCTTCTTGGCTACAATCCTGTCAGCACTCACCAACTAAGTCCGCTATTAGAAGGAGTGATGTTGTGGTTGAGAGAGGGTTTGGGAATTTTATGGAATTTTAGGGGGGGGACTAGAGGATGGCAATCATAGGCACAAAGATTTGGGCTGCAAGCTGCCTATCACATCAAGTACTGAAACACAAATCTACATTTCTTGCCTCAGGCATCTTGCCGCAATGGATCTTGGGGGGATATTGTTAAGATGGATAGCTCCCTTTATCTTTTGAAATGACACTGAAGTGTTCTTTGCATTTCACATTGTATAATGAGACTGACTACCATGTAGGTTTCACAACCACCCTCCCTTGCTTTCTGCTGGAACAATGCAATGCAACCGCAAGAAAGAGGCTCAAGGGCACTTTTAAAAGCAGGTTATATGTTCAAAACAGCCATGGCTACAATCTTATGCACGTTACTCAGGAGCAAGACCCACTGAAATCTGTGAAATTTAATTCTGAGTAAACATTAGCCCTATCCAAGGTATGGGCCACTGCAGTAAGAATCAGTGGTGGTGGTAGTGTTGCCTGCTGCTACATCTTAGCAATTTTGTGTTTCTCGGGGCCAAAACAGACATTGCTTTAAATCTGTGCCTAGCATCTATGTCTTCCTTTCATTTTTATTTTAGAGTAGGTGCAGGGCCCCCAATCCAGGTCTTAAAAGCCCTCCTTAACACTCCACATTAGGGTCCTGATCTGGATTGGGGGCCCTATGCCTACTCTAGAGTAAAAATGTGGGGCAGGGAGACATAGCTGCTAGACACAGATTTAAAGTAATGTCTGTTTTGGCACATTCAAATATTCTGAGAAGAGGGCTGCTGCCTTACAGGTGTTTCTCTGTGTGTGTAAAATTCTGCTTAAACTATGTATTGCAAAATGTAATCACTTCATCACTAACAAACCCAGGAGGAACAAAAATCAGGGTATGGAAATAACAAAGAAAAGCCTAGTGGGACTCTGGTTTACTTTGAGACAAAACACACACACACACACACACACACACACACCTCAGGCAGACTGGCAACATTAACATAATGGAACAGAGAAGACAGAAAAGGAATGTAAGCCAAAACAGAAAGCTCAACAGCAGAACTAGGATTTCCCAGATTCATAAAATGGGATACATTTTAGATTGTGAACTCTAGTGAAGACCGATTCAACAGGATGATATTTGAAAATGGTGACAGGATCATTGTTGTGCAACACTTGTGTCATGCATCAGCTGTCAAAGAGAGAGCTTTCTTAGGTGAACTTAAGCCGTAGTGATGAAGGCGAGCTCATCAAGTGATGAAATGTGCAACTCAGATTTCTTCATCATTGTTGCCGAACTGGGGTGGGCAACTACGGGAGCTCCAGGGGCTATTTTCACCACCACCACCACGCCACACATACACACACGGGACACATTGGGAGGTGCATTTTTTTAAAAAAAATTACCGTAATCACTGGTTTGCTGCCAGTGTAGTAGAGCTCTGCTGACAATTAGAGCTCCTCAAGTTACACTTGGTCTGTGTATGTGCCTTTCAATGGACTTTCCCACTCAGTGCTAAATAATGAACAGCAGCAGACACCAAAAACTGCACTAAGTAGTTGCTTTTACTCAAGGTACCTAATATTCTATGTAACCAAACAATTAAAATTTATCTAAACACTAAAGCGTACACATTGTACTATGACAAGAGGATTCATTCCTATCATGGCAAGGGATCTTCTTATGTCCCCCTTGCCCCAGAAGATCAAGACAATTATTCCAGTGCCACCTGGGGGGGTGGGGTGCCCTCTTTGCTGCAGCTAGAACACCAACAGAAGTAACTGCAACAGCCAACCTCCTGAAGGCTCAGAAGTCAGTGATCTGGATGTTATAGATGAGGGTGCTCTGGTTTCTGCTCTTTCCAGTGGGGCACTTTATGCTCGATCTGTCTGATGACCCCATAGAGTAAGGGGAGCATACTCTTTTAATCCCCAAACCCAAGCTCTCCTCCCTCTCAGACAAATGGTATTGGGGGGGTGGGGTGCTGTGGGTCAGAAATCTAGAATTAGGCAGTGGATGACTGAGTCTTCCCTTACTGCAGCAATGTTGTGGTGCTTTACTCTCTTAATAGCAACAGCCAACAGGTATGACTTCGAAGGGCTTGGTCAACTTGCTGCTTGGGGCTGCAAGGGTCAAAGGGGCCCTGTGACAGGTGAGTCCCAGCTGAAAGGTTATTCTGCCTGGCTTTCCCCGTGGAACAGGCCTGCCTTTGCTGCCAGTCAGGTCAGTCCTTTCTGACTTGGGTCTGGGATACAAAAACCTGTGCCACCCATATCCATCACGATTCATCTACTTCAGAAGACCACATAAAAGGCAACTGAAGGCTACTGGTGACATAGAAGTTGCACACACACTTGTATTAAACTATTATAAGACTGCCAGCCAAATGCCTTGTGAGCTGCACAAAAGTCTAAGAATAGCTGAAGTGCTGAAAGTTCTAAAAATGAAATGCACATTCCCCCCCCCCAACACTCTCTCTCTCTCTCTCTCTCTCTCTCACACACACACACACACACACACACACACACAGAGAGAGAGAGAGAGAGAGAGAGAGAGAGAGAGAGAGAGAGATTAGTATTCGGAGCTTTTCACTCCTTTAGAACCATTCTGGGGCATGTTCCACAAGGCAGAGAGAACACCTCCTTTCTCAGATTAATCTCTCTCTCTTAACACCTCCTGTGTGAGATCAATACATGAGGTCCCAGTCAAGTCAAAATTGCCTTTTTCCTCTGGAGACCAAAATGGCCTTTCAAGAGGCATAATAGATTTTATCTTTAGAAGCCATTTTAGCTGCACAGGTGGTTCTCAGATTTCCACTGTATTACAATATAAATCTGTTGGTCATCAGCAGGGAAATGTGTAGAAAGTCAGCAGTCTCTTTTTTTCCCAAGATGTTCAAATGGCTTGCAGGCAGAGGGGGGAAAGATCCAAGAGAAACAGGTTTCTTGTTAAATTTTGTAATTGCTACTAAAATTAGCCTGTTGGCTAAATATTAATAGCACAGATTCACATTCATGTGGTTAAGATCCTGGAATCATAGAATCATAGAATCATAGAAAAGTAGAGTTGGAAGGGGCCTACAAGGCCATCGAGTCCAACCCCCTGCTCAATGCAGGAATCTAGGTCAAAGCATCCCTGACAGATGGCTGTCCAGCTGCACCTTGAATGCCCCCAGAGTGGGAGAGCCCACAACCTCCCTAGGTAGTTGATTCCATTGTCTTATTGCTCTGACAGTCAGGAAATTTTTCCTGATGTTTAGGTGGAATCTAGGTTCCTGTAACTTGAGCCCATTATTCCGTGTCCTGCAAACTGGGATGATCGAGAAGAGATCTTTGCCCTCCTCTGTGTGACATCCCTTCAAATACTGGAAGAGTGCGATCATATCTCCCCTCAGTCTCCTCTTCTGAAGGCTAAACATGCCCAGTTCTTTCAGTCTCTCCTCATAGGGCCTTGTTTCCAGTCCCTTTATCATCTTTGTTGCCCTCCTCTGAACCCTCTCCAGTTTGTCTACATCCTTCTGAAAGTGTGGTGCCCAGAACTGGACGCAGTACTCAAGATGAGGCCTAACCAGTGCCGAGTAAAGGGGAATTATCACTTCCCGCGATTTGGAAGCTATACTTCTATTAATACAGCCCAAAATTGCATTTGCCTTCTTTGCAGCCACATCGCATTGCTGGCTCATATTCAGTTTGTGATCTACCACAATTCCAAGATCCTTCTCACTTGTAGTATTGTTGAGCCAAGTGTCCCCCATTCTGTAACTCTGCATTTGGTTTCCTCTCCCTAGGTGCAGCACTTGGCATTTATCCCTATTAAATTTCATTCTGTTGTTTTCGGCCCAGCGCTCCAGCCTATCGAGGTCACTTTGAATTTTGTTTCTGTCTTCCAGAGTATTAGCTGTTCCACCCAACTTTGTGTCATCTGCAAATTTGATAAGCATTCCCCGTACCTCCTGATCCAAGTCATTAATAAAAATGTTGAAGAGCACCGGGCCCAGGACCGAGCCCTGTGGTACCCCGCTCGTTACCTCTCCCCAGTTTGAGAAGGAACCATTGATAAGCACTCTTTGAGTCCGATTCTGTAGCCAGTTGTGGATCCACCTGATAGTTGTTCCATCTAGCCCACTCTTAGCTAGCTTACTAATCAGGATATCATGAGGCACTTTGTCGAAAGCTTTGCTGAAGTCCAGATATATAATGTCCACAGCATTCCCACAGTCCACAAGGGAGGTTACCCGATCAAAAATGAGATCAGATTAGTCTGACAGGATTTGTTCTTGACAAATCCATGCTGGCTTCTAGTAATCACTGCATTGTTTTCAAGGTGCTTGCAGACTGACTTCTTTATAATCTGCTCAAAAATCTTCCCGGGGATTGATGTCAGACTGACTGGCCTATAGTTCCCAGGTTCCTCCTTCTTGCCCTTTTTGAAGATGGGAACAACATTTGCCCTCCTCCAGTCGTCTGGCACTTCACCTGTCCTCCATGATTTCTCAAAGATAATAGACAGTGGTTCTGAGAGTTCTTCTGCCAGTTCCTTTATTACTCTAGGATGCAGCTCATCAGGCCCTGGAGATTTAAACTGGTTCAGAGTAATCAGGTGCTCCTTGACCATTTGCCTATTAATCTCAAGCTGCAATCCTGCCTATTCCTAAAAAAAGGTTATTTAGTTATTCCTAAAAAAAGGAATAACTTTTACACCTTTGGGAAACTCCCGCAGAGGATTTTAACAGAATTCCATTCATAGCACTTTATTCTGCTGATCTGTTATTTGTACTGTTAAGAGGAGTGCACTGCTGGAGTACCACTGACACGTGCCATCCTATAGATTCAGTAAAACATGGTGTGAGTGCCAAAAATTAAAGTGACAGTGATTCAACCCCCCTGATTTTCCAGAACCATCTACCTGTTGAGAAGAGAAGCAAAAACCAGGCAAATACACACATGTGCACACAATACAGAACTTGGCATTACATCACTATATGGGGAAATGACTATCTTTGTAATTTACCAGCTCTGGCTGATGGATCTTGATGCTGCAAAAGCCTACTGCTGAGTTTAATACAGTAATCATCAGGTCGTATGTTCTCTTCTTTACTCTAACCCCCTGTGTATAGCATGGATCTATCTGAGCAGCAGTGGCTAATTTTCTTGGCAGATGTGCCACAAATAAGAGTATAGAATATTTGACAGTGTCTTTCTAGCATGCACTATGACAGGGGTCCCCAACCTTTTTGGACCCATGGGCACATTTGAGAATTTGAGAAAGTGCCGTAGGCACCACCACAAAATGCCTAATCAGTGGATCGCTGCTTTGGCATCTACATGTTGCATCTCTGGATCTTAGGCTGAGTCTTATTTAGCAAAAACTTTTGTTTCGAGTCTATTGGCCACCACAATGTCTCTTTCATAAGTAATTGTCTAATTCGGCTAATTGCTGGCGGTGCAATACAGCTAATGCTTCTTTTAAACAAATGTATGTTTTGGCAATGTCCAGTAGTTGCTTCTTTTGGGGAGAAGGTTATTACACAGATAAATTTTGTACAGGAACAGTCTTCAGTATTCATGGATGTACACACTCTTTTAAATTATTTACCTGCTTCATGGAAATTAACAAATGGACAGCGTAAATGGATTCTCTGTGCCCCTGTGACAGCTAAAATAACTAATATTACACTATTGGAAGGATAAATACCTAATGCAAACCGAGCCAAGTACAAACAGGCAAACATCAGCACAGACTAAAAAGAAAACTGAAACATATTAAACATTTTATTTAAGATTTTAAAAAAAAAATAATAAGAAAATTAGTGAGGTACTTATATGAGAATAATTTAGAAGCTTCTTTATGGTTACATAATTTATCAGTGAAAGCGGATGTAAAATCAATTTAAGATTATCTAAAAGGACTGCAGCTGACAAAGCTGGTACTACAAATGTAGCGAGCAAGATTACAAAGTGAGCTTCTAGCATTGTTGTTTGGATAATATGACTCCTCCTCAGCACCCTCCTGCACTCTACTTGCATGTTAAAGCTAAACTAAAACATGTTAAAATTTCTAACTTCCCACTGACTTCATCCTGTGCGCTACTTGAATGTAAAGAAGCTAAACTAAAGCATTACTAAATTCCTCTTGGTCTAAATAAAAATGTTTCTGGGACTTAAGGGGTTAGTAATTCTGGTTGCATCAGTTATAAAAACATTGCATCATGTCACAAATCTTAAATCTAAATTTTGCATCCAGTTCTATAACCTGAAATGTAATGGCACTTAAGGAGTGAACCAAATTTGGGATTTAAAGGGTTAACCAAGTTTGGTTCTGAGTTCCATTGTCCAGAAATAAGACAAAGTTCCAATTTCAGGGAGGGGAAATGCTAACCTCAGAAAGTAAAGGTTTAAAATTACTTGCATGTTCTAAAGTGTAAGAGTCTAAAGAGGTCCATAATTACCCAAATCCTTGGGTCTGGCAGTCCAGCAAAGATCAGAGGTAAAGAAGCGAGAGAAGGAAATGAACTAGAAGAAAAGAGCTCTCGCTACCTGGGCTTTTATACACTTGTTCTAGCTGGGGGGGGGGGGGCAATGAGTGATGAAATAACCATTTTCCAATAAAAAATGGGGGTGGGGGTTAGACCACCTGCTCACCAATTAGAAGTAAGGTGTCTATCTATTCACCAACAATCTCATGTTTTATGCCCATGTGAGATCTACTTTCTACCCACTTTTGGTCTAAATCACATACCTCTCTGCTAGGTTCACAAATTAAGTTAATCATTTGACATATATGTAACTGCACGATTTCATTCTTCATTTAAAACTATGGGACTTTAGAAATCTACATTATTTTTAATTTCATTTCCTCCATGTAGCCTTTATATCGCCATCACACAGACACCAGTTTCTCTAATGTTTCAACCTAATGTGGTCAGCCCTGAATTGGGTGACCTTCAGCCGTGTCTAAATTGCTAGTACTATTTTAGATATTTAGATGTAACATCAGAGGCGTAGCGTGGGGGGTGCAGGGGGGGCCGGCCGCACCGGGCGCAACATCTGGGGGGGGCGCGCTCGCACTCGCAGCTCTCTGCCCCTGCCTGGCTCACTCACTCTCTCTGCAGTGCTGGCTGTCCTGCCCTTAATGTAAAGTGCCAAGGGAAACGCGCACATTTAAAAATAAAAAAAAATAGGGACTTCCAAGGGAAGACAACGGGGGCGGGGGGAGCCCTTATCACAACAGAATGTAACTTGTTTTCACGCCGCTCTGTATAATAACAAGCAGGAGTCGTCCCCTTGGCTAGAATATGAACAGTTCAGGCTTGTGTTTGCTTATCGAAAAGGGACGGTAAGAAAGAGATGAAGTGTGTGTATGTGTATGAGTGTGCGCGCGCGCGCGTGCCCGCCCGTGTGTGTGTGTTGTAGGGAGCGCACACACACACACACACCAGTTACTGTCGGCAGGACAACCCAGTTTGCCCCTTTATCTCCGGGGCTCCCTGAAGCGTTGATGGAAGCGCTCTGACAGAAACAAAGCCCAAGGGCAGCCAGGCTCCTGTCAGCACCGCCGAGAGAGAGAGAGCGTCAGTCCGTCCAGAAGGGGGAAGCGAGCACCGCGGGTGGAGGAGGAGGAGGAGGAGGAGGAGGAGGAGGAGGGGAGGGACAAAGGGCGGGAGGCAACTTCGGCGCAGGTGACACCAAGTTCGGCTTCTACAGCCCTTGTGTGCGTTTCTGTATTACCTCAGACGTTTTTCTCCTTCCCGCCTCCTTCAAAAAAAAACAACAACAACAAAAAAAACAAGCAACAACCAAACCGAAAATCCGAGGCGCTAGAATGCACCTGAAAGACAAAGTGGCTCTGGTAACCGGGGCAGCGCAGGGCATAGGCAAAGCCTTCGTCCAAGTGCTGCTGGACAAGGGCTGCAAGCTAAGTGCGGGGAGGGGTCGCTGTCTCCGGACCGAGGGTCGTCGCGGTTTCTTGCTCGCTCGCCTCCTCCCTCACCTGCGCCTGAGGGAGCTGACACAGAAGCCTTTCTCAGAGTATGCAGGATCAACCCGGCGCCTCCTTTTTACTCACACTGCACCTACCTGGAAGCTACTGGTTTTCCTCTCCCTCCCCCCCCCGCATTTACTGTAAACTGCGCAGCTTTGTGTGTGTATGGGGGGGGGGGGAGAGAATTATACCTGTTTCAAAGAATGGTGTCTTTGTGTGTGTAAACACACACACGTGTATATGAATGTGTGTATGCGCGCACACAGCATGGCTGTGCCTGTATTCATAAGTACTGTTGAAAATTATTCATATGTGTATGTATGAAAGCATCGTTGCAGTCTGTATGCATCTTTCTATAGTGTGAAATGGGTCATGTATGTGTATGTGGGCATACCTGTATCTATAGAAACACCAGGATAGACAGACTTGCAGTGCAATCCTATACATGTCCCACTAAATTCAACAGGACTTACTTCCTGGGAAGTGGGCTTTTCCCCTTCTTACTGCAATCCAACCCCTGCTTACTGTGGACGACATATAATAGCATGGCCCATGCTAGGTTACTACATTTGTAGATTTGTATTCATAGACCTGCTGAAAATGTGGAGAATGTGTAATGCATGTTCGCACTCAATAAAGTGTTTGAAAATAAACTTGTATTTAGATGCATTTTACTTTAATTACATCAGTATTTTCATAACAAACAATACATGTGCTTAGGGGGTAAGGGTTTCTTTAACTAATCTAGTGGAAGAGACTCGAGTGCTAAAATCCACAGGTTAGGGGGCGCAAATTACTTGCCTTGCCCCGGGTGCTGACAACCCACGCTACGCCACTGTGTAACATTGCCTAACCAGAATTCCACATTTGCAGAACCATTGCTGGAAGTATTTTGGAACAGGACCAAGTTCAAGATCCAACTTATAGTAAAATAAACACTATGAATCAGACCTTTTAAAACATTTTGCTACACAGTTACCCCATCCCATTTGGTTGTGGAAATATCAGTTACTTTATTCCTAGAACCACAATTAAAAAATCCTTTTAAAAGCACTGCATTGAATGTTACTTCCTGTAAAAAAAAGAAAAAAAGCATCCACAACCACAAAGTATTAATCCAGAGGTGGCCAACTCCCATGCTGCCAGCTGTTCAGTTCTGGCAGCCATCTTGACACATTTCCTCATCCTTGAGAGCCCTTAATGGTGCTGACCTATTGAGAAATCTTTAATATGCACCACATGTTTCTCAGTTGTTTTGGAGATCTAACAACTCAAAAGACCACATAAATGCAACTGTGCAACAGCCCTAATGAATTGGGTATTATATAGTCAGTTGTACCTTACAGTAAATAAGAACAAAACCACTCACAGAGGGAGGTAAATGTATGTGGGGAAGTAGAATTATTTCATACTTTTAGGATTAGTAGAGATCTTGTAACAGCACAGCTGAGACTTATTAGGTTCCCCACTTCCCCCCCCCCTCTACTTTCTGCTAGTTTACAGATAAGATACTTTTCTGGCATTTATTCAAGAATACTACCCCAGGATACAACTGGAGGTCTCTGCTGCCGTGAATTATGCTTGCACAGCTGGTTTATCACTGCTTATTATCTGCATTACAGTAATAAGGGTTTGTTCAGGCTGGTACTCTTGTAAAATTTAATTTCACTCTTATCCCTGTGTCTGGGTAGAAGGTGTTTGCATGTTTTCCATTCATATGAGCATCCTCCTTCCATCAATGTAGGTTTCGATTCTAACCACCACCACCCGCTCCACCTACATAGCACTAAATTGGCACCAATGTGTAGAGGGAGAAACTTGAGGTAGGACTGTGAAGTAGTCAGGCTGGGAGGTAGGAAGTGGAGTAGCTATGTTTAACTTCTGCTATTAGAAGTTAGCAGAACAAATTAATACGGTGAGTACAATTAAATACTAGCACAAATCCAACACAACCCTTCACCCAGCTGTGCCAAAAAACAAGATGGGGGGAAGGCTTAATACTGAAAGAGGGGCAGAAAGTGTAACAGACCAATCGCAGGGGGAAATGGTACCCCTTTAATTAAATACAAAGCTTCACATAAGAAAACTTGAGACAAAGAGAGCAACATTAAACAGAAACAGGTGAGAGAGTGTACTACCTTTGCCCGATTATCAGTAGCTGACCCCACCTGCCTGGATGAAGTCCATCTACATTTAGGCCTTCATGGATACTAGGAACAAGTAGAACAGGGCCCTTCTCCAAAGGGGCTGTACACAGGTGAGATGCAGAAAGGCCAAGTTTCTGCACTCAGTTTCCCCATTCTTCTGAAATGTCCTTCACACAATATCATGGGAGTATGTAGCACCAGATGTGAAGTCTGACTGAGTCACACATAACTGACGCACACTGGCAGATAATGTAGACTAAACTGCCTAAGCCTAATTCGTACACATGGCACTGAATTTTGGCAGCACACACGTTATAAATGATGCCAATCTTGGTTTTGGTTTGAGTTTTGCAAAAAATAACAAACCTTGTTATGGAAGGGGGATGGGGGGGGGGAGAATTACCAGAATTAGCACAAACTTCAGTAAGGCATGTAGACATAATTAACGTCAGGAATTTTTAACACTTAACTAAAACACACACATGTGCAGTGCACACAATACAGAACTTGGCATTACATCACTATATGGGGAAATGACTATCTTTGTAACCAGCTCTGGCTGATAGATCTTGATGCTGCAAAAGCCTACTGCTGTGTTTAATACAGTAATCATCAGGTCGTATGTTCTCTTCTTTACTCTAACCCCCTGTGTATAGCATGGATCTATCTGAGCAGCAGTGGCTAATTTTCTTGGCAGATGTGCCACAAATAAGAGTATAGAATATTTGACAGTGTCTTTCTAGCATGCACTATGACAGGGGTCCCCAACCTTGCAACATGTAGGTTGGCAACATGTAGATGCAACATGTAGGTTGGCAACATGTAGATGCAACATGTAGATGCAACATCTACATGTTGCATCTATGGATCTTCGGCTGAGTCTTGTTTAGCAAAAACCTTTGTTTCGAGTCTATTGGCCACCACAATGTCTCTTCCATAAGGGATTGTCTAATTCGGCTAATTGCTGCCGGTGCAATACAGCTAATGCTTCTTTTAAACAGTATCTGTTTCTGACTAGCAGAGCTGTATGCCTGTCAGAACTAGCACAGAAGCTGCTACTGAGCCATCCTGTCTTGCAAGAAAGAGAGAGAGAAGAGAAAAGCAGCCCCCCCCCCCATCACCAAATAAAGATTAGAATGTCACTGAATTCAGGCCCCATAAAAGCCTCTTCTTCCTTTAATTATCTAGTGCATGTTCTGGACAATCAAGTACGGTATTCGTTTTTACTGTTGGCAGAAAGATCTTAATTTCATTCTGACATGAAAGATACGATAGAGCAAATGTCAGGAACAATATCACTAGCTAATGGTACAAATTTCAACGGAAATTATTTCCCTTCAGTCACTTTATCATTTGCAAAGCCTCAATGGACAGGTCTAATAACTGTTTTCTTTATAAGGCCATCACACTTGTAAGTACTAATAAGTTTTTTAAAAGTTAGGAAAATATTGATGACAAAGGTAAGTCTCAAAACCAAAACACAACTAGTATGTTATCTTTCTAGAGCCAATGGATTTAACCACAGTATCTGTGACTCCTAATATTAAAAAACAACAAAACCCCAATGCAACTCTGAAGGGGTTAAATTTGAGCAGAGTGTGTGCGAGTTGGGAGAATTAAAATCCTGTCTCTGTGTGCTAGCAGAGCCTGAAATTCCACACACAGATCTTCCAGATCTCACCTCCCCCCCCGCGCAGCGTGCAGCGTGTTGTGCCAGCAAGACCAGCCCAGTCGGCCTTGTCAGACTGCTTCCAGCTTCCAGCTTCCCCGTTGCAGATTAATCCATGGAGTCAGGAAACACTCTGTAACACCACAGGTCTGTAACACCACAGGTCTAATTCTACCTGTTTATTCACTTAGCAAGTAAAGTTCTACAGAGTATACATTTCCTAGTTACAGTCCATGTGCAGAGTATAAATGCATAGCAAGCATTACATCCAGTGGAGTAAGTTGAGCTTCACTCCACCTCAGCAAAGACGTTACATTGTTGCAGTAACAAAGTCCAGCAAGAAGAAAACAAAAGAGAAGAGAGAAAGCAGTCCCGCCTCTCTCCAAGATGGCCTCAGACAGAAAAAACAAGTTAGCACGTCATCAGAACATACAAACCATGTGACTAGCTCATATTGCTCCCACGGTCTAGCTTCCCATGCGAAAAACACGGGAATCCAGAAAGACATAACAAACCTGTCTACAGCCATTCTGTTCCTTCCATGTGTAAACAATGTACTGCAGCTGGTGAAGTGATACATATCACAACAAACTCTTCATATGGGGTGTTTAGTACAGAATGCCATAAATTAGTGTTACAATTATTGAAGCTGGCTTAAAATGATATATTCACTTAACTGGTGATGGGGGGGGGGTACTGTGCAGTTTCTCCCTGTCCCCCTCCCCACTTCGAAGTATAAGTTCTCTATTCTAAGGTCACTTCCGCACCAAGGATTTCTCATGCATTAGCAACATGTTCCAGTTCATCATATAGGCCACGGCACATATAGCACTTCTGGGTGCACAGCTAAACACACCTTACATTTAAGTGTACACCTAAAAATATGATGTGGAAATATGGTCAGGCATATTAAATCGATGGATGCACTAAAAGACTGTAGTGAACAATTGTGATAAATCAAAGTTTGCTGCCATATAATATATAAAAACAAGCCAAACATGTATAAGCCACGTATGAACTATGCCCTTCCCCAGGCTGGGCCCCATTAGTCCAAAATAGCCACTTGTGGGATTTAAAGTGCCAGCATGGGCAGCACAGTCCAAGCTACAGATTGTGGAATGATTTAGAGCACATAATCCTGTTCAACTTCTTTTTTGTAGTATTGCTTTCTGTTTAAGTGCTAAGTCACACAACCAACAGTGAAGCAAGCTATCTATTAATGCTTAAGAACAGAAGGAGCAAGCATTGATCTAGTGCAGTGCTCTTCACTGCAAGGGCCAAGTGCAGTGCAGCTCTCTGCCCCTCTCTCTCTCTCTTTCATTCACACACACTCCCTCCCTCTTTTTGCAGTAGCTGTTCAGTTTTAGCAGGGTCTCTAAGTTATCAAAGCTAATAACTAGCTTTGCCTTGTTGTTAGCTTTTAGTGGGGCGGGAGAGGCTGCTGAGATCTGGGCTTCCAGAGGAGGTTTTAGGGACGTGAAGTCAAGAAACCTGCCGCTTGTCAGCTGTAAGGGGGCTGGGGAGCGGAGAACACAGGGGCAATTAGTGGGAGGGGGGAGCAGCCCATGAGGCCAAGAGCAACGTGATTGGCTAGCTGCACTGCGCAGGCCTATGAGTGACCTTGGTGGCGGTGACTTGAGCTCATGTGGCTGCTACTGGAAAAATGGTGAAGATCACTGATCTAGCACTTCAACCATCTTTATGTATACTATGACCCATGACCATAAATATGGCTTCTACTTATACATAATAATTACCATAAAATATTTTAAGCTATATCTGCTATTTATTTGTTTGAAAGAAATTATAAATAGTGGTTTTATTCCACCACCACCCCCCAACAAGGCTTCCAAGATGGTGTACATAGAACAACCTAAAAATAATACAATGTAATACAATAAAAACAATCTAAAAGATAAACATTGAAGAATCGAGAGGCATACAACTATTTCAACCAGATAAAGAGAGACAAACTTAAATCTAAAAATACGGGGGGGGGGGGGGAGAGCTTGTATTTAAATGCCTGTGCAAATAAAAATGTTTTCATATGGTGCTGAAACTAGTACAGCATTGAGATTAAATCAGTTTCCTGGCTCAGAACACAATCCTATAACATGTCTACACCGAAGTAGTGAGTTCAACGAGGCTTGAGGCGCTATCCCATGCAAGTTTAGACAGAAAAAAAGGCCTACAACTCCCAGCATGCCCCAGCCAGCTATGCATGGGATTGTTCCCTTACTGTTGTCCCAGATAAGTAGGTACAGTCACGCCTTGGATTGAGAGCATAATTCGTTCCGGAAACGTGCTTGTAATCCAAAACACTCTTATAACAAGGGGACTTTGAATCGGTCCCCTTGTCATGGTCAGATCACTACCTGTTGAGATTTAGGCTAATGGCAGCTTTCCCCCTCTGCAAGGGTGGGGGACCTATTAAGATGGTCCGCCCCCGGAGGCTGAAGGATCCGGATGGTTTCCAGAGGGCCCTTGGGGGGTTTCCGACTGATATGGCTGGCGGTCCTGTCGAATCCCTGCTTGATCTCTGGAATAGAGAGATGACCCGGGCGGTTGACACGATCGCTCCTGAGCGCCCTCTCTGTAGTAGAGCTCGTACGGCTCCGTGGTATACCCCGGAGCTGAGAGTGATGAAGCAAAACAGGAGACGGCTTGAGTGGAAACTCCTAGTGGATGCAATCGAGCCCTGGTATGTGCCTATAGCCAGGTATACCTAGAGGCAGTGAAGGTGGCAAAGAGACAACATCTCACTGCTTCTATCCAAACATCTCTCTGCCGCCCAGCGGAGCTCTTTAGGGTCGTCCGGGGCCTGTTATACGCTGGCCCCAGGGACATCATCGACCCATCTGATGCCCGCTGTAATATATTCGCTAGGCACTTCCAGGAAAAAATCTCTTGCATCCGCAGGGACTTAGACTCCAATGTTATAGCAGTAGAATCAGGAGAGGTACCCGGAGCACAGCCTGGTCTAATTATTTTGGATGAGTTTCAGTTGGTACAGCTCGAGGATGTTGACAAGGTGCTTGGACGGGTTCGTGCAACCACATCTGTTCTGGATCCTTGCCCCTCTTGGCTTATAAAAACTAGCAGGGAGGGAACGGCCGGCTGGGCCAGAGAGGTGATCAATGCCTCCTTGCGAGAGGGAGTGGTCCCATGCCACCTGAAACAGGCGGTGGTGAGACCATTCCTGAAGAAACCCTCTCTGGACCCGGAAGATTTTAACAACTTTAGGCCGGTGGCGAATGTTCCTTTCCTGGGCAAGGTCCTTGAGCGGGTGGTGGCCAGCCAGCTCCAGGTGCTCTTGGATGAGACTGATTATCTGGATCCATTTCAGTCGGGGTTCAGGCCTGGTTTTGGCACGGAAACAGCTTTGGTCGCCCTGTATGATGACCTATGTTGGGAGAGAGACAGGGGGAGTGCGACCCTGTTGATACTCCTGGATCTCTCAGCGGCTTTCGATACCATCGACCATGGTATCCTTCTGGAGCGGCTGTCTGAGTTGGGGGTGGGGGGCACTGCATTGCAGTGGTTCCGCTCCTACTTGGATGGCCGGCTCCAGAGGGTGGTGCTTGGGGAATGTTGCTCGGCCCCATGGACCCTCCAGTATGGGGTTCCTCAGGGGTCGGTCTTATCCCCCATGCTATTTAATATCTACATGAAACCACTGAGTGGGGTCATCCGGAGTTTTGGAGTGCGTTGCCATCAGTACGCTGATGACACGCAGCTCTATTTCTCCTTTTCATCTTCAGCAGGTGAGGCTGTGGATGTGCTGAACCGGTGCCTCGCTGCGACAATGGACTGGATGGGGGCTAACAAACTGAGGTTCAATCCAGACAAGACTGAGATGCTGTTAGTGGGTGGTTCCTTTGACCGGATGGAGGGTGTTCAACCTGTTCTGGATGGGGTTGCACTCCCCTTGAAGGAGAAGGTTCGTAGCTTGGGGGTGCTCCTGGAGCCATCTTTGTCACTTGAGGCTCAAGTGGCCTCAGTGGCAAGGAGTGCCTTCTACCAGCTTCGGCTGGTGGCCCAGCTATGTCCCTATCTGGACAGGGATAGCCTGGTCTCAGTAATCTACGCTCTGGTGATCTCTAAACTAGACTACTGCAATGCACTCTACGTGGGGCTGCCTTTGAAGACTGTTCGGAAGCTGCAGCTTGTGCAAAATGCGGCAGCCACGCTTATTGCTGGGACCGGAAGGTCCGAGCACATTACACCAGTTCTGGCCCATTTGCACTGGCTGCCAATATGCTTCCGAGCTGAATTCAAGGTGCTGGTTTTAACCTATAAAGCCCTACACGGCTTAGGACCACAATACCTGACGGAACGTCTCTCCCAACCGCAATCTACCCGGACACTACGCTCAACATCTGGGGCCCTCCTCCGATTACCACCTCCAAAAGAGGCTCGGTTGGTGGCAACGAGGAGGAGGGCCTTCTCGGTGGTAGCCCACCAATTATGGAATCAGCTCCCCACTGAGACCCGCCTGGCGCCAACCTTACTATCTTTTCGGCGCCAGGTTAAGACCTCCCTCTATGCCAAGGCATTTAGTTAGGACTTGGAATAGCACGGGGGGGATTGTCACCTGTAGGCTCAGTTTTATTGGTTTTTGTACTGTTATTTTAAACTGTGTTTTTAAATTTGGTTTTTTAATTCTTAAACTATGTTGTATGTTTTTATTGTTTTTATGCATAAAGTATTGTGAACCGCCCAGAGAGCTTCGGCTGTGGGGCGGTATATAAATGAAATAAATAAATAAATAAATAAATAAATCAAAACAAAATCCCCCCAAAAAAATTTGTACAGAGATTTTTAATTTAAGCCATACTACAGTACTTGTATTGCCAGACGTCGCTTGTATATCAAGTAAAAAAAATAAAATTAAATAAATATTTAAAAATTTGCTTGTCTTGCAAAACGCTCTCAAACCAAGTTACTTGCAATCCAAGGTATTACTGTATATCAAAACGAAATTCCCCAAAAAACATTTGTACAGAGATTTTTAATTTAAGCCATACTACAGTACTTGTATTGCAAGACATCGCTTGTATATCAAGTAAAAAATAATAATAAATATTTAAATATTTGCTTGTCTTGCAAAATGCTTGCAAACCAAGTTACTTGTAATCCAAGGCATGACTGTATAGAGTTGCAGCCGCTATCATTCAAGGGACATAAATTAGACTGGGGCTTTAGAATAAACTCTTGTCGTGCAGAGTTGCTTTTCTGCCAACTGAAATAGGCAATTGTCTTGTTTAATTCAAGTATAGTCCTAGAAGTGTGGCTACTTAATTAGAAGGATCCAATGGATGCATGTTTTATTTTTCCTATGAAGAGAGTCAACCTTAATGAGTAGCAGCATTGGCCAGTTTTTTACCACAGGCAAACCAGCATCTAGAAACGTCTTTGGGCTTAGCCTCACATGCACTAAAATTTAGTGTGTGCCAGATTTCTAAGAGCACAAAATGTACCAATAGGCAGGCTGTTATATCATCAGGCACCAAACAACACTGAAGGGCTGGCTAGTAATTGTGAGGCTGTCAGGGACAGAAAATGTTGACATCTTAACATGCACAATACAGGCTATTATGCAAATGTGGAAATTGCAAAACAAAAACAAAACAGTTTAAAGACATCTTGTAAAAGTTGCCTCAGTAAATTCACTCGTATACAGCCCAGTCGGAAAACTCCTCAGATACTTCCTTATTATTATGCCTCATTTCAAAATAAAAAAGAAAACATATACCTTAATATAATGGCCAAACATTAAGAAGAGCATCTTCAGGGCCTGTGTCCTAAGAGGCCTGAGGAAGGCAGAAATCACAGGTGCAGATGCGGAAGTCACAGGTGCAGATGTGGAAGGCCTCTTAGGCCTGTGTCCTAAGAGGCCTGAGGAAGGCAGAAGCCACAGGTGCAGCTTCTCTCATCATACTGATGCTGTAGGAAAAGCTGCACCTGCTGAATGCTTTCCCACTTCAGATCTCTTCAAAGGAGAAAAGCCTCATCTCTGCTGGAATATGGATTGCCCAGCTGGATCGAAGTTATACTGTCAGTGCAAAAAACACCCTCCTATGGCCATCTTATGCCACATAGCCTGGGATGCCATGGGGCTTGCTTATAAATGATGAACTGGCCTAATTGCTCTTCCTGTGTCTTAAGTAACAGAATTGACTTTCTAAAGCTCTGGCTCAGTGCCCCACCAATGGTAAAAAAAAATTTTTTTTTAATCTGCATATATAGAAATGAATTTATGCAGATATGCCCTTTTTCCTCTGAAAGAGGTGAACAGCTTTTTGCTAAACCAAAATGCTAAACCTGTTTTTAATGCTCTTATTGTTTGATTGTGTAGTATTTTGTTTTGTAAACCACTGTGGGGGCGCTTATTAGGGATCAAAGTTGGCATAGAAATGTCATTATAAATAAAAAGAAAGCATGTAGCTGGTTGCTTGGAACATTTTAAGCAATGAATGCATATAGTTGGTCACTCAGACAATTTTAACCAATAAAAGCATATAGCTGGTTGCTTGGATCCTTTTAAGCAATGAACTCATGCAGCTGGTTGCTTGGATCATTTTAAGCATCCAGCCAGATGCATTCGTGTTTCTCACTTACTTGTAAAAGCATGACTGAGATGTACACGTAACACTTAAATCTCCTGCAAAACCCACAGTCCAGCTTATCCTGTTCAGCAGGTCCTCAAACTGCTTTTGGAAAGGAGCCTGGCTTTTATTTTATATGTCATTAAAACAGAGTGCTCAATTGGGTAATTACCCATTCACCATCTTCATCTGAAAGGATGACCTTTAAGAATGCCAAGTGAACAATACTTCAAATCACTCTACATTCATCTTGAGTAAAACACTGAAAACATTATTTTCTGGTATTTTATGTTACTTTGGGCGCAATCCAATTGGGATGCCCATAAGCCTCCGAACTTGGAGGATGACGGGCATCCTATGCAGGGTGGAGGAAGTGGCGGAAGCGATCTCCGCCTCCCCGCTCCTCCAAGTCAGCTAGATGGCCGATTTCAGCTGTCTAGTGGCACTTTGGATGGGGAGGGAAGGAGGCTGGAGTGCTGTTAGGATAGCTCATATCCTGGCAGCCCCAGTCTCCTCCCCTCCCCGCCCCCTGCAGCACTGCTTTTACTCCTTCTCCAAGGTCACTCTCACGACCTTGGAGAAGCAGCCGGTGCAGTTCCTTCCGCAGTGGCTATGAGGGGGCGGGGGTTCCAAGTGTGGATCCCCAGCTCCGAGGTTGGGGCTCTGTGTCTGACCTCAGATCTAGGAATCCGAAGAATCCTATGGCCCCCTAGACACTGTCTACGGGGCCATAGGATCGTTCTGTTTGTGAACTTAAGACCTAAGAGTGTCTGGCAAGGATAGCAAATACAAACAATACAAAACGTAATCAGCAAGGTTTATATATTTATATGTGGCAGTCGTGTCCTGCTGTGTTACAGTTTCGGAAGATGATATTCTCAGAAATTGCAAACTGTATATATTACATCAGCATTGCCTCTATTAACAGTTTGGGAAGAACAAAGGCGACACCTCTGTCGTTCTCTGGGCGGTATTCTATACCGCCCAGAGAGCTTCGGCTGTGGGGCGGTATAGAAATAAAATGAATGAATGAATGAAATGAATCTAAGGAATTAATCGTACTCATGCTGATGGCAGCTCGCAGGGTAACAGCTAAAAGTTGGAAATTGCATAACTTCCTACACTGAAGTCTTAGTACATGGCGCTGTGGCAAATAGACATGGCTGAAATATTGATGTACTGAAATTAGCGAAAGGCAAAGTCATATCTTATTTTTATAAAATATGGCATGATTTTATTTCATGTACAAATCAGGGACATACTAAGAAATGTTTGTCAAAGCTTTTCCTCAGATTATGGAAAAGAGAATAAATATAATTTGTTATTATGAAGAACCATAAAGAAAACTTCCAAGCAACCAATAAAGAAAACTTCCAAGCAACCAATGAATTCCACCTACCGTATATTTTTGTCTGTAAAGGGGGGGGGGATATTAAGGGCTCAATCCTATGTATGTTTAGGCAAAAAAAAGTCCTAAAACTCCCAGCATTCCCTAGCCAGACATGTAGGAATTTTTTTCTGTCTGAACATGCATAGGATTGCACCCTAAATGTACTGCCTTCCATCAATAACTAGACTTAAATTTGATACATTTTTGTTTGCTTTTCTATCCATTTGGAAAATTATTATTTTTTTAAAAAGACCTAGGAAATGTGGAAATATATCGAAAATAGCAGATTATCACACACACAGCACTGTAAATGTATTTATTCAAGGTACTCTACTTCAGTCCCCAAAGGGAATCCCAGAACATCTTACAAACACATGGTAAACACACAAGACAATAGAAACAAGTAAAATAATACATAAGAATAAAATCAGCAGAACAGAAATGTATTCAATATTTAAAAACAGAGATTACAAATAATAGGTCAGAAGATGTGAAAGCCTGAGCAAACAAAGACCTGGAAGAGGATTTCAGTTGGGTAATGCTCTGGAAGAGCATTTCAGAACTTGAGTGCCACAACCAAAAAGGATCTATTGCCAGTCATCACCCATCTAACTTGTGAATGGGAGAGAACCCCGAAAAGGATCTCCATACTCAGGCAGGTTCATGTGGGAGATGGCGATCCTTAAGGACCCAGATCTCAAGCTGTTTAGGGATTTAAAAGGTTACAGCCAGCACCTTGAATTGTGCTCAGGAATTTAGAGGAGCTAGTGTAGTCGTTTTGAAACAGGCAATCTGGGCTCCATATGCACCATTGCAGTCAGTAATCTAGCTGAAGTTTCCAAGCAGCCTTCAAGGCAGCTCCACGTGCAACACATTAACACTAATCCAAACAGGATGTTACCAGTGGGTGGAAAACCATAGCCAAGCTACCAGGAGAGGCTGCAGCTGGCGCATCAGCTTCATCTGACAGAAGGTGCTAATTGCTCCAGATGCCACTGGCCATCAAAAGAGATTTATACTGAATCTGAGAGTACCACATGCTGATTCTTTGGGGCAGGTGTGGGGAAACTCTGGCCCACAGACCAGAAATGACCCACCAGGATTCTCCATCCAACCTCCCAAATCCTGCCCCCACCCCCCGGTGGGCCTGGGCCTGCCCCCCTACTTGCGTGCCCTGCTATGGCCCCAGCTGATCGACAATGCCAGCCATCCTTGCATGGCTTCACTGCAGTGTGAACAAGGTCCCATGCCTTGCCTGGGTGCTCCTCCTCCTGAAGCGCTCCGCCCACCTTCCCCTTCTGCCAAAGCCTGGGAGTACGTTAAACTGCTGCTTGTTCATGTCTCAAGTTAAAAGAAAAAGCTGCCGCCCACCAGAGACTATCAGGGGCTAGCTGGGGAATGGGCAGCGAGCACTGAGTGAGTGGGGTCCTTGCACAGGCGAGGGAAGGAGAAAGCCTTGATGGGCACAGTTTGTGTGGGTAGGAGCTTTGTGTGTGTTTATACAGAAAACGGTCCTCTCCGACTGGCAATTCCCTGTTCTGCCTTCCTTCATTCTGCAGCTAGCTCTGCTCAGGCGGCTTCCGATGCTTCACTCTGGCCAAGTGAACTCCCGGTCCTCCTTTTTAGCCAGCACTTCCCTGCTCCGCCTGCCTTCCTTCCTTTGTCTAAACCACTTAAGAGATCTTATGATATCCAGCAGTATATAAGTTGTTTAAATAAACAAACAAATATTCCCCAGGAGAAAGAAGAGATGACAACTGGCTGCCCAGTTAAGTCCCTTCCTATCCCAGCAAACCGAGGCAGAGCAGGGAGAGAGACGAAAATGAAGTCAAGTGGCTGACAGCAACAGAAGCTGGCTAAACTACCCCCACCCCTGCCGCACGTACACACTGCAGTGCCGCCGCCGCCACACACACAGCTGGGGGCCGGGGGTGTGAGCCTCCATGTACGACTGCTGGGTGGGGAGCACGAGCCACCCGGTGAGAACGGCCATCTCTGTCCTTCCCCCTCCATTCCTCACTCCGAGGGGTCCTTTGTCGGAGTGAGGCATTGACAGAGTGGCGGCCCAGGAGACTGCCTGTACCGCAGCAACACAGCCGACCACCTGGGTCCCCTCCCTGCCAATGCCTCCCTCTGGAAAAGGACTCCTCAGGCATTTCACCTGGGAGAGCCGCACTGGGCATTTATTTTTTGCTGCGGCCTTTGCCACAGCAGTGAAGCAGCCGGCACGACTATGCAGAGCAGCTGCCTGCCTATATGTTACTCAGAGTGAGGGGCAGGGTGGGAGGTGGCGGCGGCAGCGGCAGCTCCGGAGAGCCACAATTGCTGTTTTCCTGCTGCAGCATTTGCCACAGCAGGAGAGTGGCCAGAGGGACTCTCCGGAGCTCCCACTCACCCTATGCCTCGTAGGGTACATGGCTGAAACTGGTACCATTAGGTAGATATCACCTTCCTGTGTCTTACATCATCCTAGGAAGGGCAC
The DNA here is from genome assembly GCA_021292165.1 of Shinisaurus crocodilurus. NCBI lineage: Eukaryota > Metazoa > Chordata > Lepidosauria > Squamata > Shinisauridae > Shinisaurus > Shinisaurus crocodilurus. The sequence goes on from JAHFWL010001077.1 coordinate 28,423, forward strand.
TGAATAGAGGCGCACTCATTCACTGATCTCCCTTCTCTTGGTATGTGGTTTCTTCCCAAACATTGTATGTATTATTTTTATTTATTATATTTATACCCCGCCTTTTTTCCTGCAAGGAACCCAAGGCGGCTTACATAATCCTCCTCCTCCTCCCCCCCTCCATTTTATCCTCACAACAACCCTGGGAGGTAGGTTAGGCTGAGTCAGTGACTGGCCCAAAGTCACCCAGTGGGATTCATGGCCGAGTGGGGACCAGAACCCGGATCTCCCGAGTCCCAGTCCAACACTCTCACCACTACGCCACACTCTTCAGACAACTTGTCTGGTCTTGTTCCCCACAGCAGTGACATGGTCCAACCCACTTGCAGCGTGTGAGTGCCATGTGAATGTGTGTATTAGTTACCAGATGTTGTGAAAAACCCACAGGGTTCTGAGGTCTGCAAATGAGTTTAACAGTTTAAAATCTATTTACTATTTATCAGGGATGGGGACTCGGACTCGAGGACTCGACTCGTGAGTCGGACTGAGTCCCCCCTCTGACTCGACTCGGACTCGAGTCCCAATATTTTTAATGGGACTCGAGACTCGACTCGGGACTCGAGACCAAGGACTCGTCAACATCCCTGCTTGATGCCACCTGCAGGTGCTGTCTGGACCTAGTTGCAGTAACAATCCAAGTTTATTTTTTTAAATCATTTTACTAATGTAACCTTTCAGGCATTTTGGGTTTGGCTGCCTCTGCCTGCCTGTTTGGGGTTCCCTGCCTCCTCTGCCTGCCTGGTCTCTTCTTAACCAGTTCCGCAGTTTGAATTGTCCAAGACAAAGGCCTCTGCCTGCCTGTTTTGGGGTTCCCTGCCTGGTTATTTTGGGTTTGTCTGCCTGGTCTGTTCTTGTCAAAATCAGTGGCAGAGTTTTGAGATAAAAAGGCACACTTGTGCCTAGAATTTATTTAAGCCACACATCTGAAGTAGCCTTATTTTGTTGGGGAAAACCCCCATTGATTTTAATAGGGACTCGTGGAGTCAGCTTTGGGAGTGACTCGGGACTCGGGACTCGTGAGTCACCATTTTGGACCAAGGACTTGGACTTGGACTCGAGACTCGGGTCCAAAGACTCGTGACTCGACTCGTGACTTGAGACCAAGGACTCTTCAACATCCCTGCTATTTATTGCCAGTCCTAACCTCCTTCCTTTACCCTTCTTTTGCCCAATTAACGTATGACAAGAGACCAGCATGATCGCAATCTTTATTTATTATATTTATATCTCACCATCCGCCCCCCATGTACCTTAAAGCAACATACAAGGCTGCCCAGGCAATCTTCCATCCAGGCACTGGATGTGTGTGTCTTACTAGAACCAGACCTGCTCAGCATTAGCGAGATTGTTGCATCACATGCTTTTCAGTCATGTTCTGTTCAATACCTAGAGCACTGCTGGCACTATATCACTGGTTAAGAGTAGCAGTGATATATACAGGGAAATATAGCTTATGAAAGGTTCTTTTTTATTGGCAGTGTGCTGCTCTAACAATTTGTGGAACAATTTGTTTCTATTGTCATATTTCCATGAGGATATGGGGCCACAGAGCAGAGGGGGAAACATATAGCATTTCTGGTGTATTTCTTTAAATGTAGTCTGATACTATGGGCATTATCCTATTAAGTACTAGCACTAATGTAAATTATACTTAATCTAAATAACATAAATTACACCTATTTGGCAACTACCTCCCCAGGAAAGCCTGTCACACCATCAAACACAACAGGCATTGCTCCAGATGTAGTTTACGCTAGCACAATGAAAACTTACATTAGTGCTAGTGTTGAATAGGATACTCCTCTGTATATTACCGTATATATTGAACACTGATAGAGTTGAGAAACCATGCACATTCCTGAGACAGAATGCTTCCTCGGTGAACAAGCAATCTAGATCAGTTTTATCCAGTCATCTGAATGAAATAGCTATATGAAAGAAGTTGGATAAGGCAAGGCATCCAAGTGTGGAAGAAAGCAGAATGACAGCTCTGCTGTGAAACATTAACTGATAATCATAATGCACTGTCATGCAATCTTTCAAAAAACAGGCACACTACAGAGACAATATTACTAAACTTGCACTCTGCAGAGGAAAGAAAAAAAAGTAACCAGTCATGCAACACGTTTGTACGGAGGAAGCATTCAGTTAATCAAAATTACCAAAACATGTCAAAGGGTCGGCGATGGAAAATATCACTATGAATAATAATGGCATATGGACAATAATGGCATGAAAAGGTGCCCCAGCACTGGGACCGACGGAGAAGCCAGTGGGCACACTAAAGATGCCACATGCACAAGGAGCCGCTGGGACGAGCCAAGTTAAACACATGGTTTGGCAATGTGTACTTGTTTTTAAAACTTTAAATAGCGGCTATGATGGGGCCCAGAGAGGATCAAGACCATAGCATCAAAGGCAGCTTCAGTCCTGTGCCAAGTAGCAGCTTGAGGGTTGTTGTTTTTTTATCAGGACCACCACATGAGGGGAAATGGTTAACCCCTCTCTTCAAGTGCCATGGTCCTAATCATGATGCCCCCCCCCATGGGTGGTATTTAAAGTTTGTTTGTTTTTTAAAGCACACATCGCCAAGATATGTGTTTAATGCAACATGTAGCTTTCAGCATTGTAAGACAGGTGTTGTGGTGGAAACTGGGCCCACAGCTTTGGCCACACCTACTGAGCCACCCCTGCCTTGCCAGTAAGAAAACTTGCTTCAGAAGATGAAATATATTGGGTGAAGAAGTTGGTTCTGGGTGTGCCACACAATCCCACTCTAAATCTCTACCAACGCTAGCACCATTTGAGACTCAGGTGAAATGGGGGGGACGACTCACCTGCCCCCTCATCAGGAAAATGGAGTAACTTTAGACCAGTACAAAAGATGAACACCCTCAATGGGGGCCTTTAGATTTTACATCTGCAAAAGACAGTTCTGCATTTGTAATCCTGTATTGCCAGCGCCACAAGTGTGTTTAACTAAAAACATGAAATGGAAGTCAAATCTGGTGTGCAGCAACCACCAGATTCGGTTTGGACCCCGTTTCAGATATTTAAAAAACAGCCCAATTTGGCTCACAGCTCTTTGGAGGTGACCCAATTTGACATGGGTGTGAATCAGACCTCCACTATAGGAAATCCAAAGCTTCATATGTTTGCACGTTGATTATCATTGGGAAATCAAGAAATAGGTATAATGGTTCCCCCCCCCATACAATTGGAAATTTGCAAGCACCATTGCCCCTTCTGAAGGGGTGAAGCATGCCAAATTTCAGACAGAGAGGTGCAAGAGCAGTCTTTACCTGTTTGTAGGTTTTCAAAATGGGATTCACTTACGCTGCTGTGTTTTGCAGGGGGAGGGGCACAATTTGTATGAAAATGACACACATCAGAATTACCACTGGGGAAGAACCCTTCAAAGTTTTACAAGGATGGGCTCTGGGAATTTTTTGTTAGGTGCCTGTAAAGTTGAAGGGGTGGAACAAAAAAGGGATTTGCTCCCCCGACCCCAATGGTTTATACGCTATTTTTCATGCATACATCTGTCACAGTGGTGCCCTTAAGTAAGTAACCTGCAAAATTTCAGAATTATACGTGTATGGGCTAGGAAGTTAAGATGCATGAAAGACAGATGAGGCTTTTTAATTTTCTGCTTAATTGGCACCAAAGTCACAGAAAGTGCACTGCAAAATTGATAGGACAGGGATGAATATGCCGGGCATGTGGCAGAGGCAGAAGGACTTGAACATCCAGCATTTTCCAAGCAAGCATCAGATCTGATGCAACACCCTCCTAGTACTGCCTGGCATGAAACTTACATGCACCTTTACCAGCATCAGGCACTCCCCCTGACCAGAGACCACAATACCTGTATTATTGAAACAGCGCCATATCTGAACATCAATGTGTTTTAGATCCAGAGCTGGGGTACAAAACACAGAGCAGCATGCAAATTTGGCTGAGGAGGGTGGCGGGGCAAGGCAGGTAACTCAAACACCTTTGCCAGGCAGGCACAGGCCTGTGTCAGTGTTGGGGAACCATTCTGGAGCAGCAAAGAGTGCTGAAGGTTCAGAGTTAAGGTACTGTGCCAAAACAAGTGGACAGAAGTGGTGGTAAACAGAAGAAAGCAGTGGCAGCAGTGTGCGCAAGGAAGAGATGCATGCATGCCTTATACCCTTGATTTGCCCAGGGCAGTGATTTCCACTAATTTTCAAGCAGTAGCCACTTTGGCTCCAAGCACTGCCGGTGTGGCTACCTGTGAGCCTTTCCTCAGACATCGGGGGGGGGGCTCTATTTTTCCCCCTCCCACCTGTCAAATGGCAGTGCATGCAGTTAGAGGCCTTTTAGGGTCTCTCTACCCCATCCCCCTCCACATCATCCAAGCAAGGCTTCATCAGTCAGTCACCAAGTCACCAGGCAAGCAAACTTGGTCCTTTGATTGGGATGGATTTGTTTCTTGTCACAGAAAGTGCTCTGCTCTACTCGGTTCTGCAAAATCTCCCTGGCAAGATCCACTTTGCTGTCTCTCTCGCCCACACATTCAATTTTGCCTCTACCTCCAGTGCCGGATTGTTTCAATTAATTTCTTTTGTCACCTCCATAAGCTTTCACTTGTTTAAATAAAAACAAATAAAGTAAGACAAGTTTCTAGTCTTCATGGTTGCTGCACTCAAAAGTTACACCCAATGCAAGCAGTGATGCCACAGTTCCATGGCAAGCAAATTCAGTATTTTATCCACAGTAGAGCAGGAATAGGGTTTTCATTATGTATAGTGTGAGTCTCAAAAAAAAGGAACACACATAGGCTTTGTTCCTAAGATAAGTTAACTTAGGGCACAATCCTATGCACGTTTAGAGAGAGAGAGAGAAAAAGTCCTACAACTCCCAGCATTCCTCCAGCAAGCCATGCTATCTGGGGTAAGACTTTTTTTCTGTCTAAACATGCATAGGCTTGGGCCCTTAAGGAAGTTCATGGAAAGAAAAGTTCCTCATTCCCTTCTCCTCCTAGAAGCTAGCCCGTACCCCATTCAACTATGTTCAAGTTGGACTCCTGACCCTCTGGAGAGGGTTTTCAGGGGGAATAAGGGGATGGCAGACATTCCTTCCATAAATTCCCTTAACTCAACGTAGGATCCAAGCCATGGGGTTTATTATAAGCCATGGGGTTTATTATATTTATGTTTAAATACATGAGCAAGAATTGCTAACAAGAGTAAGAGGTCTTTGGGAAATGAGCCCATCCTGGTACCAAACATACCAAAACATCATCATGCGCTAAAAGGTGTCTGTTTTATGTTTCAAGAATGTTAATAAAAATAATAAAGAATTTTCTACTCAGAAACAACTGCAGGTAATTCAGTTTAAACAAAAACAGGCATTGGAATTTTTAAAACATTCAATATTTCCATTAATATTTCATAAAAACCAATAATTCTACATCATAAACCAATATTTTCTTAAAGGAAAATAACTATCTCCAAAAACTGAGGAAAGCAAGAGAGGGAGAAAGCTTTGTAGCTTCTTATGTTTCATTTCTGCAGCCCCTGTCAGTTTATACAAGCTGATGATTACCATAAACTCTGGCTCATAGCACAGTTCTAAACACAGGGACTCCTATAGCAAGAAAGCCTAGATGAATGCTGTAAATTACAGGAGACAGAGAACTGGGGAAAGAGACTCTTGCTTGCAGCTATGGTATTTAATTATATTCTAGTCTGTAAATGCTTGAAAAAAAGTAATATTGGTTTATACTGCTGGTGTTGTTTGGATGGGACATATTAAGTGTGGGGGGGGGGGAACCCACACCAACTAAGCTCTTCACAGCTTGTTTCTCTCTAAAGCAGGGGTGCACAACCTTTTCAGTTCTGAGTGCCGCATCTGGTATTGGTGGGGGACGGGGGACGAGGGCCATGCATGTACCCAAATACACGTTCTCTTGGGGCCCCCCAAAAAGGCCAATGAAGACTTTTTTCTTTTCTTTTTTAAACCCCCACCAGGGGTGGAATTTCAGGAAAAAACGTGGGGTGGGGGGGGAGAGATTTAATCTTCCCCTCCTGGTGCACACTGGTCCCAATCTGAATTGGGGCCACACACAGTTACACTGAAGTTAAAAAAAACACACACAACCCGATCAAGATCAGCCAAACACTAGGCAATGAGTTTGACCCCACCCCTCTCTCCCCCTGCCCGCCCCCAGCATGCCAGGATGGGGAGGTTCAAACCGTCCCTCCCTGCCCATGGAGATCTACTGATTGCTAGGGGATGGGAGCAGCAAAAGCATCTCCTAGTGGAGGGAAAGAGCCATCTTGGAAGTGGGGTCACTAGGGGTTGGCAGGGGCTTTCACCACCAAGATTTCTGTTTCTCTGCAGCACACTCTCAGCAGGTCAGAGAGCTCTCTGACAGTGACTGACAGAGTGACTCCTACAAGATGCTCTGGCCTCCAGAACTCAGTGGGCAGGCTCTCTGAGACCAGGTCCTAGAGCGTCCTCCTGGAAGCGGAAGCAGTGACACTTGGGATCATTGAAGGGCACTGGCAGTAGGAGAGGGGGAGCAGCAGCAGGGAAGAATTGGCGGCGGCAGGACAGATCAGCAGCAGCAAAACTGGCGGCAGCAGCACATTCAGCGGTGGAGTTAAATTCCGGGTGGGGGTCTTGGGGGCCACATAAAGCCAATTTGGGGGTGTGGGTTGTGCATCCCTACTCTAAAGCAGTGTTCTCCAACCTTGGGTCCCCAGATGTTTTTGGCCTACAACTCCTAGCATACCTCAGCCAGCATAGCTGGCTGGGGCATGCTGGGAGTTATAGGCCAAAAACATCTGGGGACCCAAGGTTGGAGAACACTGCTCTAAAGGATCTAATTTGCCAAAGAGTGTTTTGCACTTTCATACATTGCACACACACCCCAAAAAATTCAAGCCACTTCTGCACTCTGAGGACCAGTTAAAACACACCTGCACACTTCCTAAGTTGCCCCCACAGTGCTGTATTTATTTATTTATTTATTCTATTTATACCCCGCCTTTTTTCCTGAAAGGAACCCAAGGCGGCTTACATAATCCTCCTCCTCCTCTCCATTTTATCCTCACAACAACCCTATGAGGTAGGTGAGGCTGAGAGTCAGTGACTGGCCCAAAGTCACCCAGTGAGTTTCATGGCTGAGCGGGGACTAGAACCCGGATCTCTCGAGTCCCAGTCCAACATTCTAAGCACTATGCCACACTGGCTCTCTGTAGTAATATATAAGGCCTGATTCAGTAGATACTGTGGTCATGGCAAATAACTACACAGTCCACCCTAACCAAATGGGGTGGAAGCTTTGTACTTCATCAAAGCACTGTGGGAGCAGCCATGGGGACAGTGACAACCATGCTGTTTAGCTCATGTTTGAATCTAATCTGAAACGCTGCTACTGAAGTACACAGGATCAGGCCTAATGGTTCCAGAGCTTGCATGCAAGCTCCTCTGCCAGCATGACAGCAGCTATCAATGTTGTTGCTGCATCTGTGCTTGCCTTCTCTCCGTGATGTGCTATGCAAGTGTACTTGTGGCCTCATAGCTGCTGTATAATGCAGTAAAGTCCCTTTCGTGGCATTGAAAGGCACACTCAATCAGCCTTGGAGACTTGAATGTCACCGTACTCCTGTGTTAATAGCTGTTTTTTTTAAATAGTATGCAGAGGGGGTGTTCACGCCACCAGTTTCTTTTGCTGTCATTTTGAGCAGGGCAGTAAGAAGAGGGGTTCTAGCCATGTCTCCCAAACGGTAAAAGGAGCGTGTGTCTACTCCATCAGCAAACACAGTGCATTTTCTCAATCAGCATGTCATAGGAACACACAAAACTGTTCTATACTGCATCAGAACATTGGCCCATCTAGGCCAGTATTTCTGATGTTGACTGACAGCGCTCTGGTGTCTCAGACAGGGGTCTTTCCAAGCCCTACCTGGAGATGCCACGGATTGAACCTGGGGCCTTCTGCATGCAAAGCTTGTGCTCTACCACTGAGCTACTACCCTTAATGTCTTCAAATTCCAGGCTAATGTACACACACACACACACACACACACACTTCCCTGATCTGAAGAAATGATTAACATTCTAGAGGCAATCCTCAGTTGGGCCCAGAGAACAAACAGAAGACTTAAGTGGCAGCTTGTTAAAAGCATTGCATCCACTCATCTAACCAGACTACAATGCTGAATACAACCGCTGTACCGCAAAGAGGAATAAGAAGTATTCACAAAGCCACCAGGATGGGGCCAAACAGAGCAAGTAATGCAAATGTATTAATGTTTTTATTGCCCATTCTACGTGAACTCGGAATGGTTTATAACAAAGTTTACAACCCACAGTTCAATATAAAACCATACCTATACTATAAAAGACCATAACACCAGTCAAATGGTTCATAAAAATCAATTAAATGTCAACCAGCTGGGTAAGCAGAAATGCTTCACAGCATTTCCTAAACGTCAGTATATACTTGTGCTCTGGTAGAAAACCTTTAGCAAAGAGTTCCACTAGTGTTGACTCAAGAGCATCTGGCATCCCCTTTACATCATGTCCTTCCACCAAGGTTGGCATGGTTAGGCATCTGCTGAGGGCCAGAGCGACTCAGGAGGGCTCATCCCCAACCCTGCCGTCCCCTGGCCACCACTGGGGCTTTCCTGTCCAGCACTGCTGCAGCCTGTGTCCCACTGGGTACTCCCACCCATAACTGCCAAGTGCCACTCACCTGGCACCTGCCCCCAGATGTGCTTCCCTGGTGCTTTTCAAGGGGAGCCAAGCCAGCACCTGATTTTGATCTGTGGTGGCCACCCAACATGACAGATTATCAAAATTCAGTGTCCAACCAGATACAGTAATACCTTGGATTACAAGTAACTTGGTTTGAGAGCGTTTTGCAAGACAAGCAAAATTTTTAATATTTATTTAATTTTTTTTTTACTTGATATACAAGCTTGCAATACAAGTACTGCAATACAAGTACTGTAGTACGGCTTAAATTAAAAATCTCTGTACAAATTTTTTTGGGGGGGTTTCATTTTGATATAAGAGTGTTTTGGCTTACAAGCACGTTTCCGGAACGAATTATGCTCTCAATCCAAGGCATGACTGTATCAGCATCATGTCAAGCATTGAATCTGGGGTAATTAACATGGCAGGTGGTCCCAGCAGATCAGAGCTGAGCACCAGCTCATCTCCCATTCAAAAGTGGTACCAACAGCAGCATATGAACACATCTGGTCTGGGATGTAGTAAGTGATTGGAAGCACCGCAAATCGGAGCAGAACTCTGGCTGGCTCTGCTTCCATTCAAAAGCACCACTACCACTGGGGAAACGTGTCTGGGTTGTGGTGGTGAGTGACTGGTGATAGTGGGTAGGTGGCAGCACTGTGTGGCAGCACCAAGCAGAGCCCCCCAATGGGAACTGGGTGGGGACTGCAGCAGCAATGGGCAGAAAAGCCCCATTAGAGACCCATTGGTGGCATCATGCCAAGGGCCCATGGAAGTCTGATGCTGGCCCAGCCTTGGATATTCATAGTGGTGTTCCATTCTTTGGAGCCACTCTGGCACAAACACAGAGGTCGAACAGGCTTCTCACCTCCCAAAAATGCCTTCAGGTTGGAACAGACCTCACAGGTCCACCTAAGGCTTAGAGGGAGTTATGAGATCTGTTTCAATTTGAGCCTTCCTGTTTTCTAAGACAAGCAGAGGAGATCCTATTCTCTTTCAAGTGCCATCTTGATGCTGTGGAAATTAAAAAGAAAAATGTGTGTCTGTGGCAGGACTAAGGCCAGCAGAAGACTTTAGTGGATCCTCTGGTGCAGCTGATGGGGTCCTACCTTTGACCACTGGCACTACTGCTGCCCCTTAGTCTCTGCTATTCCTGCCATAAGAGCTCCTGTGTGGTGTGGCAGCTTGCTGCTACCACCACCACCACTCACTCACCTCCTCCATCCTGGATGTGCTTACCCTGGTTGCAGCACTTACGGGTACAGAGCCCTGGTTCAGCTCTCTGATGGTCGGCCACCATGTTAGATTTCCCCAAGATCCAATGGCCAACTGTTAAGCATTGCATTTGGGGGAATCTAACACGGCAGCCACACACACACCACAGAGCTGAGTTGAGGCTCCACACCTATAATAAGTGCCGCAACCAGGGTAAACACATCTGGGGCAGTGGGAGGAAGAAGTGAGTGGCTGGCAGCAGTAGCTGCCATGGCTCTGATGGCAAAGGGTAGAAGGAGCACCAGACGGGGGACTAGTGGCAGGATCTGCAGTGGGCCCTTCTGAGCCCCAGGGCCCTCAGCAGGCGACCACCTATGCCAACCTCTGATGCCAGCTTTCTCTGTAGAACACCAGCAGCAGTCACCTGGGCTGAACTGAGGTTCTGAGCCACAACTAAAACAAAAGAATGGCCACAAGAATTCCACATGGATCTTGTTCCACAGTTTCAAGACTACTGTCCTGCTCCAAGTATCCCCATGTGAAGATGTCCTAAAACTTCAGTTAAATGGATGCTGCCTCCTAGCAACCCTAAGACCAAACTGCCAAAAACCTTCTGGCTAGGTTAGAACATTGGACTGGGAAGCGCTTCAACCCACTGGCAATATCACATTGGAGCAAGAGCCGGTGTACAACTTCCTCTGTCCCCATCTTTTGTTGTCATGGCAACCAGAGGGACCTTCCAAGGAGGAATAGACAAAGACAGAGTGATAAGCAGACTTAGCAATGAATTGCACTGGCTTTTTGCAGAAGCCAACACATTGTTTCAGGCTACTTATATTAAAAATCTTGGTGAACAAAAAGCTTCCAAAGAACAAAAGGTGAGGCAATAATCTTCACCATGCTTTACATTGGACAGCTTATTACAAGTTTGGCAACTCAAAGCATGCCAGGTCAGTCTTTATTGAGCTGGGGACCAGCCTTCAGGCTATGAAAGCAAGATGCTTTGTTCAAGGATAAACATCTTAAGCTAGATGGGCTTTGTTTTACCACCTGAACTGACAAAATGGTGAAGTTTATTTTCACTGGCAACAGCAGGGTAATCTTTTTTTATTTTTACAGACTCGGTGGTTTAAATAAATTTTTTAAAAAAACAAAAACATTTTTCGCATGAAATAAAACCTGGGTTACTTCTTTCTTAAATGCATGAGTCACCTTTCAGTCCAAATAGGGCCCCCAAGGTGATTTACAGTTAAAAATGGCAACAATCTAAAAACTTTTTTAAAATTGAAAAACTTTAGAACAATTCAAAAACTTTAAAAGTTTTAAAAGGCTAGGAAGAACATATCAATGGTAGCCTTTGCTACCATTTGTTTCTGAGTGGACATGCTACTGTACTGACCAATCACAGCCACACAAAAATGCTAGATTTCTCTACTTTTTCTATGGGCAGCTATCACATCAGCCCCAGGTAAGACTGGCTTTAAAATGAACCAGGAAGTCTCCTATCCAGACAAGGGTTACTTTAGTCCAGTGATTTTCTTTTTTTGTTTCTATGATTATCACTGCTTCCCTTAATGTCATTCATATCTGTTCCCTCATCTTCCCTCAATGGCCAAGAACAATGGAAGCAGGGAGAGGGCTCATTTCTCACAAAGTAATTGGACCACCTGCATATTTTGCCTCTTATCTCTGGTTCTAAGGGCTAGAGACTTGCTTTAAAAAAAAAAAAAAAAAAACCTCCAGGCCATGGCTTCAACCACTTGACAACACAGAAGCAAAAGTCAGTATATAGTTTCCTCTGTCCCTATCTCTTCACTGGGAATCCAGGCCACAGGTAGCATAGCCAGCTAACTGGGTCCTGTGGGAATGCTAGGGAAGAAGACAACTCCATTCAAATACTCTGGATCCAGCCTGTTTAAAGCTTTAGAGGTCAAACACACCAGGGGGGTTGCACACTAAAATATCCTATTTTTAAATTATTTTTTAAATTATATTTATACCCCGCCTTTTTTCCTGCAAGGAACCCAAGGTGGCTTATATAATCCTCCTCCTCCTCCTCTCCATGTTATCCTCACAACAACCCTGTGAGGTAGGTGAGGCTGAGAGTCAGTGACTGGCCCAAAGTCACCCAGTGAGTGTCATGGCTGAGTGGGACTAGAACCCGGATCTCCGGAGTCCCAGTCCAACACTCTCACCACTATCAAAAAGGACCAGACCTGTACATCATATTCCAAATGTGGTCACATCATAGATTTATATAAAGGCATTATGATCCTTGCCAGTTTAGTATATCTTGAGAGTCAAGGGGTGGTGTGCTCGCTTGCTCACTCCCCCCCGCCCCATAGCTCCATTTTCCCCACAGTGCAATAGTTATTTCACCTCATTTCTCTCATAGGTTGGAATGGAGATATTAGAAATGTTTGTCACTTATCTGACTTATTTCTTATGCAGGCTAAAAAAAAAAAAAAAAGGCTTCATGAGTGTTATTAATCAAACTGAAAGAGGTTTGAAAACAAAACACACATAAGTAACAGGTTCCCTGAGGGGAAAAACCACAGCCAATAGTTGACTATAGCTGTGGCACAATTCACTATCAACAAGAGAAGTGAAATAAGCTTTTCCAACAATTGGCAGGCATAGTAAGTGGACGACCTGGACATCTATTGACCTAAGTTTTCATCAAACGTCAGCAAAGGAACCCAAGCTTTTGCTTAGACACTTGGAAAATAAATCACAAGGAAACCATTTATTTGCTAAACCAAAGGTCCTCACGCCACTAGTGAGACTTAATGCAGATAGGAACCCAAAGATATTTGAATATTCAAATGTATGAATAAAAAGGAATCTTATTTATCAACAGTATTGTGCTACAAGAGATAATGAATTTGGATAAATGGGCATTCTACAGCATTTGAGTACATTGTGTTTCATCTTTTACAGTAATACCTTGGATTACAAGTAACTTGGTTTGAGAGCATTTTGCAAGACAAGCAAAATTTTTAATATTTATTTAATTTTTTTGGACTTGATATACAAGCATCGTCTTGCAATACAAGTACTGTAGTATGGCTTAAATTAAAAATCTCTGTACAAATTTTTTGGGGGGGATTTCGTTTTGATATACGAGTGTTTTGGATTACAAGCACGTTTCCGGAACGAATTATGCTCTCAATCCAAGGCATGACTGTATTAGGTATTTCACAACATAGAAACCACTTTCACGTAGGGAAGATCATGAAATCCACATGTAGGTCAATATCCTCAATGCATGCATTCGACCTGTACCGATTGCAGCTTCCCACTGTCTATAAATAAAACAAATTACATGCATATAAGATGGTTGCATGCAACAATTGACGCCTGTTTCAATTGCAAACCCCTGCCCCTATATTCAAGTGCTTTCCATGCAGGAAATGAGTAACATAAAAAGCAACCCTAAATCAAGTCCCAAACCAAATCTCAAACTGAGGATGGGTTTTAATAGTTAAAGTGCTAGGTGAGATTCAGCACCTTGGATGTAGTAGGCGATCACTCGTGACCGAGTAAGATTGTCTTCCAGGATAAAAATTACAAAAAGAAAATTATAAAAAAAAAAGAAATTCTAAAAAACTGTGTAGACTCTAGCGATGGGTCCGTAAGTGACTGTGGAGGCCAATTCTAGATCCACACAGCTTCCCACAGTGAGGACACAGCAGGGCCGGCGCTACCGCTAGGCAGACCCAGGCGGCTGCCTAGGGCGCGTGGCGGAAGAGGGCGCGAACGCTGCGCTCCTTCCTCGCCGCCGGCGCGCTCCTGCCCCACCTGCCGCCTCCGCCACGCCTCCCCGCGCGCCCGCCTGCCGCCGCCGCACACACCCCCCCCGCTCGCGCACCTGCCAGCCACCTACCTACCTTCGCGTCGTTTCCGGAGATCCGCCGGCGTTGTTTTGACGGGAGGAACCAGGGCAACAGGGCTTAAACAGCCCTGTTGCCCTGGTTTCCCCGGCAAAAAAAAAAAGCGCGGGGGTCCCGTGGCGTCGGAGGAGGAGGAGGAGGCGGCAGCAGCAGCAGCAGCAGCAGCCAGCAGCCAGCAGCCAGCATCGGGGGGGGGAGGTAGGTGGTGGTGGTGGCGGTGGCGGTGGCGGCGCGGGGGGGTTGCAGAGCAGGGCTGCTTTGCTCCGGAGCCCCCCCCCCACGGCACGAGAGGGGGGGCGCTAAATATAATTTGGCCTACGGCGCCAAACAGCCCTGCACCGTTCCTGGGACACAGGTTACCAGATGGAAGATGGTCCTGTAAAGGATTTGTTTCCTTGGATGAGTTACATAATGACTGGGTTCAGACAACACAATAGACAACCAATTCAAGGGTGGAGTATGGGTTGAGTGTGGGTTGTTGCTGAACTGTGGGTTACTGTGTTGTCTGAATTCAGCAAAGATAACAAACCATGGTGAACAACCCACACTTCACAACCCAACAACAAACCAGGGGTTCTCTTTACGGGTTGTTCGTGGTTAACAAGCCAACATAACCCCACCACTCCCAACAACACTGGATTGTTTCAGAGATGGATGTCTGGGTATAGTTTTTTTAAGAATTAAAACATATTTCTCTCCATCAACACGTGACCTCAACTGAAAAGCATAACTTCTTACACCATCATAGCAAACAATATTGTTAAGTAGATTTTATTTATTTATTTATTTATTTATTTCTATATTGCCCAATAGCCAAAGCTCTCTGGGCAGTTCACAACAACTAATAAAAGTAAGAATCACAAATAATAGAATACCACATAAAATTTCAATATACAAAATTTAAAACAACTTAAACAGCTAAAAACAATTTCAATAAAAAATACTAGACATGTTAAAAAGACAGCTGACATAAATGTCCCCATCATATGCCATTAAATACCTGGGAGTAGAGGGTGGTCTTAACTTGGCAGCGAAAAGAGGCCAGCATTGGCACCAGGTGGGCTCAGTGGGGAGATAATTCCAAACTGGGAGGCCACCACTGAGAAGGCCCTCTTCCTTGTTGCCACCCTATGTGCCTCCCTCAGACATGGCACTCTGAGAAAGGCCTCAGATGCTGATCACAGTGTCAGGGTAGATTCAAGCCGGGAGAGGTGTTCAGTCAGGTATTGCGGTCCCAAGCCATGTAAGGCTTTATATGTTAAAAGCAGCATCTTGAATTGGGCTCAGAAGCATACAGGCAGCCAATGCAAGGCAGGCCAGAATCGGTGTTATATGTTCAGACCTTCTGATCCCAGTTATTAGTCTGGCTGCTGCATTTTGCACAAGCTGCAGCTTCTGAACAAACTTCAAGGGCAGACCCACGTAGACGGCATTGCAGCAATCTAACTTGGAGGTTACCAGCACATAGATTACTGAAACCAGGTTATCCCTGTCCAGACAGGGGCATAGCTGGGCCACCAGCCAAAGCTGGTAGAAGGCACTTCGTGCCACGGAGGTTACCTGAGCCTCAAGTGACAAAGATGGCTCAAGGAGAACCCCCAAGCTATGAACCTGCTCCTTCAAGGGGAGTGCAACCCCATCCAGAACAGGTTGAGCACCCTCCATCCCATCAGAAGAGCCACCCACTAACAGCATCTCAGTCTTGCCTGGATTGAGCTTCAGTTTGTTAGCCCTCATCCAGTCCATTGTCACAGACAGGCACTGATTTAGCACATCCACAGCCTCACCTGATGGAGATGAAAAGGTAAAGTAGAGCTGTGTGTCATCAGTATACTGATGGCAACGCACTCCCAAACTCCTGATGACTGCACTCAGCGGTTTCCTGTAGATATTGAACTGCATGGGGCATAAAATCGACCCCTAGGGAACCCCATGCTGGAGAATCCATGGGGCCAAGCAATATTCCCCAAGCACCACCTTCTGGAGTCAGCCATCTACGTAGGAGTGGAACCACTGCAATGAAGTACTCCCACTCCCAGTTCAGACAGCCACCCCAGAAGGATACCATGGTCGATGGTATCAAAAGCCGCTGAGAGATCTGGAAGTACCAACAGATTGCTAATATATTGTTTCTATATATTCACCACTGTCAATGAGTCATCCTAGATAAATCATGCAATTTATTTTACATGGAGAGGGTTTTTTATACACATTAATTTGCTTTAAAATGCTTGTTTTGGGGAAACTATGGTGTTTATAACATGGTTTTATGTGTATAAGGCACTTCACATACACTATGTAATCCTCACAATATCCCTGTGGAGCAGGTGAATACCCCATATTACTGATAGAAAGCTCAAGTTGACCATTAGCCACTCCACTCTACCAGCTTTCCAAAAGCATTTCGAAAGCACACAGACACACACGCGCAGATGTACTTGGAAAAATAAAATCTTTGTTCTGCACCAACATAGACATTAAGGCACCTGGGGAACATTTTGCAGCTGCAGAAATTTACAAGGATAATGTTTATTAGTGGGCCTCAGAACAAGCACAATCATGTACATTATTAATTAGAGGAAATTTCCCACTAGCAAGTCTACAAGCAGTCCTGGGTTTGAAAGGGGGGAATATGAAGACTCCCCATCATTCACATCCTTGCTGAATGTGTTTTATTCCTGATCAAAGTTGCTGAGCCTGTAGGTTGATTCTCTTGAAGGCCTTGAGAAACGGCAGCAGCAGCTGAACTAAGGAACGAGTTTTGGGGAGCGAGGACATGGAAGCAGGCCAAGGCTTTGGAAGTGCCTGACAAAGACACTGTTGTCAGAAAAGGTCAACTGGACTAATGGACAAGGTCTCTGTTCCACGTCAAAAAAGCAAAAGGTACTACAAACAGAAAAGGCTACAAGACACAGCAAAACATCTTTGAAACTCGCAGCGGCAGCGTACAATATATACTGTCTTCCAAACTTGTGTCAAACTGGTTAAAGAAGAAGATTCATAGGTCTACTTGAGAACAACCCTACTGCCAATCACACATTGTCATGATGGAAAAGTAGGGCCAAACTACACATTGCTTGGGACATCAGTGATCAGATCTCCCAACTTTTTTTTTTTATACCTAAAATACAGCTGGCTGGTGGGAGGGGGCATTACCAATTTCTTCAGAGCAATGGTGGAGGGTGTGTATTGCTTTCCTACCCCCTGTATCCTTTCCCCGCCAAAACTGTATATGCATGTCCCAGATGTTGCTTGCATTGGTGGTGGTGGGGAATACATGTATATGTAATTTCCCCCCTGCAGGGCAAACAGAAGCCAGGATATGTATGTGCACACAATTTTGACTGGGAAAATGGCACAGGGGGAAATGGGTTAAACACCCCCTTCCCCTTGCCGTTACTCAGAAGAAATTGGCAGTTACCTACCGCTGCATTTCAATTGTTGTTTTTCAATTATATACATATGGAGAGTCAATCATGCGTCTTTTGGCCCAAAGGATCTTAATACTGCTAACAAGAATGCCTTTGCTTATTTCAGCTAACTGGAAAGTAAGTTGGTTTCTAACATTCTAGAATATTAGCATGATCGGCTTGGAGGCTGATTAATCAGCTGGGATTTAAATTCCAGTTCTGACTACCGAATCGTTTTCCAGGAAGAAGAAAAAGTTTGCTACTTCAATTAGTGCGGCCATCTGGCCATCATCTGTTCACTGCAATTCCTACATTTTGGTGCATCAAAACCAAACACAAAGAGGAAATGGGCTCTGAAAATATAAATCCTTATATAGCGTAAAATGTTCTCTGTGCTAGTCACCAGGTACAATAGCATGTCCCTTAGTCATAAACTGGTGCATGCGTGCTTACGCGGACTTTGCCATTGAACACCCTGCAGAAATGAATGTGCAAAGCATGATTTAAAAAATAAGAAGAGTGGGGTTGTAGCTCAAAGGCAGTGCACGTGCTTTGCATGAAGAAGGTCCCAGGTTCAATTCCTGGCATCTCCAGCTTAAAAGAAGGTTCAGCCTGAGGACCAAACTGCACATCCTGCCCAGTCAGATGAATTTATCCCCCAAGCGTGACCATGGAGGCCACAATCCTAAATGGAAAACTGGCTGGCAGTGGCGGAAGCAGGTGAGGGTGTGGGAGCTGCTAAACCTCTGGCCATTTCCCACTTATTGTTCCACTCAAAATGCCTTTCCCAAGCTGCTTTTTACTCGACCAAGAAAAGATCTGGGAATCTATATTTTTTCCTGCAGGATATTGAGCAGAAAACAGCTAAAAAAGGAAAGAGTGCAGGCCTTTCTCCCACCCTTACAGCTGCTGACAGTCAGAACAGACAGTAAAGAGCGCAATGGACCAGTGATCTGAGTCAATATAAAATGACTTAATATATTCAGTACATCTTGCTGCACCATAGGATCGAGAGAACCAGGAATGTTTGCGCTCAGCCAAAATTCCCCAAACTTCACTTTGAAGCTTGGTTTGGCTCGCTCCCATTTTCGTTTGCGACCTATTTTCTTTTCATTTGACTGGGAAGTGCACAATTCTGGGTGCATTTTCAAAAGCGCATGTGTTCCCCCCATTGACTAAACCATGAAAATGCATTTTTTTTAAAAAAATGCACATTCCAAAGTGTGCATTTTTTAAAAATGAATTTTTTGAACTTGATCACAAGTTCAGGAATGTACAAACATTTTTCAAAAACACACACATTCAGGGTCGCTAACAGGGCAAGTTCAGATGACTTGCAAACGGAAACAAAATTCTTGTACATCCCTAAAAAATCCAGTGATAGTTTGACAGAGGAACTACAATTTTGCATAATCAAGAAGATGCACCGCAATGGGAACTAGAATTGCCTAGTTCTAGAAGGTTTTTTTCCCTTCAGGTGTGTTCTGACCCTAGGAGAAGGGCCATAGCTCAGTGGTAGAGCTCATGCTTAGCACGCAAAAGGTCCCAGGTTCAATTCCAGGTAGGGCTGGGAAAGAGTACTGTCTAAATCCCCGGAGAGCCACTGCCAGTCAGTGCAGACAGTACTGAGCAAAATGTGCAATTGGTCTGACTTAGAATCATAGAAAAGTAGAGTTGGAAGGGGCCTACCAGGCCATCGAGTCCAACCCCCTGCTCAATGCAGGAATCCAGGTCAAAGCATCCCTGACAGATGACTGTCCAGCCGCACCTTGAATGCCTCCAGACTGGGAGAGCCCACCACCTCCCTAGGTAGTTGGTTCCAGTTGTCTTATTGCTCTGACAGTCAGGAATTTTTTCCTGATGTTTAGGTGAAATCTGGGTTCCATAAGGCAGCTTCCTATGTTCCTGTGATGCCTCCAAATCAAAGCACTAGAACACAGTCATGAACAGATTTGACTACTGTCATAACCTGAAGGCAGGAGCTGTGAGATTGAACATGTACACATCAGCTCACTGAGCACCGACCAATACATGGTTCACAAAGAACTGCTCTCCATAATTGATTTTTATGTGTGCACCTCACTTCTGTTGGAGATATCAACAGGAACAGAACCAATCTGAAAAAGCAACTTCTTCCATTTATTCCAAGGTCTTTGAGATAATAAAAGCTGTCCAGTGCTAAAATTGCCACAGCAATTTTAGGCTGTGCTAAAATGTGAAGGGGATGTCCACAATGCCACATGCAGTGCTGGTGAAAATAATGCCATCAGTGATGGGCTTTGTCTAGCTAGTGCAGCAAAGATTCTTTGGAAATATAGTATGTTGGATTAATATCCCAAATTTGATGAGCATCTTACCATAAAGATGTAATTGTGCAAATTTACTCATGAGAGGAGTAGTCTCATTGACTTCAGAGAGTTTTACCTGTTCCATCTGGGCTGTATGAGAGATCATCCCCCATGTGATTTGTATACTTCTATATGCATAAAACCACCACCTGTAATATGCAGCTGGTAGCCAGAAGTACACTATTTGTGCACTAAGCTTCAGTACTATTTTGAAAAATAACTAAATTGAAAGGTTTGGTAGCTAACAAGATCAGTACAGTCATGCCTTGGATTGAGAGCATAATTCGTTCCGGAAACGTGCTTGTAAGCCAAAAACACTCTTATACACCAAAACACCTAAACATCAGGAAAAATTTCCTGACTGTCAGAGCAATAAGACAATGGAATCAACTACCTAGGGAGGTCGTGGGCTCTCCCACTCTGGAGGCATTCAAGGTGCAGCTGGACAGACATCTGTCAGAGATGCTTTGACCTAGATTCCTGCATTGAGCAGGGGGTTGGACTCGATGGCCTTGTAGGCCCCTTCCAACTCTACTTTTCTATGATTCTATGATATCGAAATGAAATCCCCCAAAAAAAATTTGTACAGAGATTTTTAATTTAAGCCGTACTACAGTACTTGTCTTGCAAGACGTTGCTTGTATATCAAGTAAAAAATAAATAAATAAATATTTAAAAATTTGCTTGTCTTGCAAAATGCTCTCAAACCAAGTTACTTGCAATCCAAGGTATTACTGTACTCTAAATCAAACAGCTTAGTGATATCAATTCATCTAGAACAGGAGTGGGCAAAAAGTAGAACTCCAGATGTTTTGAACTTCAACGCCCAGCATTTCTGACCATTGGCCATGCTGGGAGGAGCTTCTGTGAGTTAAAGTCCAAAACATCTCAAGATCTACCTTCTACCCACCCTTGATTTAGAACAGCCTTCCCCCCCCCCACCTGGTGCCCTCCAAATGTGCTGAACTACAACTCCCAGCATTCTAGCCAGCACAGCCATGGGTGCTTGGATGTTGTAGTCCAACACATCTGGAGGGCACCAGGTTGGGGAAGGCTCATCCAGAGAGACAGGTACATACTAGGTAAAAACAATTATATATAAAAACACAGGATGGCTGCTGAAAACGAAAGCTCTGTGTCAAGTTCTCCTCCTCCAAAACATGTAGTAAAACTTGCTCTGTGTCCTGACGTTATCACACTGTAGGCTTCCCTGTACCCACGCTGCAGAATTGGCTGCCACTAGCAGAGAAATGGACAGCATGATGACATCAGGACAGCACATGTGGAAGTCTTTCTACATAGTACAAAAGAGGGAAAGGAAACCTCAGTGTAGGACTATAGTTTTTGGGAGCAAGAGCCCCAGTTCCACCTTCTAATCTAATGTGTCTTTGTTCACACACCAGCTGAGAAATCACAGGAGAGCTCATAGCTCAGGGGCAAGTCACCCATACTGGAATAAGCAAGGATCTTGCTCTAGAAAACTGCTAGAGACCAGCCTTAATGCCTACAGAGTCCTAGGACGAAAACAAGCAGCCTATTTTTTGCATTTCTGCTGGATAAGGCAAAAATCACGTGGAAGCCACACTGTTGATTTTTCCATCTCCCTGTACACTGCATTAAGTTATATAAACAGCTTTTGTTTTAAAAGAACAAAACAGTTTTCTCAAGAGTTTGATATTTGGAAAGAGTTTACACCTGAAATTGCCTTGTTTGATTAGAGATCATGAAGATTTTCAACACCTTGTGTTTGAACAATAAGACACACATCACTATAAACAACAGCCTTGACTGTTCATTCTCCCAGTGACTAAGATTAGATGCCAATTTAGATAGGAACATCGGAAGACTGACACTGTAATTTTGGCTTGCTGTGGTATTCTACTAGGTTATAAGGAATCACCAACTCTGCACTTTTCAATTCATTTTTAAGAAGATAACTACGCCTTTGCCCTTTTTAAGTTCCTCAGCCAATGTACCATCTTGCACCTACTTGTCTGCTTCACAACAGAAAAAGTTGTCAGTCTCAGAATGCCAGGAGATAACAAATACGTTCTCAAAGTCAACCTCCAGCCAAAGAAATAAAGCAAAGAAGGGCAGCTGGAAAGAACAGTGCATCCTTCTGCCCTTCTGTGTGCACCTGGGTGAGTATTAAGATCTGTCAACAGGGCCCTCCTCTTCATCCTGCCATTGGAAGCGATACATTGTGTGGAGATGCAAGAGAGGGGCCTTCTCAGCTCTTATGGAGTGCCCTTCCCCCGGAGGCCTGGCTGGTGGAGACACGGGCTTCGTTTTGACCAGGGATGGGGACTCGGACTCTAGGACTCGACTCGTGAGTCGGACTGAGTCCCCCCTCTGACTTGAGTCCCACTATTTTTAATGGGACTCGAGACCAAGGACTCTTCAACATCCTTGGGCTGTGCCAGAAGGAGTGGAGAGAAGTGCGATTGCCGGCGAAGATTTTATTTTTTAGAATCATTTTCCTAAAATGCAACCTTTCAGATATTTTGGGTTTGGCTGCCTCTGCCTGCCTGTTTTGGGTTCCCTGCCTCCTCTGCCTGCCTGGTTATTTTGGGTTTGTCTGCCTGGTCTGTTCTTCTCAAAATCAGTGGCAGAGTTTTGAAATAAAAAGGCACACTTGTGCCTAGAAATTATTTAAGCCACACATCTGAAGTAGCCTTATTTTGTTGGGAAACCCCCCCCCCATTGATTTTAATAGGGACTCGTGGAGTCAGCTTTGGGAGTGACTCGGGACTTGTGAGTCACCATTTTGGACCAAGGACTCAGACTCGAACTCGAGACTCGGGTCCAAAGACTCGTGACTCGAGACCAAGGACTCTTCAACATCCCTGCTGTTGACTACTGCTGTGCCGAGTATTTTGGCAAAGTACTAGCTCCACCTCTTCCTAGGAGCTAGATGCAACACTGCCCCCACCA
The DNA here is from genome assembly GCA_021292165.1 of Shinisaurus crocodilurus. Classification (NCBI taxonomy): domain Eukaryota; kingdom Metazoa; phylum Chordata; class Lepidosauria; order Squamata; family Shinisauridae; genus Shinisaurus; species Shinisaurus crocodilurus. The sequence goes on from JAHFWL010001077.1 coordinate 50,995, forward strand.
CATCACCACACATAGGGCTTGCCGGGAAGGAGTGGTATTATCAGCTCTTGCATTAGAGCAGTGTTCTCCAACCTTGGGTCGCCAGATGTTTTTGGCCTACAACTCTATAGCTGGCTGGGGCATGCTGGGAGTTGTAGGCCAAAAACATCTGGGGACCCAAGGATTGGAGAACACTGCATTAGAGACAAGATGTATCCACAGTCACCCCTGGAAGACCCTGGGGAAGGTGCTTTACCCTGATAGGCATGTAACCGTTCGCCTCGCACGGGCATAGCGGGCCAAAATCGGGCCCGCTCACGCCCGTGCAAGGCTCACGCAGGCCTACCTGTGTCCAACGGCGGCTTGCCTCTCCGCGGCGCCCCGCCCATGCCAGGTCCCGTCGCATCACTTCCACCATGCCGGAAGTGACGCGACGGGACCAGCGCGCCAGTCAGCGGCAGCTCGAGCAGCGCGGAGGACGCTCCGTGCCGCTCGGAAGAACGAGGTGGGGGGGCACCGTCGCGGAGAATTGCGGCGGCGGAGAGGCGACCCCCCCAACAGGTACGTGAACACCACTGACCCTGAAGGACAACTAGAGCTGAGCCAAAATTTCTCAGCAGACATTTTTCTCAGAAAAGTCCTGAGATTTTTCTTTTCTTACTCCCACCAGAAATAAAAGGCCACTTTACAGACTTTTCTCCAAATTTTCTTCACCATTATTTTTTGTGGTGGCCGCCTTCCCTCCCCCACCCCACCCCCTTGGAATGATGCTAGGAATGGGGTATTGTGGAGGATGCAAAAGGGGGGCCAGGCTGCCAACACAGTTGACGCTGTTGCCACTTGCAGTGGCAGGACAAAAAACAAACAAAAGCCTTAAAGGAAAAAAAAGGTGTGCTACAACCTTTGCCAATGGTGAGCCCTACCTGTGAGAAATTGTTGGGAGAATCTCTCCTCCTGCTGGAGAAATTTGGTGAAATTGTCCCCCCAATTTCTCTGCCCACAAACACATTTTGAGAGTCCACTTGCACACAGCTCTAATTTTGACGTCCAATCTAGACCTGGCTCTTCAACCAATGTTTTGGGTCAGAGGGAGATCCTATGCCCACTAGACATTGTCTGAAGGGCCATAGGATTTTTCAGATTCCCAGATCTGAGTTCAGAGACTGTGCTTTGACCTTGGACTTGGGGATCGGAGGTCCGCCCCCCCCCTTCCCTGCTGCCTTGCAGCCAGCGCAGCTGTTCTCCAAGACTGGGAAAGTGACCTCAGAGAGTGGTAGAAAGGGGCAATTTGGGGGACAGGGAGGGGAGGAGACTGGAGGGGGCAGGATACGAGGTATCTTGAAGCTGCTCCAGCCTCCTGCACTCCTGCTCCGAGACACTCCAGTTAGACAGGCGAAAACGGCTGTCTAGCAAAAATGCTGCATTGGATGAGTGTGAGTCTCCGAGTTAGGGGGCTTATGCTGATCTCCATAGGATTCTACCCTAGATTTCATAGATCATAAGAGTTGGAAGGAGCCTACAAGGCTATCGAGTCCAACCCCCTGCTCAATGCAGGAAACTAGAGGAGGGGTCTCCCATCCAAGTAATAACCAGGCCTGACTCTGCTTCGCTTTCCAAGCTCAGACAAGCTGAGCCAGCATGAGCCACAGGTCCTTAGTGACTATAGCTTTGTTTGACTTACCAGAGCTGATTTTATACAGGCTTGTGTGTCTTTACTATAGTCTTAGGATTGTATGTCAAATTGTTTTTATTGATTGTATCCTTCTCTGAGATGTTTTGATATAGTGCAGGTTAGAAATATTTTAATAAATAAATGTATTTCAGAAGAGATTGTTGGTTGTCTTTGCAAATTATTCAAATTAAGCATCAGACGCAGATACATCCAACCATATCCGCTTATCTCCATGGATTTTTAAAATCTTTTTAGTATTTGCTATCTTCGCTATTTTAGTCTTTGCTATTTTAAATTGTGTTGGCAGCTGCTCTTGGCTTTTTATGGTATTTAACTTGATTTTATTGATTTCATTGTGTTTTATTTTGTATTTACCGGTAGTATGTTGCCCTGAGGGCTTTGAGCAATAACCAATAGGGTGCAACCACTAAAGTAAATTTCATTGGACTAGCGTAAGCTACGCTAGTGCAATGGCAGGACATCGGCACACCAGCTAATGCTATTGGCATTGCACTACAATAGTTAACACCAGTGCAACGTAATTTACCTAGGAGTTGCAGCCCCACTGGATACTACCCCTTTGGCTATAGGGCGACTCACAAGTTGAATGAATGACTCATGCTAATAGAAACCTTCACAGGGAACAAATGGTCATTTACAGTGCAATCCTCTGCACATCTACTCAAAAATAAGTCCCACTTAATTTTATGGGACTTACTCCATGGCAAATGTGTAAAGGATTGCAGTTTCAACACATAAGCACTAATTGCCCTCTTTGTCTAGAAACAATTCCTTTTTTGTCCCCATTGTTATCCTTATTTTGCCTTGAGGATGACTTTAACATTCCCAGGTGTTTTGTTTTACGGCTTTCTTGGGGTACATTTGACCCCAAATCTGGCTTGACATAGTAAATCTGTAAATTGATCAAGGTTAAAAAAATGTTTTTAGTGTGCATTGGTCGAATAGGTAGAACTAGGTAGAAATAATTTGCTGAATAGGTAGAACTCGGTAGAATGAAGGTTGCAAGCCAATGTTGTAATTATTATAGTGCCCAATTACGTAATATATGGATTGCCAAAAGGAAAACATGATTTAAATCACTGATTTAAAAATCACCTTGATTTATTTCCCAATTTTTCACCATTTAGGCCTTCAAAGTGACTTACAAATCTGCCTGAGTAAGGCTGTTTACAGTCTCAGCAAGGGTAGGCCTTGCATGTAGATCTTCCACTGCAGAATGCCCACAATGTCTACTCAGGTTCCTGCTGTCACAGTCATGCCAGTGGAGCAAAGAGCAAATCCTCCCTGGAAGTACTTCCTCCCCAAACCAAAACCAGGAGTGCAGCAGATAAAAATGTCTGGTTCAGGTGGTCAGGGCTGCTCCTACCACACAGCCATTCCTCCTAGCAGCTGACTTGATGGACGTTGCAATCTTCACAGGAGTGGGCTTGATAGAGCTGTCCTCCTCCCTTGCAAACATCAGTGGTAATTTTGGCTTTCTTGGCCTCAACAGTGGCCCCTCCCCCAGAAGCACTTGTCCCTTGGACCAGATCCAGGACAAGGGAAGATAACATCCACGTCAGGAAGACGGGACTGCTCCTGCCACACAGTTCTTTCCACAAGCAGCTGGTGGATTTAAATCACAAGGGGTTCCAAGTATGCAAAAGTGTCCCTATTCCTATCTGTTAAATGTTGGAAGGTATATTAATATTGACTGGCAGCATATGAAATATCACCACAAGAACTGTACAAAGTGATTAATCATATACTTTATCTTCCAGTCTCATGCCAAGACAAAGCATGATAGAACAGAAACTGTTACTCACTTTCACCAGATCTCTTAAGAACATCCTCCCACATCATACTCCAGATGAGTGTTTCTGAAATTGCACATATAATGCAATTTTGCAGTGAAGTACAGAAACTGACCACCACCCCAACAGGGTTGGTGGCTTCCTTCCCCACCTCCGCCTTTAAAAAATATTAAAAATGGCCCAACTCTTGCATCTTTAAAGAGCAGCCCAACACGCAGAAATTAAGCTGTAAAATTTTCCCCATTACTTTACTTTCATGCCAGAAAAAGCTTCACTTGACTAAAGCAAGGCCAGTAAAAACACTAGCAATTCTGCCTCCAGGTTTTACCTACCTGCCTGCCTGCCTGAACAGCAACTTTCCCAGAAAGAATCATTTCTCATCCTGAGCATTTTGGTTAACTGCAACGCTGAAGGAGTAGCAGGACATTCATGTTACATTCGTTTGCCATCTCATTTTTGCACATTGCCTTAGGCACCTAATTTGGAAGATAGGCGATTGAGAAAATTTAAGAATAAATAAGTGTTCTTGTACCAGTAAACATAAGATATTTTTCTTGATCTAGAATCTCTTCCCCCACCCCTTTATTTAATCCACCTTTCTTCCGGGGTTCCATGTCTCATCATTCTTACCCTTGTACTCATGCCTTGAGTCAGATGAGATACAATAAATCTTAAGAGTTTGATGAAATTTTAGATCATATCTTCATGTAATAGATTTTCCATGTAAGCCAGGATTTTCAGCTGATCTTTCAAGTTAAAATCCTTAAGCCAGGCAGTTCTAAATGGTTATTAAAATGAGAAATGTACCATTACTAGAGCTGAATTGTAAAGGGAATAAAATTCATTTTTGTAGTGCATATAGATATATTCATTTTAAGAACTGCTGGATAAAGGAACAGTTGCAAGTACTAAAGGTTAACAGTGGCTGATACTATACTTGTTGAATGAGACAAAACCCTACTTCCTAGAATTCCTGACTAACATATGAGATAATGAATGGCTGATAAGATGATGATCAATAACTATTTTCTATTTTTATCGTATGCATAACGGTAATAACTCTCAGAAGCTGGTTGACTGATTGATATACACTGCAATGCTATATATGTTTATTTGGAAGTAGCTCCCACTGTGTTCATTGGGCTTACTCCAAGGTAAGTGTGTATAGAATTCAATCACTGATTAGCCAAACCATTTTTTCAGTAGGTGTCCAGAAACTGCAGAGCTACTAATTTCTACACATTTCTCCTGCCCCTTGCCCCCTAAGAAGTTATCGTGGTCAAAATGCTTCAGGATATCTTTGTTTAAATAGGTTGCCAGCCACACATCAGAATCAAATCTTTTCTTGTTAACTTGACACATTAGCAAGGGTTCTATAATTCTCAATTGCCTTAATGCATAATGTGGCCTTCAAGGCACAAGTCTGAAAATCCAAGCCTTCTTTTTAATAACAAGGAGCAAGATTTTAGTCCTCAGGCTCAAGGGCGTGGAGAAATTGTGAAAACTCCTGGGCGGTTTCTGGTAAAGGGTTAAAAAAACAATGGGAGGGCTGGAGCAGGCCTCTAGGTGTCAAAGAACAGGCTTTATTCTGCACAATTCCTATATGTTCAGAAGACATGATAACCCACACTCAAGGGTTGAGTGTGGGTTGTTGATGAACCGTGGGTTGTTGTTGAAACATGGGTTATCATGTTGTCTGAACCCAGCTGCTCTAACAAGCCAGGGCTTGCTAACCACAAACAAACCCATGAAGAGACCCAAGGTTCGTTGTTGGGTTGTGAACTGTGGGTTGTTCACCATGGTTTCTTATTTCGGCTGGGTTCATACAACACAATAACCCACGGTTCAACAACAACCCACAGTCCATCCTTGTGTGTGAGTTATTGTGTTGTTTGAACTAGGGAAGTGCGAACTCGCCTTGTTCGGCTCACAAGTCTGTTCGCGAACGTTCTCCTTTAGTTCAGACCCGGCTCACCGTTCCTGAACGCAAACCCCCCCCCCGAAATTTGCTTTATTGAACCGTTCAGCAAGTGCGAATTCGCCTTGTTCGGCTCATGTGAGTCTGTTCGCGAACGTTCTCCTTTAGTTCAGACCGGTTCACCCTTCTGAACGCAAAACCCCCAGAAATTTACATCCCTAGAACCCAGTCATTATGTAACTCATCCAAGGTGCTGAATCTTACCTAGCACTTTAACTATTAAAACCCATCCTCAGTTTGAGATTTGGTTTGGGACTTGACTTAGGGTTGCTTCTTATATTACATATTTCCTGCATGGAACACACTTGAATGGGGGGGGGGGTTTTTGAAGTGAACAGGTGTTGATTGTCGTATGTTGCCTACTTCTACACAGGTAATTTGCTTTATATATACACACAGCGGGAAGCTGCGATCGGTACAGGTCAAATGCATGCACTGGGGATATTGACATCTACACGTGGATTTCATGATCTTCCTTACATGAAAGTTGTTTCTATGTTGTAAAATACCCAATAAAATGTGTAATATGTGATAAAAGATAAAGTACCCAAATGCTGTAGAATGCCCATTTATCCAAATTCATTATCTCTTGTAGCACCATATTATTGATAAATAAGATTCCTTTTTATTCATACATTTGTTCACCATGGCTTGTTAGTGCAGCTGGGCTCAGACAACACGATAACCCACATTTCAACAAGAAACCACACTCAACCCATATTAAACCCTTGAGTGTGGGTTATCGTGTTGTTTGAACTGAGTATCTCCTTGCCTTCTCTTCCACACTACTACATTGGCACTAATGAGGGTTTTAAAAGAATATCACAAAGTACTACTCTGGGGCAGGGGAGAGGATTAATCCTTTCCTGTGGTCCCGATCCAGATTAGAGGGCATGGTTACTTTTGAGTAACGGAAACAGACATAGGGAGCTGCACACTATTACCTGGTTTGCACAACACGACAACCCAACTTGGCTTAAGTTACCCATGGGGGCTGCTGCATCGTGCCAGGCACCCATTGGTGCTCAGCTTGCCATGGGTTGTTGCGTTCTGGGAACCCAGTCAGCAGGGATTGTTTGAGGGTTAGGCGGCCCTCAAATAACCTATGGCTTGTTTTAGGGTTATTTGAGGGCTGTCTAACCCTCAAACAACCCCTGCTACCTGGGTTCCCACAATACAATAACCCATGGCAAGCCAGGCATCCATGGGTGCCCAGCATGACACGACAGCCCCCATGGGTAAAGTAACCCAGGGTGGGCTGTCCGGTCATACGAACCAGCTCAGTGTGTTTAACATAGTGTAGTTCAACCCTCATGTTTACCATTTTAAAAACAGGGGTGAAAACATCAAAAGGTATCCATAATACATCTTGGATTACAAGACCGTGACAAACTACTTAAGACTAATTCTCGTGGTATCAACAATATAAGCACCCTGCTTGCCTCCAAAGCACAGTGGATAGTGAAACATTCACATTGCTTTGAACAGAGAGAAAGAGAGATGCTATCCTTCGATTTCCTTAAAATCCTTCTTCTGGCCTTGCATTTGGAGGTGGGGAGAGAATTTGGGGGCAGAGAAGTGGCCAGCCAAGCACACCAGTCTATGCCTTCCTTCAGACGTAAGTCAGCATGTGTGTATTTTCATTCTTACAGGAGTGGCATAATGCCAGCAATTCTATTAGTAGAACACTAGTTTAATGGAGCAAGTTCTGGGTGGTTCTACCCATAATTCCTACAGAGAGGACAGGAAATCCAGAGGCAAGCTGTTTGCTATTCTTTGTAGGTACAGCTGCAACACCAGCTGGACCTCCTACACCAGGAAAATTCAGCACCAGGAACAACAGCAAAACCAGTGATGTGGCCTAACCAGCGCTACTCAGCACTGGTTAGGCCTCATCTTGAGTACTGCATCCAGTTCTGGGCACCACACTTTAAGAAGGATGCAGACAAACTGGAAAGGGTTCAGAGGAAAGCAACAAAGATGATCAGGGGACTGGAAAGAAAGCCCTATGAGGAGAGACTGAAGGAACTATTAGGCATGTTTAGCCTTCAGAAGAGGAGACTGAGGGGAGATATGATAGCGCTCTTCAAGTACTTGAAAGGTTGTCACACAGAGGAGGGCCAGGACAAAGAATAATGGGCTCAAGTTACAGGAAGCCAGATTCCAGCTGAACATCAGGAAAAACTTCCTGACTGTTAGAGCAATACGACAATGGAACTAATTACCTACAGGGGTAGTGGGCTCTCCCACACTGGAGGCATTGAAGATGCAGCTGGACAGCCATCTGTCAGGGATGCCTTAACTTGGATTCCTGCACTGAGCAGGGGGTTGGACTCAATGGCCTTAGAGGCCCCTTCCAACTCTACTATTCTATGATTCTATGAAAACCCTTGGTTTGTGGTGGGGTGAGGGGTATAAAAAGGACTTTTCCTTTCAAAAGCATACAGACACACACACACCATTGCTTCCAGGGGAAGGCTAGAACCCCATGTTTTGGGAAGGAAGTGTATGCCGCCCTGTGTAACAAGCTAATAATATTACTGGAACCAGGGCAAAGCCATTCCCGACTCCTACGCAAGATAAGATTACCTACCAGAAAGGGACAAAAAGTGAAACTGGACAAGAGCAACTCCTTTCCTTCTAAGGGGGCATCTTGTATTTCTCACACACTTCAAAAGATCACCTGCACAATTCATAGTTGTCCACAACCGATACTCCCCCTGATGCAATACCACTCCTCTTTTACACAATGACCTCAGAGTTTACCCCTTCGAGTTCCTAACAGCCTAACTACACAGGGTGTTAAATTACATGAACATGCATTTTTTGTGATGTAAACAGCAGCATGGGAGAAGCATGAGCAGCCTTTGGAGCACTGGGGGGATGAGGAGGGGGAGTTTAATTCCTTCTTTCCCTGCCACTGCCCTGATAAAAATTATCTCTTTGAAGCTGCTATTTGCACTGCAAAGGAAATCTCCCAATGGTGTCAATGGAAGTTTTAACTGAACTGCAAATAGCAGCTCTGGAGAGGAATTTTTGTCAGGACAGTGGCAGGGATAGGGATAACCAAATTACCACCTCCTCCTCACTGCCCATGGCCCAAAGGCTCCACAGGCTTTGCCAGGGCTATTTACATAGCAAAAAAGTGCAAGTTAATGGCATTCACTCAGTTAGCATCACGTTTAGTTTGGCCCTTGGTCTCTTCAATCTCAAATGGCCCATCAGTTCAGAACCTGCCAGTGCTAGTTCATGGTCCCCATTTTCATGAAGTGGAAGATTTTAAATACCGGTAGATTTTTATGACAGAGCTAAAGTGTAACCTAGATTAAAAACAAACACAATTTAGGAACATCCTCCCTGTCCCATGTTTCTAACCATATTCCAGACAAAGATTTGATGTACAAAACACCACTGCTTCAGGATAGTCTCTTCCCTGTCCTTAATATCATGCATGGTGATTGGATAAGAGCTTTCCTAAACTTACAAGACTACGATGGAGCATCTCTTAACACTCACAAGCCGATTAGAGAAGGCCCTTGTTGGCCAATACTGATCCAAGTAACCATGCTGCTGCACTCCCGCCATCTGGAAGCATCCTATGGCTTATGTACGACTTGCTGGTTCCACAGTACTGCAGCTCGCAGTCAATGTCCCACTGACGTGATGGTGAGGCAGCCCCAAAAAGAGAGGTCGTAATCATCCAGATAACCTCCAGTTACCACAGCAGTCCTGACATCATAATCAGGTGTTGCCCAGTATATTTACTCAAAATGGGGAAAACATCAATAGTCAACCAGTCAGCTACACTCAAGCATACACATTGCAACTCTTTTAAGTTCCATGTCTGAGCGAGTAAGTAAAGTTCAGAGAAGGCCTTTAATATCTCCAATCCTACAATGCAAGGGCCAACTTCGCTGTCTGTTTAAACCATTACAACTTGCTAAAATATCACAATTCGTTCCTGTTTTTATTCAACTCTTTTTGACTAAGAATATTAATACAATATAAGCTCTAATTCAGCAAGAAACATTTATTTTATTTATTTATTTTATTTATTATACTTATTAATCGCCCATCTGGCCGGTCACCCGGCCACCCTGGGCGATGTACAATTAAAATACAGTAAAAACACAATAAAATATAATGATTAAAACAATAAAACAATTCTTATTAAAAACCTAACCCACCCCATATTCCCGCCTGAACAGCCATGTTTTTAATGCACGGCGGAAGCTCATCACGGAGGGGGCATGGCGAAGGTCACTAGGGAGGGAGTTCCATAATGTGGGGGCCGCCACAGAGAAGGCCCTCTTCCTAGTCCCCACCAGCCTGGCTGCTCTGGCTGATGGGATAAGGAGAAGGCCATCCGTGGCAGACCTTGTTGAGCGGCCCACTTGATGTTGCTGGAGGCGCTCCTTGAGATAAACTGGGCCGGAGCCGTGTAGGGTTTTAAAGGTCAAAACCAACACCTTGAATTCGGCTCGGCAAGCAACTGGTAGCCAGTGCAACTCATTAAGCACTGGCGTGATGTGATCACGCCGGCGGCTGCCCTTAATCAGGCGAGCCGCCGCGTTCTGTACCAGCTGAAGCTTCCGGACCGTCTTCAAGGGTAACCCCACGTAGAGCGCATTACAGTAGTCTAGGCGAGAGGAGACCAAGGCATGAACCACTGATGGGAGCAGGTGATTAGGAAGGTAGGGGCGCAGCTGCCGTATCAGATGGAGTTGATACAGCGCTGCCCGGCTCACAGCTGACACCTGAGCCTCCATGGACAGCTGGGAGTCTAGAATGACCCCCAAGCTGCGGACCTGGTCCTTCAGGGGTAGATGTACCCCATTCAGCACCAGGTCAACATCCCCTAACCTTCCCTTGTCCCCCACCAGAAGTACCTCGGTCTTGTCGGGGTTCAGTTTCAGCATGTTCCTTCCCATCCAGCCAGCCACTGACTCCAGGCACTTGGACAGGGTCTCAACGGCCAACCTTGGTGAGGACTTAAAACAGAGGTAGAGCTGCGTGTCATCTGCATATTGATGACACTGCACCCCAAACCTCCTGATGATAGCTCCCAGCGGCTTGAGGTAGATGTTGAATAACATCGGGGAGAGGATGGAACCCTGCGGCACTCCACAAGTGAGCAGCCGAGGGTCCGAAGCCTCTTCCCCGAGAACTACCCTCTGATACCTTCCAGAGAGGAAGGACCGGAACCACTGCAATACAGTGCCTCCCAAGCCCAACCCCTCCAGACGGTCCAGGAGGATACCGTGGTCAACGGTATCAAAAGCCGCCGAGAGATCGAGGAGGACTAGAAAGGAGCATTCGCCCCTATCCAAAGCCCTCCTCATATCATCCACCAAGGCGACCAAGGCCGTCTCCGTCCCATGTCCAGACCTGAAGCCCGACTGGCACGGATCTAAATAATCGGCTTCATCCAAGTGTGCCTTCAACTGAGCACCCACCACCCGCTCGATTACCTTGCCCAGAAATGGTAAATTGGAGACTGGGCGAAAGTTGTTTAAATCCTGGGGATCCAAGGAGGGCTTCTTTAGAAGCAGTCTTATTACTGCCTCCTTGAGGGCTGATGGCAGCACTCCCTCCTCGAGGGAGGCATTCACCACCGCCTTGATCCCCTCACCCAGTCTCTCCCTGCAGCTCATTATGAGCCAGGACGGGCAAGGGTCAAGCAAGCAGGTGGTCGGCCTCACAGATGAAAGCACCTTGTCCACTTCATCAGAAGGAAGAAGCCGAAACCGATCCCACAAAACCGGTCTGCCATTGGCCTCCTCCCGCTCACTCCCTGTGTCCACGACGTACGATATCCCACTCCTAATCCGATCGATTTTATCTGCGAAGTGCTTCGCTAAAGCCTCACAGGAGGCTTTAGACTGTTCCAGTGGGTCCGGAGCGACTGGACCGACCAGACTCCGGACCACTTGGAACAGCCTCCTGGGGCAGCACTCCGCAGACGCAATGGAGGCAGCATAGAAATTCTTTTTTGCTGCCTTCACCGCCACCCGGTAGGCTGAAGATGCAGCTCTAACCCATGTTCGATCGTCTTCGGAGCGGGAATTTCGCCATCGGCGCTCTAGCCTTCTCACCTCTTGTTTCAGAGCTCGCAGCGACGGAGTGAACCATGGCGCCGCGCGAGCTCTGTTTAGGCGAAGAGGGTGCTTCGGGGCAACTTGGTCTAATGCCCTGGTGATTGCAGCATTCCAGTCATCCACCAGGGTCTCGACCGAGCTACCGTTTGTGTGCTCCAATTCCCCAAGCGCGTTCAGGAATCCATCCGGATCCATAAGACGCCTGGGGCGGACCATCCTAATAGGTCCCTCACCCCTGCAGAGGGGTTGTGGCACCGAGAAATCCAACCCCACCAGATAGTGATCTGACCATGACAAGGGAGTGGTGGATATACCCCCGATTTCCAGATCATTTCCCCCCTCTCCAGAAACAAAAACCAAGTCCAGCGCATGACCGGCTACATGGGTAGGTCCAGTTAATACAGGGTGCAGCTCCCAGGAAGCCATGGTCTCCATGAAGTCCCGAGGTGCCCCCGTGAGGGCAGCCCCCGAATGCACGTTAAAGTCCCCCAACACCAGTAGCCTGGGGGACAAGACACGCACATCAGAGACCACCTCCAGCACCTCGGCCAGGGAGTCTGTCGTGCAGCGGGGTGGACGGTACACGAGCAGAATCCCCATACTGCCCTTTGGACCCAACCTCCAGTACATGCACTCAATAAACTTGGTCTCCCGGAGAGGGAGTCTGGTGAGGACCAAGGACTCCCGGTAGATAACAGCCACTCCCCCTCCCCGTCCCCCAACCCTTGGCTGCTGGGCATACGAGAAACCAGCCGGACACAAGGCCGCCAGAGTTGGAGCAGCGGCCTCGTCCAGCCAGGTTTCCGTAATACATGCCAGGTCCGCACCCTCATCCAGGATCATGTCATGGATTACCGATGTTTTTTGGGTAACGGACCTGGCATTACACAGCAGCAAATGCAAGGGTGGGGAAGGAGCCACACACCCCCCAGTTATCCCTTGGCTCTGGGCAGGCCCGGAACAAGGGATAGATATTAAGCATCGATCCCCTGTTCCCCTTAATCGGCATGGCCTGCCCCTAGCACTCTGCCAGCGTCTGCCGCTCAGCAATGGTATGTTTTGGCCCCCGGAACTCCCCCCATCATCTCCCTGAGATGAACACATGCCCCCCCTGCTTCCGCCGATCAGGCGGGAGACCCACCCCTAAAACCAACCCCTAAAATCCCCAAAACCCCAACCCAGGAAACATGTTCCTGTTTATCACAGGGCTTGTGAGCTTTTGATTTCAAAAATACCAGACTCACAGGGACTGAAGGAAAGGAATCCTGGCAGTCTATGGCGTGATGACATATGAATGGTTGGTCTTGCAGAAGCCATTCACTTAAGGCAGGGTGGTGTGCATACTGGAATTGTGCTACACAAGCAAAGAATTTGGCATTTTGAGACTTTCTCTCTCCTCTCCTCATTTTTTTAAAAAAGCTTCCAGTGCTCACAACTGGAAGTAGCTTTGAAAGCCTATGAGCAATGCCACTGACAGGTAGAATCTCAAACAGGGCAGGAGAAAGGAACTGAGGGGGACAGCCTGAATGATTTCCAGTGGCAGGAAGCAGGGCTTCCTTGTTCCTAAAAAGGATTAGCAACTTAGAATTGCACAAGTGAAAATGCATGTTTGTTTCTTAACTTGCATCACGTCTACAGGTCACCAGACTCAGCCCTTCTTGGGCCACAGTTCAGAGTCACCTCTGCACAGAATTCTGATTGTTATTGTTTAAGTCTAGTGTACACACAGCCCTAATTTGAATCCTTGGTGGATTGGAAACGCAGGCGCATTTTTGTAAAATGTATCTGGTCACACTCTTTGTCATGAACTGTTAACACAAATGCTACCCATTGTGCTGGAAATAGTATCTCAGACAGAGCCCAGGACCCAAGCTCATATGCTAATGGCACATGGTTTTCACACAAACGCCACAGTCAATTGCACATGACGCATTCGAAAATGAATTTGTGCAGGAACCTGCCTGGGAAGACCACAGCTATAAAGCTAGCAATACAGCCAGATTTTGGCAGAATTAACCGAATACTTTGAAATTAATGAGGATACAGTTGATTCTTGTGCTATTGAGTGGGAGGCCAGTAAAGTTTTATACAGGGTCGAATTATTGTTTATGCTTCCTATAAAAACAAAATTTAAAAATTGCAGCGAGTAGTTTTGAGTGAGAAGTTGAAATCCCTTATAACTCAGTTTGCTACTTCTCCAACTGCACAACTTTATCAGGAGCTGCAGAGCATTAAATATGAATTGAATAATATCCTTTCACAGCGGGTGGAATTTGCTTTAACCTGTTTATAGATTTCATAGATCATAGAGTTGGAAGGGGCCTACAAGGCTATCGAGTCCAACCCCCTGCTCAATGCAGGAAACTAGAGGAGGGGTCTCCCATCCAAGTAACAACCAGGCCTGGCCCTGCTTAGCTTTCCACGCTCATCCAAGCTGAGCCAGTGTGAGCCACAGGCCTGTTTATGACAGGCACCCTGGGAAAATGGCGAACGTCCTAGTAAGCTTTTGGCACATTGTCTTGCATCAAAGTGTTATTTCTGCTATTAAAGATGAGAGCGATATGATATACACTTCCCCTAGAGATATACATTCACAATTTTAAAAAATTTATTCCGCTTTGAATAGTACGGATAAAGAAATATCAGAGCAGGATATGGATGTTTTCTTTTCTCAGCTTAAACTTCCAAGGTTAGATTCCTCACAACAACAGTTCCTTATGGCTCCCCTTTGCGTTGAGGAAATAATGAAAATAATTTTGAATATGAATGTTGGGAAAGCACCTGGCCCAGATGGGTTTCCAATTGAATGGTACAATACACTTTCTAGCCTTTTGGTCCCAAAGCTTCATCGTCTTTGTAATTATATTTTTGAATCTGGTTCTCTTTCGGCATCATTAAATGATGCTTACATCACTGTGATTCCTAAGCCTGGAAAAGACCATACGTATTGCGCTAACTATCAACTTATTTCGTTAATTAATGTTGACATTAAAATATTAACAGCAGTTTTGGCTGATAGATTGCAACAAATTATTACAACACTTGTTCGATCTGATCAGGTGGGATTCATTAGAAATCAACAGAGAGCCGATAATCTTAGATTAGTAGTTGATCTGATTGCTTTAAATACAAATAGAACAGACTTGGCTGCTATAATTTCTTTGAATGCTGAAAAGGCCTGACAAAATTCATTGGAAGTTTATTTTTGCTACACTGAGAAACTTTGGCTTTCCCATGGAATTTTTAAATTGGGTTAAAATTTTATATTCAACCCCAAGAGCGAGAGTTAAGACTAATGGGTTTTTCTCAGACTATTTTATACTTGGGAGAGGTACTAGACAGGGATGTCCACTTTCTCCATTGATATTTGATCTATGTTTGGAACCCCTGGTGTGTGCTATTAGCCAGAATAGTAGTATTCATGGATTTTCACATGATTGTTTAAAATTTAAAATTATTCTCTATGCTGATGATCTTTTATTGTTTATTTCGAAACTCCAGTCATTGGTTCCTGCTTTGATGAAGGTGATTAAGAACTTTGGTGATTTGACTGGCTATTTAATTAATTGGTCAAAGTCAGAATTGATGCTGATTGGAGATAATATATCTCAGAGTGTATTAACTCAGTGGCAATTTTTCATTGGTGCCCCAATTTTATTACTTACTTGGGAATACTTATCCCTAGAAACATATCCCAAATTATTAAACTTAATTTGAGTAAGTTGATTAATGATATCTCACCGGATATAGACAGGTGGGCATCTCTTGACTTTGTGGAGTAAGATTAATACACTTAAGATGAATATTATACCTAGGATTGTATATGTTTTACATGGGATTCCTCTATTTATACCTGGTAATTATTTCCAAAAACTTAATGCTTTGTTTCACAAATTTTTCTGGGGTTCCTCGCCTCCACGAATCTCTTTGAAAAGGATGCAACTTTAAACTAAAGAACATGGGTTTGGCTTTCCAGATCTTGCCTTATATCATAGGGCTTATTTGTTGACTAGTTCTAAATTCTGGTCTTTTCCACTTAGATTAGATTATCCACCTTGGTCAGTTTTGGAATCCTTATATCTGGATCCTCTTTCCAACTGGATGGCATTAGGGTCTCGCGCTACACTAAAACAGACAGGGTGCCTCCTACAATCACAGCAGTTAGAGAGAGGTGTGGTGTATTATATCTCGTCAATTACAGTTTGACCCATTTTCTCATGCTAAACTGACTTTATGGGGTAATCCGGATTTAAAAATTGGTAAGAAAACATTCCTGTGGCGGACTTGGACAGACAGGTTGATTTTTATTTTGGATTAATTAGTGAGTATTGATGATGAGTTTTTGTCATTTTCGGCTTTGCGTACTAAATATAACTTGCCTACCTCAGCTGAATGGTAATACTTGCAACTGCAACATTTGTTAGAATCTAGGTTTGGTCAGGCTGCTTTTACAGCTTCAGAGCCTCCTTTGCTATTGGATGCATTGATTGAGGCTGAGCAGTTATATCGACCTACGATCCATTTTTATAAATACTTATTATCACTGAATAAGTATGATACACAGAGTCTTAAAGATGAATGGAATAGGGAATGAGATGGTCTTATGTTGCCTAATCAATGGAATATTTTTTTTGCGTCTGTGTCAGAAGGGTCTATGGATCTTAGGTTACGTCTTATTCAGCAAAAACTTTTGTTTCATGTTTATTGGACACCACAACGTCTTTTTAATAAGGATTTGTCTAAGTCAGCTAACTGTTGGAGGTGTAATACTGTGAATGCTTCATTTATCCATATGTTTTGGAAATGCCCAGTAGTTGCTTCTTTTTGGGTAGAGATCATAGTACGGATAAACTTAGTATTAGAATGCTCTTTAATATTTATCGATGCACACGTTCTTTTAAATTATATACCTGCTGTATGGAATTTATCACAAGGACAATGCATGTGGATTTTCCACACCCTCTTGACAGCCAAAACACTGATATTACAACACTGGAAACATAAACGCTCACCTCCTATAACACAATGGATTGAGGACCTAATAATGCTTTCAACATTTGAGTGGGTGGTATTTAGACGTCACCTGCAGATGGATAAATACATGGATATTTGGTCTGCTTTTTCTGAAGTTTATGCATAACTATTATATGGATAACTGCATTACTACATACTTTTTGATACTTATGGATATATGTTTCATACATATTTACTGTAAGTGATCCATTTAAAATACCATAAGAAAATTGTATTTTTTGTTGTTGTTCTTTCCCCCCCTCCTCTTTTCTTCTTCTTTTTTAAAAAAAGTTAGCAATACAGCTTTCGACCTAGCAATCCTCGTGTCCTCTGCCACCAATAAAACCAGGACCTTCCAGAGAAGACATGGCTACCCCTGTATTCCTGATTGTATGTGATGTCAGACACACAGAGAATGGATAATGACCGCCCACTATCAAGTGGAAGTGCCAGAGCAGAGGAAATAAAGTGATACTGAGGCCCGCCTGGCACCAACCTTACTATCTATTCGGTGCCAGGTTAAGACTTCCCTCTATATGCCAAGGCATTCAATAGTTAAGAGCTCAAAATAGCACATGGGGCGGGGGGGATTGACACCTGTAGGCTTAGTTTTATTAACTTTTTGTATCATCATTTTAAACTGTGCTTTTAAATTTGGTTTTTAATCTTTTTAACTATATTGTATGTTTTATTGTTGTTTTTATGTAGTTATTGTATAAATTGTTGTGAGCCGCCCAGAGAGCTTCGGCTGTGGGGCAGTATAGAAATGAAATAAATAAATAAATACTGGTAATGAAGGCTGAGGAAAGAAAAACAAAAATATTGTGAGAAAGGGAAAGCATTATTTGAAGGGGAAATTATTTTCTTCAACATATCAACACCTTCCTATGCTGATCCCCAGCATTTTATTTTATGTTTGGATGGCAGACCATGCAAGCAATTTCTTCTAAATCAGCTTTTTGATCACATGCTGATAAGACACACTTCTCTCAGGCAGAAATTGCCTTTTGGGTCCAGCTGGTGTGCCAGTTTCCGGTGGCTTATGCTGGCTCAGCTTGTCTGAGCGTGGAAAGCTAAGCAGGGTCAAGCCTGGTTATTACTTGGATGGGAGACCCCTCCTCTAGTTTCCTGCATTGAGCAGGGGGTTGGACTCAATAGCCTTGTAGGCTCCTTCCAACTCTATGATCTATGAAATCCTCAGTGGTATATGAGAGAATGATGTGGTCAGCACACAATGTCCAAGCAAATGAACCAAAGTGTCAAGCCACACAAGTTGGCGCTACAACGGATCTTTTGAGATGTGAGCAAGTCTCTAACAGCAACTTACCAAAACAGAGAACTAAATTATATCCTCCAATAAAGACCATCTCTGGCTCAAAATAATGCATCGGAATAAAATAAATCACTAAAATCCTTGCATGAATGCAAGACTTTGTTTGTACCATTGTGATTTGCCACTTTTGTTTGTTGTGAATTGAGGCAGCTCCCCACCACTATCCTCTTCCTAGAACTGCACCACGTTTGACCATCCTTTTTTTCTTTCTTTCTTGGCCTCAATTCTCCAAGCAGTGTCCATCAGCAGCTGAGGGAACCAAAGACTACCATTCAGTATACAGACAAGCAGTAACCAACTGTTTTAACTACTCAGCCAGCACGATGCATCTTCATGCTTCCCCTAGCAAGCACATATTCCCCAAACCATACTACATCACCTCCACAGCAGCGTCAGTATGACAGGCCATTCACCTCTTCTGTCACCCTTAAGGGAGAAGTGGCATCTGTGCCAATTTGTGTCCTGAATGCTGAGAAGTTGCAACTATTCCTGACTTCTGCACTCCCTCCTTGCTCAAGGAGAGACAGTGCAGGGCACTGCATGCAAGCACGTTAATTGCTAACTAGAAGATTATCAAACTCAGCATTTGAGATTCATAGCTGACTTTTTGGGGGGGAAGGGAGTTTCTAGCTCTTACGGTTACAGAGAAAATCCTGAAAGTATGTGGGCAGCACCTGGTGAAAAATAAAGGAGAAGAGCTTCTAGCAGTCAAGAGGATGCATGTCTTCAGCACCCTGCAGAGGTCCAGCCCCCATGGCAGCCTATTCTGCTCCTACAGTTCACCTGCTAAGCCTCCATAACCTACCTACCTGCCATTCCCCCAGTCGTCAAATATTCAAAAAACAAAAACAAGAACACACTAAGAAATTATGCAAAGTAAGCAGGGTATATGCTAGTTTTTTAAATGTATTCAAATGCAGAATATGGGTTGCCAATTTTCCTCAATAGTACAAACCTGTAGAAACACTTCTGTGTGCTACAGAGATAAAAAACCTGGGCAAAGGGGAACCTGCACTGAGACAAGAACTCTTGCACCAAAATGATGCCTAGAGGAGCACGGTCAGAGGCTAAGGCAGTGATGGCGAACCTATGGCACAGGTGCCACAGCTGGCACGCAGGGACCTCTCTGTGGGCACTCAAGCCATTGGTCACCAGATCGCGAAAAGACCGTCCCCTTCTGCAAAACACTAATGATCTTGTTCTTTCTCACAGTGTGAAACAGAATGATTTTATTCTAGAATTCCTGTTACAGAATTCTTTTCTACATTGTTATCACATTTAAAAGATTTTGAAGAATGATGCACAGAGCATGGCTTGGATTTAAAGCCCTAACAGTTGACCTGAGTGCTGCATGTGCTGCTCTCAAACTAACGGAGTATGAGCCAAGGTTTGACAAATTATCAGCATGCATGCAAGAGCAAAAATCACATTACCAGTAATTGTGCAAAAGCATACCCAATGCAAACTTTTAGCTAATGCAGTGTTTGCAGTCCAAGACATAAAGTGTTTAAAATGTGTTCAGCACGTTTAGTTTTCTTGTTTATCTTGCTCATCCTAGTACAGGTTGACTTTTACTTTTACTAATCCGACACCTGTAGAAGCAGGGAAAGGACCCGGAGTAAAGCTTGCCCCATACAATTTCAGTCTGGCATATACCGGGTAATCATATTACAAGTTGAGAATCCCTTATCCAAAAATACATGTGCCTAATTATTTTAAAAGTTTGTATAAATTCCCTTCAGGCTATGTGTACAATGTAGTACTATAATAATTTTTTGAGTTGATTTTTTCCCCCAACAAAAACTGTATCATTGAAAGCTCTGTTATTGTGTTTTTCTTTTAAGACAAAAGATGTTAATTAGTTCGGACAACTGTATGAGTTGCTTTTCTAAAACTAAAACCTCAGTATTCAGGTTTAATTGCAGTGTTGGCACTTTGAAATAAATAAGTTGGTTTTGTGTTGCAGTTTGGGCACTCGGGCTCAAAAAGGTTCGCCATCACTGGGCTAAGGGGAAACAGATTCCACAAGTCCCTTACATCATCTCACTGGGCAACAATACAAGAGTCACTGGCCTTTCTCCAGGTGAGGCAGAAAGAAAACAACAAAGCTACCCATCTTTGGCTTTGTAGAAACTGCAGTGATCCCGAGATAAGCAAATCAAAACTCCTTTCAGGTAGAGCAGCAACACAGCTCCAGAAATTCATAGCAACCATACATTTAAGGGAAATGGCCAAAAGTTGCCAAGTGATGAAGACCTAATTCTAGATAGAAATCAGACATCATTTATTTATTTATTTATTTATTTAATACATTTTTATACCGCCCAATAGCCGAAGCTCTCTGGGCGGTTTACAACAGTTGTAAATGTGCCACTGTGCTACCTTCTCCATACACATTTTGCACAGGCTAGTGGTGAGTCTGACCAGTGTCTATAAGGCTAAACCATTCATAGGGCAGGCTCCAAGTTTTTGTGGACTCTTAGGCAACTTGTCTTTCTTAGATAGGGGGTGGGGGGAGCTGAGGCCAGTGGTGGGAAGGGTGAGTGTCTAAACTGAGAGAACAAGGGATTCTCAATGCATTCAGTAGAAATATGACAGAGGTAGGGACTACAGATAAAATACAACCTTACCTAGCAAAGCAAAAGTCTGCCGGAATAAGAACGTGAAGCCAGCCAACTGGTGAGCCAGCCGGAGGGAGCCACCTGTGCTTCAATGGGCAAGGTGTTCCACATTGTTGTTGCAACCACTGAAAAGTCCCTGACTCTCGTCACCATCAGCCATGCCTCCACCCTAAGTGGGACACCAAGAAGGGCCTCTCCTTCTGATCTTAAGGAGAGGGCAGGTTGGTATGGAAAGAGACGATCCCTCAGGTATCCTGGACCCAAGCCATTTAGGGCTTTAAAGGGAATCACTATACTTTAAATTGTGCCCAGAAGCAAATTGGCAACCAGAACAGGCATTGCAGGATAGGTGTAACACAGACCCCTGGACATGTCCCCACCAACATCCTTGCTGCTGCATTCTGGCCAACGGCGGCTTCTGAGATATCTTCAAAGGTAGCCCCATGAAAATTGCGCTGCTATAATCCAATCTTAATGCAACTAAGGCATGCGTTACTGACTGACTTCACACATACCTTGCAGCTAGCTTACACATTAGAACTGCCACGTGCACGCCATTCTTTCTATCATTCCACACAATCAGCCCTTTGAGGGAAAGGCCATGGCTCAGTGGTAGAGTACATGCTTTGCATACAGAAGGTCCCAAGTTCAATCTAAGTAGCCTGAGAGGGGGGAAAGCTCTGTCTGAAGCCCTGGAAAGCCACTGCCAGTCAGTGCAGGCAATGGACCAATGGTCCAATGGTGTACGGCAGCTTTTGTCACCCTTCATGTGCAGTAGCTCCCACACAAACTGAGCAACACTCTCCAAGCCATCACAGATCTTTTTAATGGTGGCATTGAGAGAATGGCCCAATCCACATGGTAAACCACTGTAAAAGAAAGGGCTCACTATGTGGTTCCAGCTGCCATGTGAAACATTTTAGCAGGACCTCCACATGTGTCCATAACGTATGTACCATTCCAGAAGAGCTGGGAAAAAGAAGATCTTTTTCGGCCCTTGCTGGAAAAGACTAATCTCAAGAAGATGAACTGCCACAAGAGCATGCATTCACCAGGGTTAAATCAAAACAAGCCATTGTAATTTATCAAAGTAGCCACTGAATGTGATACATTAGAAGGAGACAGCTTCACTTGGGAGTTTATTTAGAACAAAGAATATTTCTTTGCCTCTGCATACATTAGAGAAGACAGATTTACTTGGGAGTTCATTTAGAACAAAGAATATTTTCCCTTTCTCTAGCCTGCGGTGCTGCATTAACTCTCTCTTTGGAAGTACTTTCCTTTGTCAAGGCAACCGCCATCTAAATTTAAATGGAAATGTCATTTAAACATTGACAACTTAACAAAAGTGGGAACTTAGAGATGTCCACACCCAGATCCCACATTGGCTGTCTAAGAAGCAGTGGAGCCACCATTTGAATCTACCTGCACAACAACTGGGGTGGTCAAGTGATGGCATCCTTGGGCAGAGCAGACTTCCTCCAACAACCTTAGCCGAGGGCTTAACTGGGTTTCTATTCCTCTCAAGAACCCAGAGTGTATCTGATGCAGTTTCATCTCAGAAGCTAAGCAGCAATAGTTCTGTTCAGAGTTTGGATGGGAGTTGTTTGCTCTGAATTCATTGGATGAAGGGCAGGAAACAAATGTGACAGATAATAAGATCATTATGCACCTTCTATGGGAAGTGCAAGGTAATAAATACACAAATAAATGTCAAAGGAGAAAAATCTATTTTCCCAAATGCAATGCCAATTTATTTATTTATTTGTTATATTTATACCCTGCCTTTTTTCCTGCAAGGAACCCAAGGCGGCTTACATAATCCTCTTCCTCCTCTCCATTTTATCCTCACAACAACCCTGTGAGGTAGGTTAGGCTGAGAGTCCGTGACTGGCCCAAAGTCACCCAGTGAGTTTCATGGCTGAGCGGGGACTAGAACCCGGATCTCCGGATGTTTGGTCTGAATTTTTAGACAAACCCATCCAATTCACACCTCCCAAACCTATATGTGAACTGGAATGCACTTGCGTGTCGAAACTCACAATCTTCAGAACTTTGTGATGCCGTTTGTCACTTAAAAGCTGAGCACAAAAATGTGCATATTTAGGAAGTGGGCACATAAAATGAGTATATAAGTGGAAAGTGCACACAGAAATAAATTACATGAGGGAAACATCACTTGCAAGAAGTGCACACACTAGTAATAGGGCATAGAAAAATATGTATATTATGAGAAATGCACACAAAAATATGTACGAACGTTTGTGCAGACTTTTTTGAGCCAAATTCACAAACTGCTGCAGAAACAAATCTACAGTCAGGAAAAATGAGAAATGGGGCAAAAATGAAATTGACAGATTCAACTGTCCCTAACATGCTCCAACGGTTTGGGAGAATTAGGTGTTGAATGACAAATTGAACGTCTAAAATGGTGCAGTTTATATTTTGACGCCTTAAGAGGGTTTCTTATTTTAAAGAAGAGAGGAGGATATAGCAACAACTGCTCCTTATCTGGCACCTTTAAGCTGAAGGGGAAAAAAGATTTTTAAACGACTGCCCTGTCACACCTGGTAATGGTCCCTCTACGAGCACGTCTGCACTGATAGAAGTACCTGGGCTAGGTGTGCATCATACTTGTCCGCATGGCGGAATGGCGTCATTGATGGGAAACATCCCATCTGCACTGGGCTTACATCATGAATCAGCCAAGCATGTCCCACTTGGCTCATTGCCTAGACAAGCCAAATTCAGTCTGGTCTACCCACTCTCTTACTCTGCCACATCCAGCCCCCCTCTATCCCCCCAAACCTCTCCTCCCTTCCATTTACGTATGCTGCTGCACTTACTGGCTAGACTGGCAGCAGAGGCAGAAGCACTCTAGCTTGCAGCAGCAGGAAGGGCAGTCTCTCTCCACACATACATGCCTTCTGGCTAACGCCTGGTACGTACCGCATAAGTTCCACTGACCCCTGGGAAAGAGCCTTCGACACTGTAGTAGTCCTTGGGAGAACACACACACGCTTCCCAAGGACAACCAGGGCCTATGCACCCGGGACCTCCCTCCTTCCCTCACACTGCAGCAGGTGAGCCACTGCTGCTACTGCCACCAGCCCAAGCGCTGAATGTGGTTTAAAAGGAAGGGAGAGTTTGGAATTGGGGGGGGGGGGCTCTGCCTGGGAGGGATGGGGGAAGCCTCTCTCTCTCTCTCTCTCTCTCTCTCTCTCTCTCTGAACTTGGGTTAGAATCCAAGCTGAAAAGAATGCAGGGGTCTCATCAAGCTCACCTCTTTTTTTGAGGCTTGCATTATGAGGCCCCCAAAGCTGGTATCCGTGCCCAAAGCCAGCAAGCTTTGGCTGGCATCTCCAATGGACAGTCATGGCAAAGCCGGCTCTGCGCCTGTGCAAGGAAATATCTTTACATAGGGTTCCTCTGTGTCTTGTTGCCGCTCTTTTAAAAAGGAATTTCTCCCACTCCACTTTCATCATTCAACGCGGGAGCAAAAGACATCGGGAACTGGCACCAGTGCAAATATACCTTCAGTTAGTTTCCAGACGTTTTCAAAAGGTCCCCGCTGGGGAGCTCGCATGGCTCCTGCCCATACTAAGCTTGTACTGTAGAATTAGAAAGCTTGCATCTCTTGAGGGCTGTCAAATCTAAGGACTTTCAAACACTCAATTAGTTTACAATTTAGGAAAGCACAAAATGAATTAATAGACCAGTGAAACTTTAGAATAAAGCTGGTACTTTGCCATCTCAAAGGAAATAAGTGGGACAGACCATGAACAGCCCAACAATGGAAGCAGAGAGAAAATCTTGCATACATGCAACTCCCAAATGACATCTTTGGAGATCACAGCCAGTAAATATTATTTCTATTACAACCTATTTCAGCAAAAGGCATCAAGCTACATAGAAGTAACCTTGCAGAACAGCTTTCCTGCACTTTATATTTCTTTTTTAAAAACATTAAAACAGCTTTTAGAAGCATCATCCTTACACACACACACACCTTTCACTCTAAAAATCAGACCACCCACCACCACCCTTCATATAGACTATTGAGGCAGACCCTGTTGTAAGCAAATCGGCGTGGAACTGTCACACGTAGCTTGAGTCCAGCCTAAAGAAAACCAGTGCAGGAAAGCCTCGTGCTTAATTCTAATGTTACTTGCCATTAGCACTAGCCAGGGATGCAGGGAGTTGTAGGCCAAAACATCTGGAGAGAACCACAAGTTGCTCACCCCTTAGTCTGCGTCTAAGTCTCAGACCCACCCGCTCTCTCTTCCCTTTCCTTCACACATGAAGGGAGGGGATTTGACACTTCTACTTCTAATTTGCTGCAAACCATCATTTGACCTGAAACTACCATCCCAAACCTTGGTTTGGAGTCCTGGTTTGAGGGCAAAGTATGGTTTGTGCAAACCGTAATTTGCCACGTTTAGACAGAATTAGAGCCCTGTGCAGGTGTTCACCTGCAGCATGTGAGGCTAAAACTGGAGAGGGGGGTGTAGGGTGCACGCAAGCCCTGCCCCCGACATCCCTGCATGCCCGGCTACACTTACCGGTAGGTATCTTCGCAAAATGCTTGCAATTGCATTCAGCTGAACACGCTTACAAAGCTCCCTGCTTTCAGGAACATGTTGTTGTTATGGACAGGTTTGTAATTGTGCGGACGTGCTTACGACCCCTTTCAGAGATTCACACTAAATGCCCAAAAACCTCCAAGAGCAACTGGGGACACCGGGAGCGGGGCCTGAGTGCACACCCACATCCCCTCCCATTTTATCTCCCTCCTGTGTCGCAGGTGAACACCTGCATTGAGCCAATGTGCAGTTGCTCACTAGAAACAGAAGCATCTAATCTTATCCCCCTGGAGGGCAGTTCATTCCTGATCCCCCAAACGACGATTTGGAAGATCGCCGGAACTACATGTTCTAAATTTTAATGCAGTGGTGCAGAACCTCTTTCAATCCAAGGGCCAAATTCCATTTTGGAGAAACATTCGGGGGCTGCATTCCAGTGGTGGGCAGGGTTGAAGGCAAAACGGGCAAGGCATGGCCAAAACAGCACAAATACCAGCATATTGCAGCTTAAAGCTTTTACTTCCAGTAACTAAGTCTTAGGAGATGCATTTCAGCCTTTTAGAATGGGGGAAAAAACCTGCACGAAAGCTGGGAAACCACCAAACAATTGGTGGTTGGGGGGGAAGGGGATGGGGCCAAGTTGTAGGGGGCTTGGCCTTTTCGGGAACCCCGGGGGGGGTCCGATTTGGACCCCCAGAGGGCCGGATTGGGCCCCCGACCCTGAGGTTCTGCACCCTATTTTAATGTATTATCATTATATCCAGTCGTCCCTCCAAGGAGCTCTGTGCACATTGTTCTCCCCCAACCAACAGACTGTTGTTGGTCAGCAACAGACTTGTGAGGTAGGTTAGGCTGACAGACGGCGGCTGGCCCAAGGTCACCAGGTGAGCTTCGCAGCTGAGCAGGGATATGAACCTGAGGCTTCCCAGTCCTATTCTGGCACTCTAACTACTGCACCACACTGGAAAAAAAATCAAGCTTGAAATCCCTGGACTGGGTTGAAGGTGACTGAGCAGCCGTGGGGACGGACTGGTTTATTCACAGAGAAGGGTCTCAAAAAATGGTTAGGATATTTCCCCACAAGCTAGAAACCTGAAATCTGGTACGTATGTAGACCAAGACAACAATTACTACAAAGTCTGAAAATATACTATTTATGTTCCTCATTTCTGAGGAAGAGATATGCATCCAATTAGCAACATTAGACAGACAGATGAAAACTCATAATAGTTAATGAGTTAGTGCCTCATAATAGAGGCCAGAGCCCCATCACAAGCATGCCAAGTTGCATATAAGAAATGCAAGCCACACATCACAGCTAATGTGCGATTAATGTCAGTCTGTAGGACAGGGGTCCCCAGTGCAGCATCCACGGGCCCCATGGTGCCCATGGGCACCTCCAATGGCACTCTCAAAGAGGTTCCCAACATGGTGCCCGTGGGCCCCTGAACTTATTTTCCCCCATTTTTTAAAATACACATACATGGATTTGTATGAAATGCATATCATTTTCTAGCAATTATACGTAGCAAAAAGTAAGGTAATTACAACCTCCGTTGTGGAACTTCAGTATGCTGATGATAATGTGGTCTCCGTACATTCAGAGGATGATCTCCAAACTATCCTAAATGCTTTTGCAGAAGCATACGGAAAACTTGGTCTCTCACTTAACATCAAAAAAACCAAAGTGCTTCATCAGCAAGTGCAAGCTAACCCTTTGGTGATGCCATATATCCAGTTTGGCGGGGCAATACTGGCAGTGCTTTTTTTCTGGAGAAAAGGGTACCGGAACTCTTGGATTACATTTCCTCAGGAGTAGATGGCGATTAAATTGTAATGCAATTAATAGAAGAAAAGGTGCTGGAACTCAGTTCCGGTGAGTTCCACCAGAAAAAAAGCCCTGAATACTGGAAAATGTTGATCATTTTCTCTATCTTGGCAGCTATCTTTCTGTTACAGCTAACATTGACAGTGAAATCCAGCATCGTTTGAGCTCTGCAAGTGCCGCGTTTTCTCGAATGAAACATAGAATGTTCGAGGATCGGGATATTTGTAAGAAGACCAAAACACTGGTTTATGAAGCCATTGTATTACCAACTTTATTGTAAGCCTGCGAAACATGGACTATCTATAAACGTCACTTCCACCTCCTTGAAAGATTTCACCAACGTTGCCTCCGGAAAATCCTGAGAATTACTTGGGAAGATAGGCGAACAAATGTCAGTGTACTGGAAGAAGCAAAGATTACTAGCGTTGAAAAAATGATCCTTCAACGCCAACTTCAGTGGACCGGTCATGTTGTTCGAATGTCTGACTGCCGTTTCCCAAAGCAGTTACTTTATTCCCAACTCAAGTATGGAAAGCGGAATATCGGTGGTCAGTGTATAAGAGGTTTAAAGATGTTCATAAGGCTAATCTAAAAAAATGCAATATAAACATCGAAAACTGGGAAGCTCTGGCCCATGAACGATCTAAATGGAGGTTGGCCTTTCACAAAGGTTCCATGGACTTTGAAGAAGCCCGAGTGCAAGGCGAAAGGGAGAAACGTGCTAAGTGAAAAGCACGTCAAACGAATCCTTTACAGGACCATCTTCCATCTGGTAACCTGTGTCCTCACTGTGGGAAGCTGTGTGGATCTAGAATTGGCCTCCACAGTCACTTATGGACCCATCGCTAGAGTCTACACAATTTTCTTTAGAATTTCCTCCTTTAAAAATTTTTCTTTTTGTAAATTTTTTATCTTGGAAGACAATCTTACTCAGTCACGAGTGATCGCCTGATGACGTAGGCTTCAACAAAAGCAGACCAAATATCCAAATACCGGTAAGTCTATGATGAGGGCAATATATACAGTAGCTCTGAATCTTAGCTTATCGCCTGTATTGCTGTGTGAGTGGCTTTGCTCCTATGTACCTCCATTTTCCCATTGACGCAATGCTTCTTTTCTTCTCTAAGACTTTTAACATAATTACAAGTGTTTAAACGTAACATTATGTCCCACTATAAAAGTCTGTGGCAACAGTAGCAGCTACTCATGTACATAATTAAACATCCTGCTAGGAAAAAGCTGCTATTCTTGAGCAAGCAGGTTTCTTACAGTAGCTAAGTGCTACAGGCAACGGTCACACGATGGGCTAGTTCCAATGGAACCCTTTGTGGTTTCATGGAAAGCAGCAGCATGGAGGAAAAAGCATAACCAATCTGCATACACATCAAGAACCTGCCTTCAGTTCTTGTTCAAAAGGTTTAGCTGGTCACACACACACACACACACACACACACACACACACTTGCCATCAGGAGTATGGTCACAACGACCCCAAAGAACACTGTATAGATTCACAAGAGAACTCCACCTGCAGCTGGCATTCTCTGTGCCATTTTCAACACTGTAGGTCCTAAGGCCAAAAAGCCACACACTATCTTAAAGTAAGCACTGGTTTGGTCCTTTTGCTCTGGGAACAGCTACAATAAAAAGAAATGGGGGAAACTCTGGCTATGCACACAAGTCCCTGGCACACATGTACACAAGCAAAGTAATAAGTCCATTCACATGATGTGACCAGGTGAAACTTTCATGGTACTGAGTCAGGGATCCACAAATCTTGGCTGGTTGTTGTAGCCAGCCAATATTTGTGGTCACCACTGACCATGCCCCACCCTTGAGTCCTCTCAGACACACAGAGAACTCAGGGAGGGTAGTCTATCACTACAAAGTGGGGCACACACGCACACCTCTGTGATATGGAGGGAAGTGACAGAAAGCGAGGAGTCTCCTGAACTAAAATTATGGTAGCCATTAGCCATCACTTCTGGACCCCTAACTGAGATAATAAGGAACTATCCCCAGATTAATCAAGGGGCATTTCCAGATTATTAGAATTCAAATACCCCTAACACTCAGAAGAACCATTTTATTACAAGAAAGTAGGGTGGTCACTTTGTATTGCCCAGAAAAGAGCGAACAGGAACACAAAAGATAGGGATATATAAGAATTTCATTTGCACTTGCAAAGCAGTCAAGCATGCCCCTCATTCACAACCTCGAGTGCAAGCATATTTGCAAATTCTCGAACATGCGCTCGAGTTCAAAAACTGCGCAAATTTCAGAGAAAAAGCAGTTCAAATTTGTGCAATTTTTTAAAATGTGCATTTCCACGTTTTAGTCTATGGGGGAAAGTTGCACAACTATGGCAAGCACTCAAATCTTTGCACCATTTTCCCGTTCGATCGCGTTCAATCTGCCCCATTTTCCCATTTGCACAAATCGAACAATGGTTGCAAGTGCTCAACGAAATCGAAGGAGAGACCAGCATCCAGCTGATGCGCGAAGAATCTGGGGAAGTGCGAATTTCACTTGTTCAGCCATCCCTAATTTAAAAGATGATACAGATTTGCGTATGCAAGTTGGTATGTATAAATGCAAATTTAGAAATAATTATTATAATTTAAATAGAAATACAAGACACCTCACATTAGTGGGAAGTCTGTGACCAGATAACTGTGTGACTGCTGTGCAGGTGTGAACCACTGATGGGCAACTTCAAGGCCCCTCCCTCCTCTCCCTTATTATGGTTCTTTCTCTTTAAAATGGACTTGGACCAGGACCGGTGCAAGGCAGTTTGGTGCCCTAGGCAAGATCAGATATTTAGCGCCCCCCTTCCCACTTGAGAGCACTGTATTTTTTTTTCAAGGCGTTTCTGGCGCCCCCTTTAGCCCTGCGCCCTAGGCGGCTGCCTAGTTGGCCTAATGGTAGCACGGGCCCTGACTTGGACTCACCTGTCCTCTAATGCAGGACACCTTCAGATAGAGAACTGTCCTCTAATGCAGGACACAGGGCCACCCTATGAGAAAAGGAAACGCGCACACACAGAGTTGCAATGCTCACGCAAAGTAATGGATTGGATCAAGGAGAAAGCTGCTTCTAGCCTTGCCTTTCTCCCTGACATGTAGCTTTGTATGTGACGGGACATTTTGACATGTGGCGGAGGGCGGGGAAGAAGAGGTAGATGCACTTTCAAACCCACCCACCCCCATGTGCATATCTGAGGTGGTACAATCTAACTACGTGCTCTGTTGTACAGCTTTAAGTACAGTAAAAAAAATAAATAAAAAACCCAAGTTCAATTTGAAACTGAAGAAAATCTCTAATGATCCCTGTAGAGTCTTTTCTGCCACCTTCAGAAGCACTCAGGAAACAAACAGGACTGAAAAACACACGTTTTTAACGTGATATTGCACAACTTGAAATATTGTTGTAAAAAGAGCATAAACCCCAGCGAGGATATCCCATTGCAGGACATTCTAAAGACAAATAGTTGCTGATCATCTTTCCTCCAAGCTTTCTATCTGCCAACTGCGAGACACCAGATTTCTCATCTGAGCAGCCTTGAAAGCAGCTTAAAAAAAAAAAAAAAACAACCCAAAAAACAAAAAAAACAACCTCAAGCGCCAGCTGAGGCCAACAAGCTACGCGTTTCAAGGCAAACTGTCAGGGAGATAGAAAGAGGAGGACAAGCTTGAAATCTTCAAAGTGTGACCAGCACTTTTTGAGAAAGAGCCTTTTAATCCACCCTCGCAGTTCTGTAGGAAAAAGAAAATGGCAGGGGGAGAGAAATGTAAAGGACCTGCCAGCACCATGAGAAATGGACTTCCATGTCCTGCAAGGTTAGGGCTGTTTTTTAAAAGCCAAATGAAGGGTGGAAAGGGCAAGGAAATGCCACCTGCATTAAGCGCAGGGAAGTAGATGTATGCCCTGCTGTGAGGTTTAACTGTGTCAGACAGCACTTCACTTAATCAAAGAGTAGCTGCATTACTGCAGGCTTACTTGTGCTGTTACTAGAAGGCAAGGCAGCGGATCCCTGAGAAGAAGCTAGAAGAAAGGAAGATCAGCTGTGATTAGCCACAAGTTCTAGTTGCCTGAGGGGGAGCTGTGTTAGGCCTGTTGCAGCAAAACCGGCAGAGTCTTGGATGCCTTAAAGCCACACAAATGTATTATAGCACTTCAGCTGGGGAAAAAATAGCATAAGAGAGAAATAAAATTCAGTCACAATATCCAAAAGGGAATATCATACATGCAGGGATACGGTTAAAGAGTAGCTGCTACACTTCCAAGACCCAGGCTACCATCCTGCATGCAGTTATGCACGAGGACATAAATCACGGATTTAAATGCATGTAACTATGCTGCAATGGCCAAGAAGGATCAAGGGGGTCAAGGGAGAAGTATGACAAGCACCACTTCAGGTGGCAAGATGTTACAAAAACATACCTTTTAAAGTTTAACGGTATATAACACTGAGAGCTGGTGTGATGTAGTGGTTGGAGTGCTGGACTAGGACTAGGGAGGCCAAGGAACCATGAAGCCCCAGGAAGACCTAGGGACCAGTGATCTCTGGCCTAACTTACCTCACAGGGTTGTTGATGGTGATCTCTCAGCCTAACTTACCTCACAGGGCCGTTGTGAGGATAAAAGGGGTGGGAAAGAACCTTTGGATTTGTTGGCTACCCCAACAGGGTGGGATACATATTGCATACATAGATAGAGAGATGGAAGGGTAAAATGTGTATTAATTCCTTCCAGATGATGTGGAGGTGTGATGATGACTTCCTACCACTGTCCTGCTTCTCAGTAACTGAAATTCAGTAGGTTATCTAGTAAGTATCATACACCATTGATTTTCTAGCAGCCTTTAGGGCAGGCAGTTTGATGCATGAGCAAAATGTTAAGCAACCTTGGTTCCTTCTGCATGTCACCCTCTCCTTAAGCCTCAAAGGGGGGCAGTTTTGGCTCATGTCTCAAGTCAAATCTTATCTTTCTGCTCAGAAATACAAGAAGAAGCACAAGGGCACTAGCTCAAGGTTGAGGCTCATACAGTACTCCATATGGATTCAAAATCCACAGGTGTCATGAGGAATCAGGGCCCCCTCATGTGATGTGTGTATCTTCAGTCCTAATTTCTGAATATATGTACTACTTAGGGCACAATAATAAACCAAAGTTATGCTGGCAGAAGGGCTATACGATTCAGCAGAAGCCCCACATACGCTGGTGGAATGTGAGGCACATTGTTCCCATGACAGATACACCTCAGAAGATATGCCCGCAGAACGGCCAACACAGGGTGCTGTCGTGGGCAGGACAAGGGAGAAGCACATATTTATGCCATATCCTACACTCTAGACCACAGCTGCCCCGCCCCCAAAGCACAAAATTCATACCAGCCCAGCCCCAGACCTGGTGCCAGAGATTTCCCTTCCATTGACTTCAAAGGGAGGGGGTAAAAATTAAAAATAGCCACCCCTACAGCCTAACCAATGCCAACACAGCAGAGCAGAGGATATGGTGTAACCCAGCCTTCCTCAACCTGGTGCCCTTCAGATGTTTTGGATTTTGTGAAGAAAAGCAGACCAGGTCTGGGTGTCCTTCTCCACCACACACATGTAAACAAGTGTGATCCCAGTCAGAGGCTGGGAACCTCCTGCAAATGTACATAGTTCCTGTGATGGCTCTGGGCCACCTCAGAATCTCCTGCAAATGTACAGAGTTTCCTCTGATGGCTCTGTGCCGCCTCAGAGTCTCCAATGTATTCGCATGCAAATGTTCCCCAAGCACTCTAGTCATGGTCAGGAATTCACCCCTCTGACACCTAGGAGCCACCCCTCTCCTGCCTAGCCCTGACAAAATTCATCCTGATTGGCCACAGACAGCTGGGCTACTGAAGGGAGGGGGGGGGAATCGATACCGTCAGCCATGGCTTCTGGGTTTTGTTGTTGTTCTGAACATGAAGGAGGGCGGAGTAGGGCTTTTGCTGAGGCAGGCCCTAAGACCAACCCCCCAGGCAAAGAGTAAGTGCCTGGGTGTTTATATAGTAAAGGAACTAGCTTTGATGTTTTGTAGCTCTACTTGTGTATACCAAAATGTCTCCCCGCAGTTTCCCCTTCCCTCATTTCCCACCTTTTATTGTAATCGGTTTACCTTAAATAAACTTTCCTGGTTCTACCCCACATGGTGTGTGTAGTTCCTCTGTCGGTTCAGTGCTCAAATCCAGCAGTGTATAGACCAAGGGCAAAGCCCTGAGAGAATCAGTGTCAGGACGGCAGAGCCAAGGCTGGCAGTTTGGCGCCTTTGATCTCTCATCTTGAGATAAAGGACCGGTTGCAGTCCTTCACATATTTCAATTCCCATCAACCCCAGCCAGCATGGCCAATTGTCAGGAATGCTTGGCAGTGTAGTCCAAAACATCTGGAGGGCACCAGGTTGGGGAAAGCTGGTGTAACAAGGGATGTAGCGGAGCAGGAACACGAAGGAGCAGAGCTCTGGCACGTTTATAGCTGATCCTGATAAACTGGGTTATGATGCCATGTACTGCTGTTCTTTGGGGTTTATTTAGAGCGCTCTCAAAATTCTCCACCCTATTTGTGGGCAGAGAAGTTAAGGGAAGAATCTCACTGAATTTCTCCAGCAGGGAGGAGAAATTCTCCAATAGTTTCTCACAAGGAGGGCTCACCATTGGCAAGAGCTGTAGCACAGCTGGTCTCTTTTTTCCTACGGGTTTTTGTTTATTGCACTGCCACTGCAAGTGGCAAGGGCATCAACTGTGTTGGCAGCCTGGCCCCCCTTTTGCACCCTCCACAACGCAGCTGTAAGGGGGGCAGTGTCGCATCCAGCTCCTGGGAAGGGGTGGAGTTAGCACTTTGCCAAAATCTATCCTCCAATTTCCTGAAAGTTTTCTTCCCTGCATGAAAGAGCCTTCTATTGTTCTGCCTTATTTTCTGGGTGTTTTATATTAATTTTGTGGTGTTTTTGAGCTTACCTAATCACGACGAAGCAGCTGAGGATGCTGTCTGTGTGTTTTCTTTCTATTGCACATCTTTCTGTTGCTCCGCAGCCTCCCAGGCTGCCTGCGCTTCCTGATCTGAAAAAGCCCTATGGGGGGGGGGGATTACCTCCTGATGTCTTTCCCTGGGCTTTAATTGAAGTGTGGGAAGCCGAGGAGGCTACAGGCTGTTGGAGAGATGATTGTAAAATGAAAAGCAGGACGCTCATGCGCACTCCCCTCGGCCACCTCCTAAGTAAAGTAAGCACAAGAAACCTGAACCTAAACCAAGAGAATTTATCCACAACTTTCTTCTCCTTTGAATTTCTTTTCAAAAGCAATTTCTTCTCTATCAAACTGAATGAGAATGCTCGAAAAAATGTGGGAGAAATTTCCGGCATAGAACTAGTTTATGTATCAGAATGGCACCCCACATACAAGAGGGAAAACAAGCTATAATACTGTATACCTGCTGCAACTGTCTCCCGTATCTCCCCATAACCTTGCCGTATGTCAATTCTGTGTCTCCTCTGAACTGTATTGCATTAACCCCCTTTCCCTTTGTGGCAGACGATCCGTGTTTTATCTTGGCTGGTCTGAAGTGGGGTGCTCCTTAATGCTGTTTTAGGTTTAATGTATTTCATGAGCGTTTTTATGTTTTACATTGTTTCTATGATATTGTTGAAAATGTATTTTAGTCTGGTCATATTGTAAATTGCTTTGTGGAGGCTATTTGTCCAGCCAAGTGGGAAATATAAATGTTTAAATAAATGTAAATAAAAAAGAGAGAAGGGGATGAGGAGAGGATAGATAATTCCCGGCAACTGTCGCTAAGGAGATTAGAATACTGGAGGAGCAAGAGTTACACTAGAGCAGTGTTCTCCAACCCGCTGCCTGGGGCATGCTGGGAGTTGTAGGCCAAAAACATCTGGGGACCCAAGGTTGGAGAACACTGCACTAGAGAGACTGGGCAGTCGGTGAGGGGGAAAGAAAGTGTTGCTGGGACCTTGTGATCACAGCTCCCACCTCACCAGATCCACTCCACAAGATTCCTGCAACACTTTCTCCCCGCCTGCCCCCCAATCATCAGCTCTACACACCTCATTTCCCTTTCCGCCCTTTCCCCTTCCACTTACGGAACAGGGTGTTGTGACTTAACAGCGTCACAGACTAGCATTTCTGTCTATGGAATGACTAAAATGTATCACAAGAGACAACACTATGAATAAGTAAGGTCCTAGCCAAATCATGCTTCAGTGATTAAAAGTGCAGCATTTAAAGAAAAAATAAAAAGACAATTTGATGAGAGAAAGAATTGTGAGGGGAAACCTGAGGCTGATCACCCCTGGGAGCAGGCTCCACAATGTTGGAGCCACCACTAGAAAAGGACATACACCATGCTTCATCGTAGTTAAGTAACTAAGGGCACAATCCTATGCATGTTTAGAGAGTAAAAAGTCCTGCAGCTCTCAGCATTCCCCAGCCAGCATGGCTGGCTGGGGAATGCTGAGAGCTGCAGGACTTTTTACTCTCTAAACATACATAGGATTGCACCCTAAACGTGTGGAAAGTTCAATTATTTTATTTAAATCTTTTTGCACAGAGTAAAGACTATATAGATTTTATCTATCCAAACATCTTTTTAAAAATCCCTCTCTCTTCACAGTACGAGTCTAAAGCAAAGCACTTGCAACCCACTCACAGGCACCGGCATTTTTTAAAGTCAAAATTATTTGGGGGTAATACACACTTTATAAATTATAGACATCCCCCCATGATGGAATCTGAAAGCCAATTCACATGTGTATGTACATCACTCAATGCATCTCATCGCTCAATAACCAACAGCCAAATGTGTGAACTGCTTCCGCAGAAGAGATTCTGCTTGAGGTGGTGAGTATGAAATCTCTGGCTGTGGTGTTTGATCTCTGATGGCTGTTTCACACATGCCAATCACAGAGAGATGAGCATGCATTTGTGATGTCACCCTAAGCCTGATGCATGAGCCAGGAATAGCAGACCAGTATGCTCTATGTGACTCACTGGACTCAGCTCAAATTGTTTATTATATCGCAGTATCACTTATTTGTTCATCTCATATCCTTTTGTAAGTAATTCATTTTAGAACTGTAGCCAGTATAACTGATTACCCTTCTAAGTGACACTCAGAGGCAGAGGTTTATTTTGGACCAGGACAGTGGGTTGTATGTCTTTAAATAAACTCGCCGCACACTGCATGCTTTAAGAGGCTTGCACTTCCAGTGGGCAGCAGAACACATATTCTTGGTCCCTCACACAATTCCTGCTGCTTCCGCAATTCCAATGGTATTCCCTATTATTCCGTGGAGAGTACACTGCTGAACCCTGACATGTTTCCCCCTTTTCCGCTGGTCACCCCTGTCTACAAAATCCCCCACCCGGGACGCAGGATCCCCCAGTTATAAGTGACTATGCCCTCCCCTCTGAGTGCATAGCCTTTCCACTGCAGGCATAGTTGCATGCTCCCTGTAACTGGCTGCAATCACCAATGTGGCTGTAGCATTCTGGACCAGCTGAAGTTTCTGAACAGTTTTCAAAGGCAGGCCCTCGTAGTGTGTGTTACACTCTACACACCAGAGTGTAACTAAGTGGGATCTAGCCAGGATGTATCTAAGGTATGTGTGACCGTGGCCAGATCAGATGTCTCTAGGAATGGGCGCAGTTGGCGCACTACCTTCAGCTGTGCAAATACACTCCTGGCCACCACTGAGCATCCAGGTTCACGGCCGAGTCCAAGAGTACACCCAAACCACAAGCCTGAGTCTAAGTTCCAGGGCAGTGTAACCCCATTTATTTATTTACATTTATTTATCGCCCATCTGGCCACCCTGGGCGATGTACACAAAATAAAAACAGGATAAAATACATTTAAAACAGTATAAAATTTTAAAATCTTAGCCCACCCCATATTCCCGCCTGAACAGCCAAGTTTTTAGTGAACGGCAGAAGCTCAGCAGAGAGGGGGCATGGCAGAGGTCACTCGGGAGAGAGTTCCACAGTACGGGGGCCACCACAGAAAAGGCCCTCTTCCTAGTCCCCACCAGTCTAGCTGCTCTGGCTGAAGGGACAAGGAGAAGGCCGTCTGTAGCAGATCTTGTTGAGTGGCCTACTTGGTGTTGCTGAAGACGCTCCTTGAGATAGACTGGACCGGAGCCGTATAGGGTTTTAAAGGTCAAAACCAACACCTTGAATTTGGCCCGGCAAGCAACTGGTAGCCAGTGCAGCTCCTTGAGCACTGGAGTGATGTGATCTTGCTAACGGCTGCCTTTAACCAGGCGAGCCGCCGCGTTCTGTACCAGCTGTAGCTTCCGAACCATCTTCAAGGGTAACCCCACGTAGAGCGCATTACAGTAGTCTAGGCGAGAGGAGACCAAGGCATGAACCACTGATGGGAGCAGGTGATTAGGAAGGTAGGGGCGCAGCTGCCGTATCAGATGGAGTTGATACAGCACTGCCCGTCTCACAGCTGACACCTGAGCCTCCATGGACAGCTGGGAATCTAGAATGACCCCCAAGCTGCGGACCTGGTCCTTCAGGGGTAGATGTACCCCATTCAGCAACAGGTCAACCTCCCCTAACCTCCCCTTGTCCCCCACCAGAAGTACCTCGGTCTTGTCGGGGTTCAGCTTCAGCATGTTCCTTCCCATCCAGCCACCCACTGACTCCCATCTAGCACAGACTGAATCCCTATTCCCTGATCTGCTTTTCGACTGACCAGGAGCACCTCTGTCTTGTCTGGATTAAACTTCAATTTGTTTGCCCTCATCCAATCCATTACTGACATCAGACATCGATTCAGAAAAAGAACAGCTTCCTTGGATTTAGATGGAAAGGAGAGATAGAGTTGGGTGTCATCAGCATATGGGTGGCACCAAACCCCAAAGCTCCGGACAATCTCTCCCAGCAGTTTCATGTATATGTTAAATAGCATGGGGGATAAGATGGAATCCTGAGGGACACAGGACAGCCACAGCGTTGAACAGGAATCCCCAGCACCACCTGAGATCGCCCCTCCAAGAAGGACCAGAGCCACTGTATAATAGTGCCTCCCAACCCTATCTCAGACAGACATCCCAGAAGGATACCATGATTGATGGTACTGAAAGCTTCCGAGAGGTCCAGTAGAACTTAACAGGGACACTCTCCCTGTCCAGTTCCTGGCATAGATTGTCCACCAAGGTGACCAAAGCAGTTTCTGTTCCATAACCAGTCCTGAAGCCAGATTGAAATGGATCTAGATAATCCATCTCATCCAGAAATCCCTGAAGCTGAGAAGCTACCACATGCTTCAGCACCTTGCCCAAGAATGGAGTATTGGAGACCAGCCAAAAATTATCCAACACAGTGGGGTTCAGGGAACGTGTGTGTGTGTGTGTTTGGTTTTTTAACAAAGCTCTTACCACTGCCCCCTTTAGGCTAGACTGAATCACACCTTACCGTAAGGAGGCATTCACCACTGGCCTTAGCCACTCAGCCAATCCCACCCTGGCTGCTTTTATAAGCCAGGAAGGGCAAGCGTCCAGCACACAAGTGGTATGCATGCCTCACTTCTCCAAGGATCCTGTCCATATCCTCAGGCTGTACAATTTAAAAAGTACCCATTGTAACTGGACGAGCAGGAGCCAAAGTTACATCCACTGGACCTGTATCAACTATGACATCCAAGTTGGCACAGGCCTCTGAACATCTGAAAAAGCTCTGCTGGGCGACTCTGAGCAGATGCAATGGTGGCGAAGAAGTACAAATTCTTTGCCGCCCTCATCGCCACAGAGTAAGCTTTCAAATGAGCTCTAGGCTGCGTTTGATTGGATTAGTTCTGAGTTTTCTGCCAACAGTGCTCTAGCTGATGTCCCACTCATTTCATCGCCCACAGCACACTGTGGAAAACCAGTGGACTCATTGGGCTCCACCCTGTGGGAGAGGATGCTCAGGAGCGATCGTGTGAACCACCCAGGCAATTTCTCCATTACAGAGATCAACCAGGACTTTGACAGAATCACCTGCCCAGGTGACAGGAAAAACCGCAAAGCCATCCACATCCATCAGTCTCTTGGGGCAGACCATCTTAATTGTCCCCCTGCCCCTGCAGAGGCTCCGAGTCTCAGCAAGTCTAAAGCCCACCAGGTAGTGATCCATCCATGACAGCAGAACTACAGAAAGTTCCTCCACCCCCAGATCACCATCAACCCACCCTACAGAGGAAACCAGATCCAAAGTGTGCCCTGCTGAATGAGTGGGGCCCGATGCTAATTGGGACAGTCCCGTGGTTGCCATGGAGGCCATGAAGTCCTGAGCTACTCACAACAAGGTGGACTCAGCATGTATGCTGAAGTCCCCCACCACAACAAGCTGCAGAGGCTCCAGCACCAACCCCAAGACCACCTGGGCTAGCTCAGGAAGGGAGACTGTTGAGCAGTGGGGTGGGCAGTACACCAACAGAATCCCTATTCTGTAATGAACACCCACCTTCAGATACACACACTTGAAACTGGAAGACAGCAGGATGGGGCACCTCAACAGGGGGATCGAATTACGATAACAGAGGGGTTACAAATTACGACTCCATCTCCCTGCCCCCCAGGTCTTGCCTGCTGCAACACGGAGAACCCAGGTGGGCAAAGGTGGGAGAGATTTACTCCCCCAATCTCATCCAACCAGGTCTCTGTGATACAGGCCAGGTTGGCACACTCATCCAGGATCAGGTCCTGGATGGCTGTTGTTTTCCCATTCACCACCTGGCATTCAGCAGCAGTACCTTCAACCCGGGGGCACTGTCACCAGGGTAACTCAGGCTCTCTGAAATGGGAGACAGCTTGGGAGCAACCAACACCCTGTTGTGTTTCCCACCCTCATAATGACCCAGCTGGCTCCCACCACCATATCCCTCTGCCCTCTGCTATTTCAATGGCCACTCCCTGTACCACTCCACCTCTCTGTGCCTTTTTAAAACACATCTCTCCCAACAACAGGCAGTAGCTGTAGGTTTAATAACACTATGCATACCCAAGAAGGCAGCTATACAGGCAATCCCTTCCTTCCTCCCCTCTGTCCAACAGACCGGATAGCCCTCACTCTCATTCTCCCCCGAAGTGGCTCCCCCAAAGGGGTGACACACACCCCTTTGGTGCTGCATCTTCGGTGCCATCCCTGCTAGGAGCAGGCCTGTCCCCAGGCTGTCACCTTTTATGCACCAGTCACAGGAAGCTGGCAGAAGATCTCTCAGAGAGCGTGCCAGGCCAGGAGTCTGGTCCTGTGAAGAGGCAGTTGTTCTCTGGGCCCAGAAACGCTCCATGGAGCAGCAACAGGTAGAAGTCTGGAAGCAGGGTGGTAAAGCTCACTTATAGCCTACCTGGACAGGTGTCTCTTCTGTGTCCTCTCATAGCAGGGGGTGCTGGTGATCTGGAGATCAAACCACCAGCATCTAGAGATCTACCGTCTGCCTGCCCGCCCCTGATCTAGAGGACCAGATTGAAAGGTCCCATTAACAACTGCCTGTAGGCTACACATTTTAACATTATAGAAAATTGTTCAGTTGTGTAACTTTCAAATGGTCTACCATCTAGTTCCCAAGCAGCCAGTCCTAGATGGTGTAGATCAGTCTTCTCCAACCTAGTGTCCTCACAATTTTTTTCACTATAACTCCCATTATCCCCAGCCAGCATGGCCAATGCTCAGGGATGATTGGAGTTGGCCCAAAACAACAGAATGACAACAGGTTAGGGAAGATGAAAGATTATACAGTACACTAAAAGATAATGGATTACAGGCATGTGTGGGGGAAACTGCCTTCTAAGCAAGTCTGCTCCTAATTTCAAATAGCCACTCACCTATTCACCTGTGGTAAGAATTGCTTCCAAAACAACCAAGTCAGGAAACACACACACACACACACACACACACACACACACACACACACACAGAGCAAACACATTTTGCATTTAGGCCAAGGATAGCCAGTATGCCTTCAGTATGGACAGGTGGGATAATAAAAATTCTATGGGGTTAGTGACTTTAGTAAACGCATTTGTAAGGCTGTCCTAACTCAAAATAGATGGATGCTGTTCTTTTGTACTTTGGTACTCCAACAGGCGAAGAGAATTCTCTTTAATTCATAAGATGCATTGGAGGTACAGTATTTTTAATGTGTTGCTTTTTACCTTTTAGCCCATTTCAGTTTTGTTTTGTTTTCTAAACCAAATGATTCTTGGATAATACTGGAGTGCAGATGTATTCCTGTAAGGTACATTTTAAAAGCTATATGCATTGCTTAAACTATTAATCCCACATCTCTCCAGGTAGAAATAAAGCTAAGCAAACAAATTTCAATCCTTGGTCCTGAAAACGACAAGGACCATTCAGCATCTTACACTTTTCTTACAGGGAAAGCACTTCAGTATAGAAAGGAATAGTGGACAACTTGCAAGTGAACAGCATCCTGTTATGACAAAGAGAGAGAGGGAGGGAGGGAGAGAGAGATTGTTTCACTGCATTTACATGGGGCATTCACATTCTTGAAAGACACAACCAACTGCAATATCTTAGCATATTAACATTCAGTGAAATACACATGATGCTGCTGATCCATGTGTGGATTTTATGCCACTAGATGTCTTGGTAAAGCACACGCACAGCATGCATCTGAGGATCTATCCCTGGCATCTCCAGTTAAAGGGTCTAAGGTGGCAGGGCTGGCAAAGCGACCTTGGAGAGCTTCAGCCAGTCAGTGTGCGCAGTGTTGGTCTAGATGGCCCAAGGGTCTGACTCAGGATAAGGCAACTCACTAAGTTCACATATGCCCCAACATCATTGAAAACTATGCAACAGTGAAAGGAGTACAAAGGCCTGTTTGCTATCACATACAGGAACCAAACCTACTCTTGCAACTGGGTGCCTGGTGATTAATTTTTTTAAAGAAGAAAACATACCCCAAAGGGTTGTTATTTGGAACTAGGAGCCTGGCCTTTATTTGTACATTCTAAGTGAAAACAACAAAATACAGAATATTCAAAGCTTTTTAAAACTCTACCAGAGTCATACCATGTAGAATCTAGCTAGACTATCCCTAGAATTTCCTAGTTAGTGGCACTTGCAATGCCACCTCCTAAAAACATGACTTCAAGATAGCAGTGAATGATTTTTTAAAATTTTATTTTTTAGTGTTCAGCACCATGCAAGAGATCAGCATTTCAGAGGACCATAGACTCTCCTTCTAGGGCCTAAGGGAGACCCCAGTGGCCACTGGCGCATTATATTTAAAGTCGAAGTTCCAGAAAATTTAATACTGTCTAATCAGTTATTCTGAAATCCAGCTACCTACCAGGTGCCTTGTTAGGAAGCAAGCTCTTTTCAAAACCTGGCTGCAAATACCTTGCAAAAGGGAAGAAGAGCTTTATGGTACCTACATGATTGGATTCCAAAATTCTATTTAAAGTCCCACCTAACCCAACAGCGCACCTGAATATGCATCAATTCCTCATCTAGACAGCATGAAAATGATCTCTGGAAATGGGAAGGCAAAGCCTGGCAGCTGACAACAAGAAACCTTTACCTGGCTCAAAACAGCACGGATTAGGAATGCTGCTTCCAGATGGCATCATCTTGTTATACATCTCTGTAGCTGAAAAACATCTTCCCTCTGGATGATATTGTTAACCCTAGGAAATCTAAGTGATGCAAAGCCATTGCTTTATAAAACTGTACAGGAACAAAAAAAGGTCACAAATTCCTCCAAACTCCATTATAACACATGTGAGTTTTACAGTGCTATGCACTCAAAATAGTGTGTGCACTGTTTAGGATGTTATAATACTGTGCCTTATCTTCAGTTATATACATTTATTTTTAAGGCACACGTTGAAACGCTGATGACGATGAGTTGAGGTCACAATCTAGATATAAAAACCGTGAGATCTTGCAGGGATCTAAACCATATTAAGGGCACACGCCTGTGGCCTCTAGACACTGTTTAGACAGCCATAGGAGAGTTTGGAGTTCCAGCACCAACCTTGGAAATGCACTCTGAGGTCAGAGCTGGAACTCCGACCTTGGAGTGCCCTCCCTCAGCCCTCACGGCTGGCGCAGAAAGAACTGCGCCAGCTGCGGCTCTGAGGTCGGAAGGCTGACCTTGGAGCTGGTGCTGGGTGGCATTCTTCTGGGGGGCGGGGAGGGGAGCGAGGCTCCACCAGGATACAATGTATCCTGGGTGCACCTCAGCCTGTCCTCCTCACGAGAAGGTGCAAAAGACATAGATGGCCGAAATTGGCTGTCTAAGGGCGTGTTCACATGACACGGGAAACGCGGGGGAGCAGAGGTGCCCCGCGGTTCCTGTGTCGTGAGAACGCCGACCGGGGGTGCCCCCGCTGGATGGCCACGCGTGCGACACGCGCAAAGTGACCATGGGCGGTAGAGGGGTAAGCCCCTACCACGTGTGGCCACCCTGCCGTGCGAACAGCGGGCAGCCGTCCTGCAGGGGCCGCACAGAGGCGGCAGCCCAGAGCAGCCGAAGCTGCGGCCGCTCCAGCCTGTAGGGGCAAATGGCCCCTCTGGGCATCCCGAGCCGCTGCCCCCTAGCGCTGGGAGGCCCGCACTGCAGTGCAGTGACTGCCGGCTCCACCGGGGTCCACCCACATGCGTGGGGCGCAGGTCATCTGCGGCGCCCCGTCAGACCCCGCGTACGGCCCCCTGGTGCCTCCCCCACTCGCAGCCTGGGTCGTGCGAACCAGCCCTAAGTCTTTTGCAAGGGGGGAGAAGACTGGAGGCGACCTTCGCCTCCACGCTCCTTCCATCCTCGATGGGTTACCCATAATCCTCCAAGTTCGGTGGGTTACAGGCAGCCACATTGGATTGTGCTGCCCATCTCATTTGACTAAGGTCAAATTGGACCGAGCAGCTCAGGACAAGCTTGCACATTTGGACCTATTGCTTTTCAGCAAACGCTATCATAGCTAAGCAAGGGACAAAAAGCTATGTAGCATCCATCCATGGCTGGCTGGGGAATGTAGGACCTTTTTCTGTCTAAATATGCACAGAATTTTGCCCTAAAGCAAGGGCCAGCCACCCTACATGCTTTTAAGAGTCAGTATTAACAAGCCCCTGCAACGCATGAAAAATAAGGCTACAAAGACCTCCTTTAATTTCAACCAGTTCTACAACCTTCAGCTGTTCTCACATCTCAGCAGGACATTTGTAAATACTGCTCTTCCAGACTTTCCTCACATGGACCCTTGGAATGTCAACAAGCCCAATGGATGAAATCCTGGAATGTAAAAAGGCAAGCAAAGAGTTGTTTATAACCTTATTTATTTTTACTCTGTTATGCGTCATCTCGGATCATAAATTCTCCGACTCATTTCCATGGCGTAATCAGCTATACAAGCAGACCATCACAACTGGCCAATGGATTATCCACATGCAGCAAGCTAACTAGCCAGTCATTCCCCAAGAGAGAAAAGCAAAGCCCTATGTACTATCCCATTATCCGTCTTATAGCAACTGTGCGTGCCTTTCTAGGAGATAGTATAAACCAGCGGATAAAGCACGGATCTAGGAATTGCAGTCAGAGTTCTATCCTGATTTTGCCTTAT
Source organism: Shinisaurus crocodilurus (assembly GCA_021292165.1). Taxonomy (NCBI): domain Eukaryota; kingdom Metazoa; phylum Chordata; class Lepidosauria; order Squamata; family Shinisauridae; genus Shinisaurus; species Shinisaurus crocodilurus. Next base: position 95,527 of record JAHFWL010001077.1, read on the forward strand.
CTGCTCAGATACCATGGGCAATTCCACAATTTTATTTTGTTTCTATATAAGCTCACAAGAACAGGATCTTCTTGGATACAGTAAGCGTTGAAAGCACCAAGCAAATTCATAGCTACCAGGGAATAAGCACACACAACTCATGAAATAAACAGGGGAAAGGGGTTTTTCCCCTGCAGAGTTTCACATAAAAACAATAAACTAAAAACCACAATAAGATGCAAATGCTATAATAGGGAGTATCAAAAAAGACAAGAGAACTCTTTGTTATCCAAGGAATCCCTCTGAAAGATCCTCAATGCTCCTATAGTGTGTAATGTTAAAACAAGCAGTTCTTGAATTCAGTGTAGCATCTGCTAACACTATCCAGTTAAACTTCACTAAAACAGCAGAATGACTTTATTGTGTTCTTCAGTATTGTATTTGCTAATAGTCACCAGAATATTTCCTTCAGTGTCCATAGATGATTTCAAAAAGAAGGACTGGCCCACTAGCAGCTTTAAAGAACAGATGCCTTATGCCTGATCCAAGCTCTATTGATTCAGAGGTCTTCGAGTCAAGGGGTCTGGGTCCCAAATCAGCAGGACATTTTACATAAGCATGAGCTTGAAAGCTACTGATTTGTTTCAATGTCACTTAGACACATTATTTATGTAATTTATGTAATTATTTATGGAACCTGAGTAAAAGCATAAAGTGGTCTGCTGTGTATAAGCCAATCCCCTCTATTTTGCCATTGGCGTATTCACTGAAGTAGAAGACACTGAGTTTCATAGATTTCATAGATCACAGAGTTGGAAGGAGCCTACAAGGCTATCGAGTCCAACCCCCTGCTCAATGCAGGAAACTAGAGGAGGGGTCTCCCTGTTGTGATATGTATCACTTCACCAGCTGTAGCACACTGTTTACACATGGAAAGAACAGAATGGCTGTAAACAAGTTTATGTCTTTCTGAGTTCTCGTGTTTTTCGCATGGGAAGCCTAGACCGTGGGAGCATTATGAGCTAGTCACATGGTTTGTATGTTCTGATGACGTGTTAACTTGTTTTCTGTCTGAAGCCATCTTAGAGAGAGGCAGGACTGCTTTCTCTCTTCTCCTTTGTTCTTCTTGCTGGACTTTGTTACTGCAACAATGTAACGCCTTTGCTGAGGTGGAGTGAAGCTCAACTTACTCCACTGGATGTAATGTTTGCTATGCATTTATACTCTGCACATGGACTGTAACTAGGAAATGTATACTCTGTAGAACTTTACTTGCTAAGTGAATAAACAGGAAGAATTAGACCTGTGGTGTTCCAGAGTGTTTCCTGACTCCATGGATTAATCTGCAAACGGGGAAGCTGGAAGCAAGTTGGATTACAGCAGTGTTTCTCAACCTTGGGTCCCCAGATGTTTTTGGCCTACAACTCCCAGCATGCCCCAGCCAGCATAGCTGGCTGAGGCATGCTGGGAGTTGTAGGCCAAAAACATCTGGGGACCCAAGGTTGAGAAACACTGGATTACAGGCAGGCTGGGCTGGCATCTTCACAACACGCTGCACGCTGCAAAAAGGGGGGAGCTGAGATCTGGAAGATCTGTGTGTGGAATAACAGGCCTCTGCTAGCACACAGACAGGATTTAAAATCTCCCATGCGCACACGCACTCTGCTGCTCACGCACACGCACACCAACACTCCCATCCAAGTAACAACCAGGCTTGACCCTGCTTATCTTTCCACGTTCAGACAAGCTGAGCCAGCGTAAGTCACAGGCTTATGCAAACCATCTCACCTTTTGACTGTGGTTTGCAATTCTAGTTTGAAGGGCAAATGCAACCCACAGTTTCCTGGTCCAGGTGCAACAGCAAACTATGGTTTGCACTAAATGGGAACTAACTGAATCTGAACACACAAGTGGAAGAGGGAGCATGCCTGCCACAACATCGCTCATGTAATGCCCAGTTCCATATGAACTGCCAATATTGCGACACACCCTTCAACTCTCTACTATGTGGTCTCCCATCAAGTTTCTCTTGTCACATGATCACCATGAAGCAACACCTGGCCACTTAACCCTGTTTCCACAGGAGTGCAGAGCAGATAGAACAGATACAGCACAATATACATAGGAAGCATAGTCCCTTCCTCTCACACAAGAACTCAGCTTCCTGCCTGCTTCCAGCCCCTTCAGGAAGTATACACAATGGATGCTTTTAGTGTCAAAGTTGTGAAAAAGTTTTAAATTTGTCAAACATTTAAAATTTAATTAGACCTAAATATTGAAATTAGAGCTCAACATTTGATGTCAACATTCAAAATGTGATTGTTTTGTCTTGACACCTGTTTAGGGAGACCTTTCTTAGTGAATCATGTCAGATACTAAATACAATTGCATGTCAGCCGTCAAATACCGTTGACAGCTGCATGTTAACTATCAAACAGAATACTGCTATATATCAGAAATCAAATGCTGAATACTTCAGCAGGCCAACTACTAGTTAGTGTTAGGTATGTGCTGTCAAATATCAAACACAGAAATCAAAGCTAGACATTAAATATTGTTGTCAGATGTCAAGTATTTATGTTGAATGCAGAATATTATTTATTTATTATTTATTATAATATTTATGAATTGCCCATCTGGCCAGACAACCGGCCACTCTGAGCGATGTACAATCTAATAAAATACAAGAGGGGGGGAACACACACACATAGTATAAAACACAATTAAAAACAGTACAAAACTTTAAAATCCTAACCCACCCCATATTCCCGCCCGAAAAGCCACGTTTTTAATGCACGGCGGAAGCTAATCAAGGAAGGGGCATATTTGGTGAACATTTTAAGAATATTAAAATTGTAAAGATTTCTTGCTAGTGCCACAAGGTGGGGGCTATTTGTACAGCTCTAGTTTTCTGAAAAACAAAATTACCCTCACAAGCTCTAATAGTCTTGCTATCTGAAAATATGCAGTGTTCTCACCTAGGTTACCTTTAAAACAAGATTGCACAATCCTTAAATTTTTCATCATTTGCCCCCTTTCTTCATTTGCCCCCTTTCTTCATTTGCCCCCTTTCTTCATTTGCCCCCTTTCTTCTACACACTGAGGTTGTGCTGCAATTCAGATTTTATTTAGGCTAGCATGCATGTGATCATTTGAGCTAATTTTCCATCTCCACAATGCTTGGCAGGATAATAGGAAGAAACAGATTGCTGCAAGTCTTCATTATAGTGTTACAATCCATTAACCAAACATTTTAATGAGCTTATCCTCATGTTTTGTAGGGACAAGCAATTTTATTAGTCGGGACAAGGTTTGCCTAACAAGGCACTCTGGCCCAACTATGGTAAATGTAGTGGTAATCAAAGGAAAGTGTTTTGCGGAGGGGGAGGAAATAAGAAGTACAAATTGAAAATGAGGAGTGGAAGTAATCTAAGTACTGACACTGACTGGAAAAGGTCACTTCTAGTTCTAGTAGTACTGTTCTATTTAAATTGCATGCCAAGAGCTTCTGCAGGAGCGAGGACATAGAAGAATCTAAAAGCCACCTTTGTCTGAATGGTCTGTTGGGAGGAATAAACTAAAAAAACAAATAATGCAAATACCAATGATATATCTATATATTACTTAGCATCTTCCATCCAAGAATAACCAATTCATACCAGAGCTGCACTTTAGCCTCTGCAGTACAATTGCATAACTAAGAATCCACTAAGCTCAACACAGCCAACCAGCTGCGTATAGGTGAGCTACCTCTTGATTTTGTAGTCCCTGGCAGGCAGGAAAAAACATAGGGGTGGCAAGCACCTTGCAGGCCAAAATATACAGCTGGTCACAGCAATCATCATCATCATCATCATCATCATCATCATCATCATCATCATCATCATTATTTACATTTACTTATCGCTCATCTGGCCAGCAAACCAGCCACCCTGGGTGATGTACGGTACATAAGATAAAAACAGGATAAAATACATTTAAATAGTATAAAATTTTAAAATCTTAGCCCACCCCATATTCCCACCTGAACAGCCAAGTTTTTAGTGAGCGGCGGAAGTAGCAGTCAGACAGCAAAGCTTGAGTGTACACACACACACCCATACACCCTCCTGGGAACCAGAATCCGGCATGAGGATGCCTCACCAACTGCTTGCATCTATGGATTTCACGTTGAGGACACCCACTCTAGAGCCAAGAGCTTCAGGGTTTTCAGGGCCGGATTAAGAGCATTATGGGCCTGGTGCTGAGGATTTTGGTGGGCCTTTTTATGGAAATAAATAAAATGAAGACGCAATTTTATATTAAAACAAATTAAATATTTTAATTACCATTAAAGTGCCAAAACTCAAAAACTCCTGCAGCTCATCAGTAAGGGTCTTCCCAATTTCCCCCAAATTTATTTATTAAAAAAGAAAAAGCAGCCACAACAAAAAGCCAGGAAGCTTTGCTTGACCAAGAATAATTGTGTTGTTCTTGTTGCTTTGTTTCGTTTTCGTTTTTGTTTTTTTGTTAAACTAGCATTTGAACAATTGAGCTGCGAATCAGAAAGATCTTTTGCTCGAGGCTGGAGAGAGAGGTCCCTTCTAAATCTGAATATTACAGACCCTAGCAAGCCCCCATGTGCTTCAAAGAAATGTAGTAACAGTGATTGAAATGCAAAAACCTACCGAAATGCTAATTTGAGAACAACAGTTCTTGCTAGGTCTTGCCTCAAGCCTGTAATGCAGATGTGCTTAGAACACCTTTCTAATCTTGAAAAAATCATTAATTATGCTGAATGATAACGATCAGAGCTAACTCAAATCGTGGCGTGTCCCTATATTGTGGGCCTATTGTCTGTTATGGGCCTGGAGCGGCCGCTCCAATCGCCCCTATGTTAATCCGGCCCTGAGGGTTTTAGGGGGAAATCCCTGAGAATTGTAGGACATATTTCTGTCTAAATATGCATAGGATTGCATCCTTGAAGGCTTAAAATCAACCACGTATTTTAAGCATTCACCTGGTATCCATAAGCAACAAAGAATTCCATGCAGGCGAGTGAGCAGGCTGGTGGAGGAGGGAAGGAGCTTGTCCTCATCCCTCTTCTGAGCTCAGCATAGAAACAAAGCAGGCTGCCAGGGGAAGGGAGCCCCCTCCTCTGCACCCAGCATAGAAATACAGTGGGCTGCTACAGGGGGAACAGAACTTTTCATCCCCTCCTCGGCCAGCCCCCAGCAGGCTAGTAATTTTTCCCCCAGGCCAGTAAGTTTTCTAGGCTTATTTACAAGACTGGCTTAAATAATCTCTTCTGAATATTTTTCAGAGCAAAACCGTATTCCCTCTATGCATCTAATGAACTGGACTCTAATCCATGAAAGCTTCTGCTTTAATAAATTTGTTAAGACTTTAAGGTGCCTCAAAAACTCTTTGTTGTTGCTTTTCATATACTCTTCATAGATTTCATAGACCATAGAGTTGGAAGGAGCCTACAAGGCTATCGAGTCCAACCCCCTGCTCAATGCAGGAAACTAGAGGAGGGGTCTCCCATCCAAGTAATCACCAGGCCTGACCCTGCTTAGCTTTCATAATTGTATTCTAGCAAGTCAATTATGAAAATGATGCTTCTTCCAGCATGACTAGCACTATCCTTCTTTAAGGTTTGTAGCCCAATGGAAGTTATGAGTGAACTTTCTGCACATTCCACAGCTTCTCCCATGTAATCCAATGTTGGAGGTGGCTCTACACCTGAACCTGGCTGCCCCCAACCTTGATGTCAATGGGAAAGCCCCGTCCCATGGGAGCCAAATAAGTTAATTCAAGAAATTGCCCCCTCACTACTTTGGAAGTTCCCAAAACTGTAAGGGCTGGAGAGCCTGTGACAGGTCACTACCTTGCATGCCCAAGGTCTCTAGCTATTTTCAGAACATGCCCAGAACTTCTAAAATGCAGTAGGGTCTCATCGTGGAAAAGCTTGCCTCCCAGCCAGAGCCCAGGATTCTCACCTATGTACCAGATATGGGGCAAGATCACATCATCCCTTATCTTCTGAGGCACTTCAGAAATGCTGCCATCTTTCCCCGTTACCGCACCTGTTTAGCAGGTTGAAGCAATACCTGCGGTACTAAACCACACCGTTTACTATAACAGCCCAAGGACTACTTGCTTGTCAGGCAAAAAGGGCCATTCTATTGCAGCCAGTGAAAAGCAGCAGCACTCCCTCTAAGAGCCTACAATGCCAAAGCGAAAAAGCGAGTCCCGGGAGCAGGTCTCTCCCAACACAAATCAACATTGCAAGGATGCACAGGGGTGCTCTTCTTTGTGAAAACACTTCAGAAGGTTCAAAACAGGGGAGGTTAGAACTAAAAAGTTCTGTCCTCTGTACTTTTGGCTTCTTCTTCCTCCCCTCCCCTTTTTTAATTAGACATTAGACACAGTCCAGCACATGGGATATTTGTCTTAAGTGTACAAAACCCAGTGAGGCATCTTCAAATGAAAGCATTACCCTCCACTGTGATGCTTTTAAAAGGAAGAGGATAAGACGCTCGCACACCAGGCAACCTTCTGCTGGCAGGAAAACGAACCAGCCACATTCTCTTTCCGGTGATCAAGAAAAACAATCTGGCCAGCCGAGCCACGTTTCAGGGTGCATAACGTGCAACTGTCATTATTTCTACAGAGCTGCGTAAGAGAATAATAAGCTTGTTTTCTTTGGGAAAGAAGTGTGAGCAAGAGCCAGCAGAAACTCAGTGCCCTGCTTACTGAGCTTTCCTGAAAAAGCAATGTGGATCTCCAGCTCCAAAGCAATGCTTTCCACAGCTATCATTCCCTAAGGCACACTAGTGGAAGAAAATGTCAGATCCAGCCCCTAATTTTAGAAGGAGAGGTGCGCAGGTTGCAGGCATTACGCAAAAGGCAGATGCTTTCGGAACAAAAACAGAAGTCAGCATCCCGCCCGTCTCTGAACATAGCATGACTAAAGTACCTGGCAAGAGATTTAGCATCGCGAAACCTTCCTTTTTAAGAAGCCAGTTTTTGTTTGAAATGGAAGTGTACAGACAGCAGCTGCTGAAGGTTCAAAACGTAGATGTTCAGAGCTGGGCTCTGTGTAAGCTTTCCAGCAATGAGGAACGAGACCTTCAGTGCCCCAGTACTGCTCCTTGCACTTCACGCCACTGACCCCACTTGCCCATCAGTCTCCTATTTCCAAGCTCTCTCCTCCCTCTGTAACTTCCACATTAACGGATTCTAAAAGATTACAGGATAATTATGCAAATAAGTATGATTGCTTAGTTTACATCTATCTATGCTATGCTCAAAATGTCAGTTTCCTCACCATGGGGGCACACAGAGTCGGGAATACAATTTATTTGGAAACACAGAAGTGCTGACATACAAAGGCTGTGTGGTTCCACTTTTTCGCCCTCTTCATGCACTTCCACTGTGAAACCACACACGAAGAAAGAAAGATACAGAATCAGTGAAAGGGGTTATTTTATTGGGGCCAACTTGCAGTTTAAAAATGTACAGACTTTCAAATTACACACACACACAAAAATTTCAGGCAAAGGGAAGGTCCATAGTGCCTTCCAGTACAACAACAGGATATGCATTAATTCGGAAGTTTGATATCTTCCATTACACTCCTGTACAATAAAGCCATGTACCCTGAGCTAAAGTAACCAGACCTGAAACAAAGCAGGTCTGTTTTTCGGCACCGGAACATTTGATTCTCCAAGGAAGGTACCATTTTGGAAACAACACCTACATGCCAGTGACGGACAAACATCTGGGTACACAAAACAAAACGCAGGTCAAGCTCACGAACGTGTGACCTTGTGGTCCCCCTGATTGAGACTGGCGTCAAGGCATGTCCGAGCACATGCTGAGGGCCCACACCCCAGCAGGGGCCCACTGCCAAGAGCCCCCTGGACTTGTTCCTCCTCTTCACCATTCCTACCTGCTAGTTCACCTGCCTGGCCTCTCACTCCGGTCCAGACAACAGTGGTGGTGAGGAGGAGGAGCAGGAGATGCCACTGCCTACTGGCTCTCTGCCTGTCAAGCAAGCAAGTGGTAACAAAGATGAAAGAGAGGAGGAGGAGGAGGAGCAATGATGACAATGGCGCCGAGAAGGCAAACTCACAGAGGGCTCAGCCCATTGAGGGAGTCCTACCCAAGGACCCTCAAAAATCCAGAGCTGGTACTGCCCCTGATAAGGGTACTTCCCTCTCCTTATGTTAAACCAGCCTTCCCCAACCAGATGTTTTGAACTATAACTCCCAGCATTCCTGACCATTGGCCATGCTAGCTGGGGCTGATGGGGGTCGAAGTCCAAAACTTCTGGAGGACACCAAGTTGGAAAAGGCTGAGTCAAATTAAGCAATGCAGTAACCCAAAATCATTGTGTAGCATTCACTGCACAGTTTAGCTCACAGTACAAAAGAACAAAGAATCACGTGGGCAAGATTTCCCCCATATCCTTATTTAGGCATGGTTGCGGTTAAAAAATACATACCCATCCAAGGATTTCAGAACTGTGTACCAAGAGAAATTAACTTCTTGTAGAGGTGGGAGAATGCACTGAAAAAGCAAACACACTAGGCTGGCAGAAAGCAACTCTAAAACAGAGAGGGGACATATTTTAATAGCTCTACAAAAAAAAAAACCCGCACAAAACCTACTCCTGCATAAGAAAGGGCCAATGCATATGTAACATTCTTCATCTCTTAACCAGGGGCAGCTGGTGCCTCCAAATCTTGGGGGAGCTCCAAGTCAGCTCTGCCTGAGCAAAGTTCCTCCTACCTGCTCCTCCAAGTTAAGCGATGATAGCTAATTTCCCAGGAGGATCTTGTTCGCCACTGAGAGCAAATGCTGGACTAAATGGAGACAAGTGGCAGGGTATGGGCCCAACGTCACAAACGGAATAAAAGCAAAGGTCAAGTCTGAGCCACAAATACAAACCACTCCTTGGCCCCCGCAATTGCTTCTGCCACATCCACTTTACAGAAGGCAAACTAGAGAGGTTAAGAGACAAGTGACTTGCCCAAGGCCACAAACTGGAATACTAGGGGGTGTCTGAAACCCAAGAACCAAATCCAGTTACCATTCCTTTGACCAAACACTGGCTGCAACGCCATGGTCCCCAGGCCTCTCATATTTGCAGTGACAAAAGGGAAATCAAATTTAAACCACCTCACACGCACAAAATGTAGCACAAATTAATTCTTCACACAACACATAATTAACTTATGGAGTTCACAGCAATGAGATATGGTGATGGCCACATCCTCAGATGCTTTTTCAAAAGGATGATTAGACTAATGCACAGAGGACAGGGATGTAGCTCAGTCATAGAGTCCCTGCTTTGCATGCAGAAGGTCCCAGGTTCAATCCCTGGCCCCTCCAGGTAGGGCTGGGGAAGCTCCTACTCTGAAGACCCAGAGAGCCATTGCCAGTGAGTGTACACCAGCCTTCCCCAACCTGGCCCTACAGATGTGTTCACTGACAATTTCCATCATCTCTGATCTTTGGCCATGCAGGCTGGGACTGATGGGATTTGTAGGCCAAAACACTTGGGAAAACCCAGCTTGGAGAAGGCTGGTATAGACAATACCAAGTTAGATGCACCACTGGCCTGACTTGGTATAAGGCAGCTTCTTATGTCCCAATGACACAGTGGTGAGAGTGTTGGACTGGGACTCGGGAGATCCAGGTTCTAGTCCCCACTTGGCCATGAAACTCACTGGGTGACTTTTGGGCCAGTCACTGACTCTCAGCCTAACCTACCTCACTGGGTTGTTGTGAGGATAAAATGGAGAGGAGGAAGAGGATTATGTAAGCCGCCTTGGGTTCCTTGAAGGAAAAAAGGCGGGGTATAAATGTGATGATTGATTGATTGATTGATTGATAAATAAATAAATAAATAAATATCAACAGCTATCAGCCATGACAGTCAAATGGAAGTTCCCTGTTGAGGGACACAGTGCCTCTGAATTTCAGATGTAAGGCCATCACCTTCGTAAGAGCTTCCAGAGGCATCTGGCTAGCTGGCTAGCACCAACATGCTAGGAGATGGCCTTTGTGCCAACCCAGCAGGAATCCTTTTCTGTCTTTATATAATACCAAGCCCAATTACCACTCCTTTACCCCCATATGAGAAATTTGGGGGCTCCCTCTCTTTTGCATCTTAAGCAGGCTGGAAGATTTTTATTTCGTCAAGGTTTTAATTTCCCCCACATTTTTATCCTACTGCTGTTGGTGGTTTCATTTGTAACTGACCTGGTTTTATGCTCTCTCCTTGTTGCTGTTTTAATTGATGTGATTTAATGCTCTTTTGCTTTTATTTGTTTGACATGGTTAACTGTATTTTTGATTCCCCCCCCCCTTGTATATATGTGTCAGAAGCCACCTTGGGGGATCCTTTTTTGGGCAGAAAGGCAAAGCAGAAATGCTTTGAATAAATAACACACTGAAAATGTTTTCCCTGTTTCCAGATTAAGTTCTCTTCCCATTTCCCCCTTTTATTAATTTTCTTTCAGAAATTAATTCCCCCCTCCAGATTCCCTTGGCCTCCCCACAATTGTTGCCAAAATTCATTTTCCCATTTGCCCTACCCAAAAGAGAGAAAAATCCCAATTTGTCTAATCCAGGGGTCGGCAACCTGCGGCTCCGGAGCCGCATGTGGCTCTTTCAAGCCTTTGCCGCGGCTCCGGACAAGGCTGCCCTGCTCCGCCACCGCCGCCTTGGGGGCAGCCCGATTTCGCTCTTCTGAGCGGCGCGGAGCGTTCTCCGCGCCGCTCTAGCCGCCGCCGCCGCCAATGCCGGAGCCGCTGAAGCCGCCGCGTCACATCCGCCGCGTCACATCCGCCGCCGCCACCGCGTCACATCCGCCGCCGCCGCGTCACATCCAGCTGCTTCGGCGCGCTGGACCCCCCCGCGCTATGATTTTGGCGGGGGAACTTTGGCGGGGCGGGGGAACTTTGGCGCGGCAGCAGCACCCACCCACCCCCCCGGGCAGCAGGGACGCGAGCGGGTGAGCTGCAGAAGAGAGGAGGGCTCCTGCACGCGCCAAAGGGGGTTATAAGGACTTTTTCTTAAAATGCAAGGTAAGTGCCTCTTGCTTTAATCTTGCATTTCTTTTGCTTGTGCCTTTAATTGCATTGCTATCCTGCCCTTCCTGAAAGGCTAGAGACAATATAGCCATATTTAAGGACAAATTAAGCCAGGCTTGCTCAGCAAAGTGGGGGAGAGACTTGATGTGGTGGTCATGAGAGATGGATGATGAGGGGTGCTATTACCACATGGAGGGTGTTTCTGGTGGATGATGAGGGTGCTACTGCTGGATGGTGCTGATGATGGGATGCTACTGCTTGGGGGGGGGATGTTGCTGGTGGCATCCCATCATCCACCAGCAACACCCTCCCCCCCAGCAGTAGCACCCCCATCATCCACCAGCAAATCCTGCTGATGGATGATGAGGGGTGCTATTACCACATGGAGGGTGTTTCTGGTGGATGATGAGGGTGCTACTGCTGGATGGTGCTGACTGCACGATCCTGTATATATAGCAGTAACAAACAATATATGCAGTGTTATATTTGTTTTAAATGTCACAATGGTTTTGCGGCTCCCAGTTTTTTTTTTTCTTCGGAAACGGGTCCAAGTGGCTCTTTTTGTCTTAAAGGTTGCAGACCCCTGGTAATCCATGCTTCCAGCTTTGTTTCCTTTCATCTCTAAGTACCCTTAGGGTGCAATCCCATGCATGTTTAGACAGGAATAAGTCCTACAACTCCCAGCATCCCCCAGCTAGCATGGCTGGCTGTGGAATGCTGGGAGTTATAGGACTTTTTTCTGTCTAAACATGCATAGGATTGCATCCTTAATTAGCAGCCAAACATCACAAAGGATCCAGCCCACCTCTGTTCCACAGCCCTTCCTTCATGATCACGGCACCACAGTGCAGGTGCCAGTGTGGTGCCCAGGTTTCATCTTTGGGCGCATGCAGGGAGCAAACCCAGGGAAGCCCTTTTGCACAAACTTGTGCAAGCACCTCTGTAAGCCTTTAAAAAAGGCATTGTACACAGATACGTATATGATTTCCCCCCCTTTTCTAAAAAAGTTGGTTTGGTAGGCTTACACAAACATATCCCTAATTGGATGAGGAGCTGCATGGGCAAGTGGCTGCTGTGCACGCAGTTCCCCTCTGCAGTCTGGTAGTCATGCATGGAGTCCTTAGGGGGGAAAGTCATAATTCTATGCAGCTGTTCAGGACAATAGCTCTATTCAACCCCACCCCACCTAGCATTAGATAAGTGGGATTTTAGCAGTTTTAAAAAGGCTTCACGTGTGAAGCTCCAGCTCCAGGATCAAGGTATGCCTCATTCAAATGGTGAAAAGCTGCCTACCTTAAAATAAATAAATAATAAACGTAGCAAAATGATCCCCTACCTTCCTAGTACTGGGCTTGGCATTTTGTGGACTTTTGATTCTTTTTGCAATTAATTTTTGAAAGGTGTGGACTCCGTCTTACCAGCACCATGGGTGGCATCCAATGCTGCTGCTGTACATTCGCGTACTCTGTTATGCCCATGGGACTGACCACTGCTAGCGCATCAGGAAGCTAGTGCTTCCTATAGCAACCCCAGAAACTAGCTGAAATGCTACATTCCAGAACAGAATAGGTCAGCAGTGCTCCCTTCTGCGAGCCCAATGACCTACCCCATTCCAAAAAGGAGCATTTTGCCTTGCTTCCGGTTGCTTTAGGAACCACTAGCTTCCTGTTCTGCTAGTGGTAGAATCATAGAATAGTAGAGTTGGAAGGGGCCTATAAGGCCATCGAGTCCAACCCCCGGCTCAATGCAGGAGAATGGATGTGGGCAGCCCAGGCAGTCACCCAACCAAGCACTGTCCCCGCTCATACCTGCTTAGCTTCAGCATGTGGCCTGCATTATGTGCTCTCGACGCCACCTGCAGGTAGGTGGGTCCCATTGGCACACAGGCAGTGTTGGTTGGATTACTTCCCCATACTTCCCATGAACAGAAATTATTTTTAAATGGGAGAGAAACTTGCCAATTTCACATTACTACTTGGTGAAATGGACACAACTATCGGAAGTTTGCTGTTGCCCCACGTAGCAGAGTTAGGAGGAGTTGTGTGCAATCACAGAGAATAACGAGGAGACGTGAGTTCATCAGTAGAAACTTTTACTGAGGTTCTTCACGCATAGATCCATTACAATTTACAGCTGTACATCACAGTGCAAGGCTCCCCATGCACGGCACAAAACGCATAGAGTCAAAGACTGGTGGGGAGAGAATATTACAGCATATAACTCCTCCCCACTCAACACTCTGTTTATGACCTTGGGCACACTGCCCGACTTTAACAAGTTTCACTCCCTAACAGAACTTCTGTTCACAGGTGCTCTGCTATAGTCCTTTCTGCTCAAGGACACAATTACATACTCTGACACCCCTCCTTGACCGCAGACAGAAAGGGTTTTTATTTTCTTTTATTAAAGATCACCATTCCTAGTTCTGAACGTAGTTCTTTGAATCTTGGCCCAGGCAGTGGCTTTGTAAACATATCTGCTACATTTTGTTCTGTTTGACAATATATCAAATCAATTGTCTTTTTCTGCACATAGTCACGAATATTGCAGTACTTCACAGCTATATGTTTTGTGAGCCCCTTTAAATATTCAGATTTTGCCAAAGCAGAGCAGGCTTGATTATCACAGTACACGTGAACCGGTAATGCTACTTGTAAGCCTAGATCTTTTAAAACCTGAATGAACCATGTGATTTCACCACATGCTTGTGATAATGCAGTGTATTCAGCCTCACAACTTGAGCCAGCCACACTGGACTGCTTCTTTGATTTCCAACTTATGAGTGAATCACCAACCTTTATTACTATACCACTAACAGATTTCCGTGTGAGTGTACAGCTTCCCCAGTCAGAATCCACCCATACCTGTGGAACTTCAGCCTTCTTTGAATCCAATTTTAGACACACGTCTAAAGAACCTTTTAAATACCGTAACACCCTTTTTGCGGCATTCCAAGCTGTTACTGTGGGCTGTGCTGCATATCTACCCAAAATTCCAGCGCTTAAGGCCAAATCTGGCCTAGACCACTGTGCAAGATAAAGTAGACTTCCAACCAATGATTGATAACGTTCTTTGTCAGAGAAAAGTTCCTCTGACTCAGAAGAATGCAAAAAATCTGTTGTCATTGGTGTTTGTACACTTTTGCAATCAGCCATTCCATAAGATTCTAACAATTGGAGTATTTTATGCTTTTGGCTCAACAATATGTTACCCTTGTCATCTTTGAGCACTTGAACCCCCAGATAATGGGACACTTCACCTAGTGACTTCAAGAGAAAACTCTCTCCCAGTTGTCTGGCCAATTCGTGATTTTGTTCCCCATTTAGAGAGATTTTCCTTTTAAACACCCAGCGACTGCCCGTCACTTTTACACCAGGTGGTGCTACACATGGTGTATAAACCTCATTGCGCTGAAATGAAGCCATTTCAGCCTGCATGGCTTCTTGCCATTTCTGTTTTTCTGGACCTGGTAATTCTTGTACTTGTGCATAAGTTTCTGGTTCACTAAATGTGACATTACATACTCGAATCCCAGTCACTACAAATCTCTCTGGTGGTACACCTTTTGTTGCTCGTTGGGATCTGCGAACGGCAGATTCAACATTCTCAGTTTGGCTGTTTTCCCCCCCACTCCCCCCTAGCCCCTCCTCATCTGAGCTAGTGGGGGTGGAATGTGTGTGTGCATGGCTTCTCGAGCTGCCTTCTCCGTTGCTTTCACTTTCCACCTCTTGCTGAGCTGCTGGCTCAGGCTTATCATGGACAGGCAATAGAACTTCAGGATTGGCATGAACTCTTTCCCATCCCTCCTCAACAAAAGTTGCATCTTGTGAGATAACAACCCTGTTATTTCTACAGAAAAACCTCCATGACTTTGAACCCTCTGTCCCAGAGTAACCCACAAAACGCAGTCGTTGAGCTTTTGGTTCTCCTTTTCTCCTCTGTGCTTTGGGGATATGCACGTATGCAAAACTCCCCCAGACTCTCAAATGTTTTAAGTTAGGAGGTTTACCAAACAACCTTGTGTAAGGGATATCATTTATAGCTGCTGTCCAAGTTCTATTACATAAGTAATTTGCTGCTAAGAATGATTCTCCCCAGAATCTTGAATTAGATTCCAAACCAGCATCTTTTAACAGACAATCCTTAATTTTCTGTAATTCAGCAAGATGCCTCTCCACAGTTCCGTTCTGCCACGGAGAATATGCACAGGATTTTCTGTGCACAATACCTTGGGTACTGAGAAGTTGCTGGAACTGATGATTCATGAACTCAGTTCCCAAATCTGTTTGCAATTGCAACACATTTTGCTTAAACTGTCTCTGGACATAAGTCAGCCAACTTTTGAAAACAGAATAAACTTGATCTTTTTTCTTAAGTAAGTAAACCCAACCAAACCTAGTTCTGTCATCTAGGATCAAAAAAGCATATCTTGCCTCTCCCCAGCTCGGAGGGAAAGGGCCACATAAATCTGCATGCACTAACCCAAACAGTGTATCAGTCTGCCTGTCAGATTTACGGTTTATAGGCTGGATACGGGACTTTGCTGCTTTGCACACACCACAGTTCAAATATTTGTTACATTTGTTTGGTTGTAAGCCTTCACGTTCTTTAGACATCTTTTGAATAGTGTTAAAATTTGGGTGCCCGAGTCGTCTATGAAAAAGGTACGCACAGCGTGAATGTGGGGGGGCATTAACGCTTGCTACAGCAGGGATGTCCCCTCCCTCAGTATTTTGGTTTTGTAATACATACAGACCATTAATTAACTCTCCTGAGGCAATTATTTTCCCTGCCTTTGACACAATGCCTCCTTCTTGTGAAAAACTGACATTATAACCATTTGCAATCAAAGAGGATACACTTAGCAGTGAGTAGTCTAAAGTAGGTACAAATAATACATCCTGCATTACATTGCTAAGACAATTAATTCTACAAGTCCCCTCCCCCAAGATAGGCGATTTATGGCCATCTGCCAACGCTATAGTCTTACTGTTTTTGTCCTTGGAGACAGGAGTAAACTTGACAAATTGTTCATATGAATTACAAATAGTTCTCGAACTTCCACTGTCCAGAATCCAAGAGTCCGTGCCGAGTTTTCTGTCCAACTCCACAGCAGCCGAGAATAGAGTAGCTTTCTCCTCCCTCCTTTCCGACTGCATTCCTTTCTTCTCCAGGTCAGGCTTGGAAGTTAGTTTCACTTGACAATGTCGTCGAATATGTCCCGGTCTGCCACAACGATAGCATTTCCTCACGATGACCATAGCTCTTTCTGTTCCGTCTTCTCCAGCCTTCTGAGGTGTTATTTTTCCTTTGGTTGTGTCATTGCCACGTTTTCCCATACGGCCAGATGCAAGGTTGTTTTTAGCTGCTTCTTCCAGCTCTAACAGCCTTTTTGCCTCAGCTTCAATCAGACGTCCTGACAGGTACTCCATTGTAAGCTGATCCTCTGGCATGGCCTCAAGACTGGCCACTAAAATGTCCCAAGATGAATCAAGAGAAGAAATAACAATCTGGACCTGCTGGATTTCTTCTAATTGCTGGCCCCTTTCAGCAAGTTGAGCCAGTAATCCAGTGATCACTTGCAAGTGTTCAGATACTTTTTCTCCCTCTTGTAACTTTTTGTTACACAATTGTCGTGCCAGTGCTATTTTAGTTCCAGCTGTGGTACGTACATGTATCCGCCTCAGTGTTGTCCAGCATTCTGCAGCTGTCTGAAGCCGTCTAACATACATTAATTGCGAATCTTCAAGCCCCAAAACAATTAAAGAGTGGGCTCTGTCCATCAGTCTCCGTTCCGCAGGACTAGGCGCTGCCGGAGGAGCATTCACTCCCACCTCCCATAAATCCTCTCTTTTCAGCAACATTCTCATTTTAAACTCCCATGAGAGATAGTTGCGGTTGTTAAGTCTCTCAACATACACACCGAGAGGTTGCTGAGGTGCTGCCATGACTTCAATATTGGGAGCAGGTTGTATCAGCTGTTCCTCACCGTCTTCCTCCTCTTCCTCAGACTGTATTCCGTCTGTATCGTCCTCCAGCTTTTTCCCGTGAGCCAGCCTTCCGGAGATATGAATGCAGCTAAACCACTGCTCCTCCAACTGTCTCACAAAGCAAATGGACTATCCTTGGTTGCAATGCACACCTCCTCACCAGGAAACACACCGTTGCGCAGCTGAAGAATCTGGGCCCATAACCTATCCTCTGCAGTAGGAGGATTCCTCCATCTATATCTAATATAGATATGGTGCCATAACAGACTTGTGGAAAGATTTGACAAGCAATAACAACAAAAGTTGAATGCACCACACAGGGTCATGATGATTTGTATTGATAAGTCCTGGGATCTCATTCTACAGACTGAAATGACAGGCAGCAACACCTAAATAACCCTCAACTTCTCTCCCCGCCCATCCCCCAAAATCGTGAAATTATATGGATTGGAACAAGACAGTGTGGGCTACAAGGAACATCAGTTCTCTAGCAGAAATACAAGTTTATGCAAATGCACTAAGTAAATTGACATTTTATATTCTGTTGCATTCTCTCATTTGTCTCACACATAAAACAAGAAACGGAATATTTTTAGTCAGGATCTTTTTTATATGCAAAGTTATTTTGTTAAACTTGAACATAAATTAACTACAGGGACATCTGATGTTCTTTGTTGTGAAAAAGGCAAACAGTTGCTCCTTTAAAATAGTTCATCATGAGTATTAGAAATCAGGTGTAATGGTCATCTTCCTAATACACTTCTGCTAATGCGTTCTAATGACCTGTATATTAAAGAAGCTACATTAGATAGATTTAAAATCGCCATTTAAAGTGCTTTTCAGCCTTTCTCCTGCTATTGGCATGCATGTGTGAAAATCAGAAATGTGGCTTTAAACACACTCCATCAGATTTTTTAAAAATCAGTTATTGGCCATGCAGGAAGATGGAGTTACAGTTGTATGTCACACAGCATTCATTTTTTGTGTCACCTATGACACAAAAGAATGGAGACTGGGGAGGTCCTTCAAAAGGGCATATATGTACACCAGTACAGATGTGCTCAGTAATACTCAGTTTAAATAACAACTAATGTCTATTTTGTGATTGGCTTAATTTTTGGTTTTGTTTCCTCTGTACAAAAGCTTTACAGATGGGAATCTATTAAGTGTAACTACTTCTATAGATTATGTATGTATTCATGTATCACAGGCCCTAAGACTGCCTTGCTAAAGTGTGATGAACTCATGCTAGACCCATAAAACCTTGTGGCGGAAGAGAAAACAAAAACCTGACAAAGTATCAGCGAAACTGACAAGGCTTTCCCCCAAACCTGTCAACTTCATTGGAGAGCAGGATGGCGGTGTGAAGGAAATGGCAGTGAAGCAGGCTAGAATGACACTGTGGGACTGCATTCTAATTACAAGAAACTATGAGTCAGCACCTGGGGCGGGCAGGCAGGGAAGTGCCTACTCTAGCCTTCTCCAACTTGGTGCCCTCCAGATGTTTTGGACTACAACTCCCAGGATACTTGATCATCGGCCATGCTGGCCAGAACTGATGGAATTGGAGACCCAAACATCTGGAGGGCACCAGGTTGGGGAAGGCTGGTCTACTCCCACATCAGCTGGAGGGGGTATGGTAGAATTCATAGATTTCATAGATCTGATAGAGTTGGAAGGAGCCTACATGGCTATCGAGTCCAACCCCCTGCTCAATGCAGGAAACTAGAGGAGGGGTCTCCCATCCAGGTAATAACCAGGCTTGACCCTGCTTAGCTTTCCACGCTCAGACAAGCTGAGCCAGGTAACATGCAGGGAAAGCATAACTTCTGCATAGTGGCAATGAAAAATTCCCAAGTGATAATCAAGCGGTTCCAAATGCGCATGCAATTTCAGCCTGGGCCTTCCACTTGGTGTGTTACGAGATTCTGCATGGCTCTAGCTCACACTGCAGTATCAGTGCATTTCAAATACAACTTAGTACCACCTTTAAAGCCTTCCCCTAGAAGTTCTGTATGTTAATTAAGGCATTTACTTTTTGATGCTCTTTTCTATGACTACTACTACAGTGCAACAGGAATAGAAGGAGAATAAGCAGTGGTGAAGCTGCTTTCAAAATCACATTATGCACGCACGCACACACACACATTTATTCCTGGTTATGTTGGGAAATAGGTGATTTCTTTAAAAGTAAAACTCAACAAAACAGATTTAGGAAGTAGGGTTGGCAGGATCCAAAATGTCTCCAGGCCAGAGTAACAGATGTGAGCATTTCCCCTCTTTTTTTCCCATTAACAGTGCTGGGAAGCAACAGCACCTTCTTTAATTGAAGTCAACTGTGTGATCTTGCCAAACTGCATGCATGAGAAAGAACTCACTAGAACTGATGTAGGAGGGAAAGATTTCTGTCTCTATTAAGAATGCATTCCAAATCCCCCCCCCCCCCTTGATTAGGAGGTATTTCGTTTCTTCTGCATTTTCGAAAATAATGCCTCAACATTTGCTTTTCTTTCAGAGGCTTTTAAGAGTTGGAGCTGGAATTCTGATAGGCATTTGCTGACAAATAGGCTTTTAAAATTCTGTTCTTTAAAAAGTTAAGCTAACAAGTTTTCCTTTGAAACTCCCCCTCCCCCCCACACACAACTGTTTTAGGAAATAAGTTTAGGAATGTCATTCATTCCTATATCTAAATTTATCCCCCGTTCAGATCATTTCCTCATGTCAAGAAGCACTGCATGTAGGCCTGAAGGCATTAGTTGAAACAATTGATTATTTTGTTAGCTACAGATTTAAATAGAGCTTTTAAATCAGACTTTAATTGCAGTTCACTGCTGATGCTGTTTTCCCTGGCCTCTTGTTTTGCAATGCTTTTGAAGGTGATGCCTAAGCAAAGTAAACCATTGCCTACATCACAGTCAGAAAACATGTATGGAGGTTCTAATAATATTTTGATTGCTTGATTATTCTGTTAACTCATTCAGTTTAATTTATTCACTGAATTGTCACCAATGGTCCTTAACTGTGATCTTATAGAGCGGTGCCCGGGAACCTGTGGCCCTCCAGATGCTGTTGGACTCCAATTCCCATCAGCCACTGCCAGCCTGACCAATGGTGAGGGATGATGGGAGTTGGAGGATGGCAGGTTCCATACTGATGTTATAGAGAGTTGAGAGAGACTTTACAAGCCTCTAGGGCAGCCATCCCCAACCTGGTACCCTCCAGATGTTTGTGACATCAACTCCCATCAGCCCCAGCCAGCAAGGCCAATCAATGGTCAGGAATCCTGGAAGCTCTAAGTAACCTGGAAGGCGCCAGGTGGAGGAAGGCTGCTCTAGGAGCCACTTGCTTCCTGCACCTTAACCTTGGAGGTTACATTCTGTAGGAAACCATCTCAGTTTTTCCATATGTTCAGAAGTTAGATGGTACTCTTGCAAGATGGATTGATTTAAATCAAGGCAATTTCAATCATCAAGAAAAGAGACAAATTTAATCCATTAAGACAAATCAGTTTTCCCATTTTGAAATGCATATGTTTCCTGAAAAAGCACGCCTTCTAGCTGATAGTTAAAAATTAAAGCACGATGGTTTGCAACTAAATCGAGCCTTTATACAACCTAGAACATAATTCAACACCTTCAGTTGTACAGCAATCAGCATGCCTTTTGCAAGTTAATACCCATTCAGAGAAAAAAATTGACTTGATGGAAGTTGACGCTAAATACATCTTTTCTCCCCTGCTGCAGTCCCTGAGGAAAATCCTTCTGAAGCTGCTATTTGCACTAGGAAGGAATCCCCTTCTAATACAAATATCAGCTTCAAAGGAGGGGTTTTCTTTGGGACTGCAGCAGGGAAGGAAAGGGTTAAATTCACCCTCCCTGCCTGCTGTGATCCTGATAGTTACCAGGCCTCCCCAGCATAGACACGTTTGACATTTAGGGTGCTTCCAGACAAGGCTTGTGTGTGTGTGTGTGTGTGTGTGTGTGTGTGTTTGTGTGTGTGTGTGTGTGTGCCATCGCCCTGCCTCATTCACAGAATCTTATGGGGGGTCCAACTGCCATCTTCCACTTGTGACCCTCCTGTGTTTTCCCACCACTTCTTCTGGCTCTTTTCTTACTGCAGAAAATCAATTAAAGAAGAGAGAGAGAGAGAGAGAGAGAGAGAGAGAGAATTCCTGCACAATGCCTTCTGATTGGTAGTGGTAGGAGCCCTCCGTCTGGAGGCACCCCAAGTCTAGTTAGCACCCTTAGGCTAGAAATAGATTTCTGTTTGTCTGTCTCTGTACACATGGAAGGATACTAAGCAAGAGCCCTTATTTGAAGGCAGCGCAAAAAAGGGTTTCAAACTCTCCACTGGCTCAGTTTTCCAGCCTTTTAAGTGTCTTCATACACTTTAGCAAGCAAGAAATCTTTTCTCTCATCTTGATCATCATCAGGCGATCACTCGTGACCGAGTAAGATTGTCTTCCGGGATAAAAGGAGGAAATTCTAAAGAAGATTGTGTAGACTCTAGCGATGGGTCCGTAAGTGACTGTGGAGGCCAATTCTAGATCCACACAGCTTCCCACAGTGAGGACACAGGTTACCAGATAGAAGATGGTCCTGTAAAGGATTCATTTGACGTGCTTTTCGCTTAGCACGTTTCTCCCTTTCACCTTGCACTCGGGCTTCTTCAAAGTCCATGGAACCTTTGTGAAAGGCCAACCTCCATTTAGATCGTTCATGGGCCAGAGCTTCCCAGTTTTCGATGTTTATATTGCATTTTTTTAGATTAGCCTTATGAACATCTTTAAACCTCTTATATTGACCACCGATATTCCGCTTTCCATCCTTGAGTTGGGAGTAAAGTAACTGCTTTGGGAGACGGCAGTAACTGTTTCATGTTGAACATCTCAACAGCAGAGATGCCATCCTGATGTTTCGTACCTCTCTACACCTCTTGTAATGGCAGTTGTGACAGGCTGCTTGCATTAGAGCATCGGAGTGTCCCTTTCAAACTTATCATCATTATGAGCCCCTAAAAATGAAAACCAGTCTTTGGATATGGGCAGCAGCCATCTCTGGAATGCCCTTCATGGGATGGAAAAGGGACAGAAAGTTTGCAGTCTGTAACTAAAGTAAATTCCCTACCATAGAGATAATATTCAAATGTCTTATATATCTTAACTCCCCAGACTAGACTCAAAGTCTCGGAATCTAAGCATGGTTTCGCGCTCCAGAACTCAACGATCTGGAAGCAAATGCTATGGGCCATACTAGAGGCTTCCAGGGGTTGGGGAAAATAGCCTCCCCACTTCCCGCCAGCTGGATCGTCCTGAGTGGAACTCTGCTCAGGGAGTGCTCCTGCTGGTGGGAGCAAATTCTGGATCCAACCCAAGGTGCTTCCTGAAGAACAACTTCTAGTGCTACCAATCAAAAGACATTGTTTAGCTATTCCAGCTTTTCCTCCTCAATGGATTTTTTGGGTTAAAAAAAAAAAAAAAGACAGAAGAAGTGGTGGGAACACAGGAGGGCTACATATCAAGGACGACGACGTCTGAATCTCCCCATAACATGCCATGTATGAGGCTGGGCAATTGCACAACAAAAGCCTTGTTTGGAAACACAACAAATGAATTTGAAGTGCTCAGAAAATAGAATATCTCCATCAACAAGAGAACTACTTTAAAGGGTCATGTGCAAGATGTACACAAACAGGAAGCCAATGCAGAACTTCTTACGCAAAAGACTGAGAGCACAGCAAAGCGCTTGGAATCCCACGGGATTCCTAAGCAGAGCAATGCAAGTATCTGTATTCACAGCTTGAGAATAGATGACACATCTATTCCACAGTGTGGCCTGACATTTCTCCTTCACAAAATCCCTCTGGCTATTGCCAAGCTGAGACAGTTACATGTCCTACACCTACTTCTCCCTGGGTAATAAAACGTTCTCCAACAGCAACATTATGCCAAGAGTCCCAGGTTTAACCCACTAAGAACGTGAAATAGCTACAAACAATCACAGCATTCCCTAACATCCATAGGTTTTAACACCAGATGACTGCTTAACCATACGCATAGGACACAGCTCTGACTGCAAGTAAATATAATGCCTACATAATTCAAAGACAGTGGATTGTGAAGGAATGCCTCTTAATATTATTGCAGTAGTGAGCACCCATATCTAGGCACAAGTCCCTTGTTAAATTTGTGTGTCTCTCTCAAACCAGTGGTTCGCTTTAAGTCAAATATTGCAAAGATATTTTCTATACATTAGATCAGGGGTGAGGATCCTGTGGCCCTCCAGATATTGCTGGGCTACAACTCCCGTCATCCCTCACCATTGGCCATGCTGGCTGTGGCTGATGGGGGTTGTTCCATCAAATCTGGACAGCCATAGGTTTCCCCACGCCCACCCTAGATTTTTTTCGATTCCCCTCTGTCTATTACAGAACTGCAGTAAGCTATTAATTTCCCACCACCACAGTGCATTTACATTACACAATTAAGCCCTTTTCATTGTGCAATGTAAGAAGCCTTAAAAAAAACATTTAATCTGATAATTACCAGATGTTGAGAAGGAGAGAAAAAACATGTGTTTTGACAGAAAAGAAGTTTCCTTCATTATGAAGATTAAACTCACTACTTGACCCACTGGATTTAGGAGAATACATATTAGCTTCCTTTACAGATGAAACAGGCTCTCCATTACCAAACGCTCAACCCACACAGCTGCCCCTTCAATTTCTGGAATGGTCCACAACTGCAGTAAATTATAGGTGAAGGTCCACAGACATGGTGGAGCAGTAAACAAGTTCAGAGTGTTCAGACAACACAGTAACCCACACTCAAGGGTTGAGTGTGGGTTGTTGTTGAACCGTGCGTTGTTTTGAAATGTGGGTTATGTTGTCTGAACCCAGCTAAGATAACAAGCCATGATTTGCTAACCATGAACAACCCATGAAGAGATCCCATGGTTTTGTTGGGTTGTGAACTATGGGTTGTTCACCATGGTTTGTTATCTTGGCTGGGTTCAGACAACACAGTAAGGACAGGTTGCTTACCTGTAACTGTAGTTCTTCGAGTGGTCATCTGTGCAGTCACACATATGGGCTCTGCGCCTGCGCTGAGCTTCCTTCGGAAATTCTTTAGCTGAGGCGAACTGGGCGGGAGCCCCTCCCCCATCGTGCCTGCTCCTCAGCACGGCTCCCGCCCATCCCTCAGTTCCCTGAGACCGCCTATTGCGGCCCCATGAACCGAGAGATACACGTTGGTGTAACCCCTGTTTGTCATGGGATTACACTAAATAACATATTCATAACAGAATGAACTGGAGCGACGCACCCAGTCTCCACTGGCAGGTCCATCGAAATCGATAATGACGCCGAGCGGGGACGGATGGGTGGGTTGTGTGACTGCACAGATGACCACTCGAAGAACTACAGTTACAGGTAAGCAACCTGTCCTTCTTCTTCGTGGTCTCTGTGCATCACACATATGGGCAGAGTAACAAGCTGACTTACCGGTGGCGGGACGGCGGCCCACATCACTGCAACACCGATGAGAGGACTGCCCGGCCAAAGGCGTTTGCTTCCCGAGCTCGAAGGTCAAGTCTATAATGTCTTATGAATGTCGATGGCGTGGACCAGGTGGCTGCTCTACATAGCTCTGGTAGAGGGATGCCTTTTCCAAACGCCACGGACGTAGACTGCGCTCGGGTTGAGTGTGCTCTCACTGAACCAGGTAACTCTTTGTGCGCTATCTGGTATGCGAGAGTAATTGTTTCTACAATCCATTTTGAAATCTTTGTCTGGACACAGGCTGACCTTTCGATTTGCCACCATAACAGACGAATAGCTGCGATGTTTGCCTGAACGTGGCAGTTCGATCTTTGTAAAAAGCCAGGGCACGTCGCACATCTAGTGCATGCATCTTCCTTTCCAAGTCGGTAGTTGGGTTTGGGAAGTATGCTGGAAGGACTATGTCTTGGCTGGTATGGAATTCAGACACCACTTTTGGGACAAAAGAAGAATCAGGCCTGACAATTACTTTGTCTTTATGGAAGACCATTAGGGAGAGTCTTCCCTTAGTGCACAGAGTTCACTTGACCTTCTTGCTGAGTGATGGCGACCAGGAAAGCTGTTTTCCATGTCAGCAAGCGGTGGTCTATGGTGGCAAGCGGTTCAAATGGCTTCTGCTGGAGAGCACGCAACACTAGTGGTAAGTCCCAGCCCGGTATCAAGTTTTGACTGGAGGGATGATGTTTCGCAGGCCTTTCAGGAACTGTTTTATTAACGGGGTGAGTGAAGACTGTTCCTGTGGTGGTATAAGGCCTATTGGTTGAAATTGCTGCCAGATACACTCTTATTGACGATAATTTTAAGCCTCTCAGCATCAGCGTGTGCAAGTACTCTAAATTGTTTGAATTGGGCAAGTTTTTGGGTCCTGCCCCAACTGGGGTCACAAAGTTCGTAAAACCTATCCACTTTCTAGCATAAGACGCCCTTGTAGATGGCTTGCGGGCAGCTTGCAAGATACTACGGATGGCTATCGGCAAGTTTTGTACCATCAGTGTCGAATCCTCCATGCCATGAGGGAGAGGCTCTTTAGGTCCGGGTGCTGAATCTTGCCTTGTGCTTGCGTTAGCAGCGTTGGGATGATTGGAAGCGACCGGTATTCCCCTCTGGAGAGGTGCAGAAGTTGAGGGAACCACGGCTGCCTGGGCCACCACGGCGCTATCAAGATGCAGTCCGTCCTGTCGGTCCAGACTCTCGAGACGACCCGTGTCAACAGAGGGAGGGGTGGGAAGATGTAGAATAGACGCCCCGACCACTGCATCATAAAGGCGTCTGTAATGGAGTCTGGATCCGACGCTGCTCTGCTGCAGAAAAGGCGGCATGCAGTGTTCTCCGAGGTGGCAAAAAGGTCTACTTGTGGATGACCCCAGATTGAGAAGATCCAATGGCGTATCTCTGGATCCAGCTGCCACTCGTGGGATTGCAATGACACTCTGCTGAGTGTGTCTGCCATGTGTTGTCTTTGCCTGCGATGTGAATTGCCACGAGGGAGATGGATCTTCGAATTGTCCAATTGTAAATTCTGAGGGTCAGCCTCGACAATCTCAACGACCGCGTTCCCCCTTGTTTGTTGAGGTAGGCAACGACGGTCGTGTTGTCTGTCACTACCTGGATGTGTTGATTGTGCAGGTGTGACTCCAGTGCCTTCATGGCCTTCCACACTGCTAACAGTTCTAGCATGTTGATATGCATTTTGCGCTCTATAGGATTCCAAGTGCCCTGAGCTGTGTGTCCTGTACAGTGCGCTCCCCAGCCCAGGAGGGAGGCATCCGTTGTCAGAATCTTTGTTGGTTTCAATGGATGAAATGGTACACCTTGTACAAGATTCCTTCTGTCTGACCACCATAGGAGTGTCGCCTTGATGCTCCTTGGAATGGAGAGGTGAACCGAAGGACACTGTCTTTGAGGATTGTATGTACGGATAAACCAGTTTTGGACAGTCCTCATGCGTAGACGCGCATAACACACAACCTGCACTGTTGATGCCATGTGCCCAAGGAGGCGTTGGATCGTCCTTGCTGAGCTGGTTGTGGCGCGATATACTGATTTGGCAATGGAGAGTACCTTCTCCACTCTGTCTAGGGGTAAGTATGTTCGCTCGTGAACAGAGTCCAGTAGCGCTCCTATAAACTGAATTTTTTTGGTAGGAGTTAGTATTGATTTTTTGGCGTTGAGACACAAGCCTAGTTCTTCGAGCAGGTTCAGTGTTGTGCGAAGAGCTGACTTGAGGCGAAGTCTTGACGAGTCCACGACCAGCCAATCGTCGAGATACGGGAAGATCCGAATCCCCCTGGCACGTAGATTCGCACAGACTGCCGCCATGCACTTTGTGAACACCCTTGGAGCGGTGGAGAGGCCGAAGGGAAGAACCACAAATTGGTACGCCTCGTCTCCTATTTTGAACCGCAGGTACCTCCGACTGTCCTGATGAATGGCGATGTGAAAGTATGCGTCTTGCAAATCTATCGACGCGAACCAATCCATCTTGCGAAGTAGAGGCAGTATCGACTGGATGGTGACCATTCTGAACTTCTTTGTTGTTATGAAGAAGTTGACAAGTCGGAGGTCTAGGATCGGTCGAAGTCCTCCTCCCTTCTTCGACACTGTGAAGTACCGAGAATAGAGCCCCTCCTGGAGGCGACGTGGGTGGACAGGCTGGATGGCGCCCTTCTGCAACAGAGCGTCCACCTCCTCCAACAATGGTGGAGTGGGCTGTGTGGTACTGATGCCGAGGAAAGGGGGGAGGACGTCGAACTCGATCTGGTACCCGTGCTGGATGATTTTGAGGACCCAGCGGTCCGTCGTGATGGTGTGCCACGACGGGAGGTATGCGGCAAGTCTGTCTGTGTAGGACACTATTTGCTTTGGCTCTAATGTCATGTCCTTTGGGTTTGTCAAATTTGGTGGTTTTGTCATGTCCAGTATATTTGTCATAGCCAGTTTGTTTGTCAAGTCCAGTTGATATTCCTTTTTGGGTATGGCGGAGGAGTCAAAGGCGACGTTTGCCTGCTGCCCCAGTCCTCCTAGTACCCTGGTACCTTGTGTGTTGGAAAGGTCTCCTTGCTCCAGCAGTCTGTCTGTCCTGAGGACGTGTGTCTTGTCCTCTTTGGTGATACCTTGGTCGAAAAGGAGTTGAAGGAGCAGGGAATCTGGTCCACTGCCGCGGTTTGAATTGTTTTTTGCCGCGGTAGGTTCCCAAGACCCATCTTTTGTGCAGATACTTTGGCCTTTTGAGCGGTATCTAATGAGTCGTCCGTCTTCTCATTAAAGAGACCCTCACCATCAAATGAGAGGTTCTCTATTCTGGCCTTGACATCATTATTTAGTGCTGTTGACCGGAGCCATGCATGGCGTCTCAAGGCGACGGCACCAATGAGGGACCTTGCATGGCAGTCTGTCTGATGCCTCGCGTTGTTCATTTGCATCGTCGAGATGCTCATAGCCTCCGCTTGTAGCGTCCGTGCTAGGTCCCTCCTCTCTGTTGGCAGGTCGTCGCAGATGTTTCCCAACTTTTCTATCAAAAAGTGTTGGTAGCGTGCCATGATCGCCTGGTAGTTGCTAACCTTTAACCCCAGGGAACCGGATGCGTAAATACGCCTGCCACAGGTATCCAACTTCTTCCCCTCCTGGTCCGTAGGGGTAGAGTGTTGCTTAGAGGACGAAGACTGGGCTGATTCCACAATGATGGAATTTGGTGCTGGGTGCGAAAATAGGAATTTTACCCCTTCCGGTTGCACCTTGTAGAGCGACTCCAGTCTCTTGCCCACTGGTGGAATTGCCGTTGGGGTCTTCCACGTGTTCTTCACAGTTTTTAATAAGTAGGGCAAATATGGGACCAGCGTGGGAGATGTCTGTGTGGCCAGGATGAAACTGTATACTGGGTCTTCCATCTCTGGCTCTTCAGTTTGTGTCTCGATCCCCAGTGCCGCGGTCATCCTCATAATGTGATCAGAGAAAGTACCCAAGTCCTCTGTTGGGGAAGTGGACGTTTGGGATTCTACTTGCAGATCAGGAGAGGTATCGGGCAGGCCTGACAATTCAGAATCACTTTCTGAATAAGGCATGTCTGAAGAGGATTCCGCTGGTGGTGCTTTTGTTTTAGCAGTGGCACTTAAGTGCTTTGTCTTTGCCACTGATTTTCCTGGGTTTTTTGCTGGGGCTGGACTTGTACGGCGTCGATCGCGACGTTCGACATCGAGCGGGCTTCGGTGTCGAGGCGAGCGCTCAGTGTCGGTAGATCGGCGACGAGATCGAGACCGACGATCGATGTCGACGGAACTCTCCCTGCGGCGATGGCGGCGTTCGATCTCGAGAGGGCTGCGGCGACGTCGGGACCGATCATGGGATCGACGGTATCGAGATCGAGAGCTGCGGTCGTCATCGAAAGAGCTGCTTCGATCTCGACGACGGCGGACAACATCGGGAGAGCCACGGCGTCGAATCGAATGGCCAGCCGAGCGTTGTCGAGATCGAGATCGAGATCGATCGCATCGGTCCCTTCCTGCATCGATGTCGGCGCTTTCTCTCTCCCTTCGGTCCCGAGGAGGAGTGTGGCGCTGCTGGCGGCGTACATCGTCCCTTCGATAGGTACGCGCATATCGATGCGAAGAGGAGCGCGAAGACGAAGACATCGATCTCGAGAGGGACTTCCCGCTTCGGTGTCGAGGAGGAGTCGACGAGACGGAACGCCGTGGCGGGCGTGCGCTCTCTGTTCTCGGAGAGGCTGTTGGGACTGGCATTGGGGATTCTAATATCTCCCCATCCGAAATAGACACGACATGCACCGAAGATTCCTTGGATTTCTGAGGAGACGGAGGTGCAGAGGTCTTTCCCTTGCCTGTCGATGGCAATCTTGATCGGTGAGACGAGCTCGAAGCTGGTCTCTCGATCCTCTCCGGCGATGCCGACACCGCGCGGCTCCCTGTCGAATGGGCGGGAGTTGCAGGCTTTGAGAGAGGTCGGCCATGTTTTGGGCTTTTTGCCTTGGCGACATCTCTTTCCTTCCCTTCCTCCCTAAAGCGTTTTTTTGCTTTCTTGCTCTTTTGCTGGGAGGTGGTTTCTCCTTGGGCTTCAGATTGAGGCGTAGCCACCTTAGATGTGGTTGCCCGAGGCATAGAGGGGCCTGCTGCAGATAGTGTCTGCTGCCAGAGAGAGGTCTTTAGCTTTAAGGCCCTCTGTTTCCTCGTAGGCTTCGTAAAGGCCTGGCAATGCTTGCATTTTTCTACAATATGCTCTTGGCCCAAGCAAATAAGGCATAGAGAATGCCCATCAGCTGGAGGCAATTTAGCCTTACAGCCAGAACACTTCCTAAAGGGGGCTTTAAGAGCCATTCTAAGAAGAGGAAAAAGCTTTGAAGGGAGATTAGGCCGAAGAAAGGTATATAGAACAACGAGGATAAATTTTTTTTTTTTTTTTTATAGGACAAAGAGTGAAGGAGGAGGAAGGAGTAAAGTTGTGAGGAAAAAGTAGAGGAAAAAATACTATTTTTTCTATACTCAGCCGAAGAAGAATGGAGAACCTCGAAGAAAGACTATAGCAATAGGCGGTCGAAGAGGAACTGAGGGAATGGGCGGGAGCCGTGCTGAGGAGCAGGCACGATGGGGGAGGGGCTCCCGCCCAGTTCGCCTCAGCTAAAGAATTTCCGAAGGAAGCTCAGCGCAGGCGCAGAGCCCATATGTGTGATGCACAGAGACCACGAAGAAGAACCCACATTTCAACAACTACCCACATTTCAACGACAACCCACACTCAACATTGAGTGCGGGTTATCATGTTTTCTGAACCCAGTCAAGAGAATGACTGAGTGCCCCTCCGCTCCTGCTATGCTCAACATCTTCAACAAGTGTGCTACATCAACAGTCTTCTCCATAGAACTGCAACTGCTCTGTCTCCAGTATGTTCTCAGCTGGTCTAGTCTGTACCGTATCCATGTGCACATGTATATTTGCAAATAGCTAGGGATGACCAATTCACAAGAAAGTGAAAGAACTGAAAAGCCTCAGCCCAAGCTTTGCACTATGGATGCAAGACAAACACGTTCCTTTCTCTCCTCCCATCTCCCTTTGGCCTCCTCCCACCAGCAATTTACTGTTATAAATGCTGACCTAACCATACTTTTTGTTAAGTCGATTACTGGCTAGTGCCTCGGAATAGCCAGGGAATTGGAAGCTGGTGGTCAGTAAATAGTTGGAGCTCTCTTTAGTGGTTTAAATGGTAAACAGAAGAGACTCATCAGAGCCTGGGGCAGGTGGCATACCTTTCCTGGCCACCTCCATCCCCCAGCTAAGGAAGATGTAAGCAAGATCTCTCTCTCTGTGTACAGAAGTGAAGTGTGGGCTTCTTTAGAACGAGACAGGGAAAGACACATAGACTGTGTTCAGACAACACAATAACCTGCACTCAAGGGTTGAGCATGGGTTGAGTGTGGGTTGTTGCTGAACAGTGGGTTGTTGTTGAACCATGGGTTATCGTGTTGTCTGAACCCAGCCGAGATAACACACTATGGTGAACAACCCACAGTTTACAACACAACAAACCATGGGTTCTCTTCGTGGGTTGTTCATGGTTAACAAGCCATAGCTTGTTAGCGCACCTGGGTTCAAACAACATGATAACCCATGTTTCAACAACCCACATGCAACTCTTGAATGTGGGTTATCATGTTGTCTGAGCCAAGAGTTGAGGAAAAGGGATGCCTTCCAGGGTTCTAGGTTGCCTCTCTGGAGATCTGATGTGGGGCAGTGGATTTGCTGCTGGGACAAGTGATATGCTGAATGCCTCCACCTGTGCTCAGCTTCTATATGGGTAAATGAACCCATACATATACATAAATATATAATAAGTATCCAGTGATTTCTCTTTACAAAGGAAGCCAAAGCCAGGCAAACCTAGAAACTTCCCACTGCTTGGGGAGTAGGGGTGGGAATGTAACAATAAAGAGGTTTTCCACACAAGACTGTTAATCTGCTCTTAATCCACTGTATCTACTTTCAGTTTCATCACGGAATTGAGATCAGAGCACTACACGAGAGTGTTTCCTTTCCTGCTTTTCTGCTACATAACCTCTAGGTGGCACTGAGGTATAACGGAATAGCACAAATACCCAAGAGGAAATTGCGGTTTCTTTCACTTTCACAATTAAATGTCGCATTTTCCCTGCTCTAAAAAAAACTTGCTGAAATTGCTGGTTAGACACAGAAGAGAAACTGGACTGTCACAACATCGTCTAAAGAACCCATAAACAACCATGAGTAGGGAATGACGAGCACACAATAAATGCCTTGTGTAGAAAAGCAGATAGACCTAAGGGAAGCCAGGTGGAAAGAGACAGCAGCAGTAGTGGACGTGGTTGAAGGAGTGGACAGAAGCCATGGCAACACGGACTTACCGTATATAAGGGTCACTGGGGGAAAAGGGGAGATGGAAGAGCAAATGTGAGAGTTCCCTATATTTTGTCATCAAAACAAAATGGGGGGGGCAGGAAGCACCTAGTCTAACGCAGGGGGGCACTCTGACCTGTGAGCACACTTTCAGACTCCTACTATAACAGCCATGTGACTCAGCCCCATTTCTCACCATCCCCAGCATGGCCCTCATTTTGGGATATGTGCTGGTTGAGACAAGACTCACAGTGACTGCAGGAGAGTTCACTTGGTGGCACAAGAATCCCCAAGATGCCAGGGAGGACAGTGTCTGCTAAGGCACAACAGCAGAAGCAAAGGTGACACAAACTCCCATTGGCAGGGTGAGGGTGACATGCTGTCAGCTACGGTGACAACACTGACCCCTCACCAGTTAAGAAAACGAAGGGTGGGCTAAAAGAGATGGTATGGAGACTGCAAGAGATGAGCATCACACCATGTTTTGACCAGCCACCTCAACAAAATAATCTGCAGAGTGATTGAGGAGGAAGAAAGGGGCATAACAGGATATATATTTTTTTGGTCTCCCCAAACCTCCGCACATCCCCTGCCATAGGGCTCCCCCAACCCCACCTGCAGGCTCACTCCTGGCTAAATTGGGCTCCAGCGACAGATTTATCATGGATGACTGATGCTACCTATTTCACAAGTTCAGGTTATTAAGTGATAACAGCAATCAATATGCAAATAACCCAGAGAGATGAACACATTTGTAAGACATTGAAATTTTTCAGGAAACCTTAAAAATGCTACTTTCATGCCTATACAAAGCTGGAAGAGGTTTTCGGTCTCCCAAAAAGGTATTTTGGAATGGCAACAGGCAAAAAGGACAAACATCAGGCCACACCAAGAAAAAGCTAAGGTCCAGAACTGAAACTTTGATCAATCTGATGTTTATTCAGAACTACACATTCTCCATTGCCATAAAAAATGAATGCAAAAGAATAATTTTCTAGAATGCCATCATCAATCTATCATCACGAAAGGGATTCTCAATCATTACAATGCTTTTTATCATGTGACCTCCTGATCAGAACATTATTTTATTATTCCCACTCTCCACAGGAAAGTGTAGCTGCAGCTGCATATCAGATCAGAAAGAGTGGCTGCTGCCCTTCAGAACAAACTCCTAAATAACCATTCCCTGGTGTGCCAGGCTACGTGAATTAATCATGCGCCCCAGGAGTGCCAGAGTTCTAACATGCCGCACATACCATTATTTTACTGTGCTTAAAGAGATGGCACGCCTTGTCTACAGACCAGAAATTAAATGTTAAAAGCTCTCTGACAGTACTAGGCAAAGGGAAGGGCCTTAAGATATAAGCATCTGCACTTCGCCGCTAAGTTCTGTGAGATTTCCTAGCTTAGCATAGCTCTTGCCTTTTTTAAAAAAAATTTATTTACTTGCAACATTTATATACCACTCCACATCTAAACAGGTTCCCCAGCAGTGAACAATAACAAATAAAAATAAAACACCAAATTAAAAGTTTTTTAAAAACCAACAACAGAATACCCATAGAACTGTGACTAGTCAATTGAGGAAGGCTTCTTGAAATAAAGATGTCTTTAACAGGCACTGAAAACAACACAATGTTGGTGCCTGCCTGACCTCCAGTGACAGGGAGTTCCACAGAAAGGAAACCATCGCACTGAAGGCTCTTCACCAGGGGGGCTCCAATCGGGCCACAGGTCCATGTGGAACCACCAGGAGCATCTCATCTGATGACCTCAGTGACCAGGCAGGTTGATAAGGGAGAAGGGTGCTCTTCTCAAGTTCATTGTTCACCAAAAGCCCACATTTACCACCCAAGCAAGATTTCACATACAGCTCTCAACTGTCTCCTGATCCAGATCTCTCCTCCCTCTGAGATTTAGTTCCCAACGAGCAGGTAGCAGGGATGGGGACTCGGACTCTAGGACTTGACTCGTGAGTCGGACTGAGTCCCCCCTCTGACTCGAGTCCCAATATTTTTAATGGGACTCGAGACTCGAGACCAAGGACTCGTGTTCCAAAATCGTGTTCCTCAAATACAACATGGATAGGTTTTAGGAAGTACAGCAAATTTATTTTTTAAAATCATTTTCCTAAAATGCAACCTTTCAGACATTTTGGGTTTGGCTGCCTCTGCCTGCCTGTTTGGGGTTCCCTGCCTCCTCTGCCTGTCTGGTTATTTTGGGTTTGTCTGCCTGGTCTGTTCTTGCCAAAATCAGTTGCAGAGTTCTGACATAAAAAGGCACACTTGTGCCTAGAATTTATTTAAGCCACACATCTGAAATAGCCTTATTTTGTTGGGAACCCCAACAATTGATTTTAATAGGGACTCGTGGAGTCAGCTTTGGGAGTGACCCGTGACTCGTGAGCCACCATTTTGGACCAAGGACTCGGACTCGAGACTCAGGTCCAAAGACTCGTGACTCGGAACCAAGGACTCTTCAACATCCCTGGCCAGGTAGGCTACGTTATATAAGACAAGCCAGAATGCTTGTTCTGTTATCTAACTGTCAACAGGGCTTAAAAGATTTGGCGTTTCATTCGCCGTCTCCTACATACACTTTCCCCTAATTATCTTGCGGGGTGAAGTGTGAAGTAGGCAATTCCGTGACAGGTCAGGTGGAGGAGAAGCCCTGTTAAAAGTGGTAACTGTCCAATATGCCCATAATGTCCAATTTGCATAATGAAGCAAACAAGCTGAGCGAGTCAAAACTGCATAAAGAGAACTGAGGGCCACTGAGAGGCTGTGCCCCATGCCTCCCAGAGTTAATATCACGGCAAGGAGACCAGCCTGACCCCATACATCAGCCAGAGAGGGAGCAGCTAAAGGGAGCTTGTTTTGCCCTTCCCTGCAAGAAAAGAAAAAAGAAAAAATATTTAAGAACCTTGTAACTAAGAACTGGTGCCTGAGTTTTACTTTCTTCCTCCTCCCTCCCAATCCCTTTTCCTTTTGTGTCATGTCTTTTAGATTGTAAGCCTGAGGGCAGGGACTGTCAAATATTAATCTTTGTAAGCCACTCTGGGAGCCTTTTTTTTTTTGCTGAAGAGCGGGGTAAAAATGCTGCAAATAAATAAAAATAAAATAATGTTACAACAGCTCCTTGCAAATCTTTTAAAGGGGAGCATCTATATCGCTTGTCTGAAGTTATCCGCACTGCCAAAAGCTTTACAAAACCCTTGCCAATGCATGTCACAACTTGATAAAATATATCAGAGTCCAAAGAACTCGGATATCATTTTTTGATAACACACCTCACAAATCTGCATGAGCCCTCCTTCACTAATTCAAAGTGCAGGTGAGCAAAACACACAGGTCATCTAGCACATTCTCTTTCTCACCTGTAGCCATCCTCTGTAGCTCAATGTACCGTCAATAAATTGCAGCAGAGGCACTTTAACGAAACACATACGCAAGAGGCACAAAAGAACAGAAATCCATACTCATAAAGGCAACGGACAGGCTTAAGCGCTTTCCTCCTATTTACCCATTAGAACGTAATCATTTCTAGTCTCAAGCCTAAACACTATAATAATTTTTTAAAAGCCTTTTTGTAAAGTTGTTACTGTGCATGCACAGTAGTTGCTTGAAGACCTGAAGAGTCCATTTTGAAAAGAACGCAACAAAAGGCAATTTGCTATTCTGTGGAGTACCCTACTACAAAAGAAAAAAGAAAAGAGTAATTTTAAGAGCAGTGCTTTAAGCACAGGACCCCTATGGTTACTGGATTTGCAGAGCAATAGCTTCAGTATGTCTTGCGAGACCAAGCATGTCTCCTTAATGCATGCTTAAGGTGAGAGAACCACCATGCTGAGTGGTGTCTTGTCACCCTCAGGGCACTCTAAGTGACTGTGCTTAATTTGTCAAGAGAAGCCAATGCCATGCCCATTAATTTTGCATCCAGCATTTGGGCTTTTGTTTTTGTTTATTAATTCTTTAAAAAAAAAAAAAAAACAGCCACTAGAAGGAACAAATCTAGCCGAGGAGAGGTATACAAGCACTTTCTTTCCCACCTACAAATCAAAGCTGGGTTCAAACCAGCCCCTATCAGTTCAGCTATTTATCCCCTCCTTCATGGCTCTACCTTGCCTGAACCCATTCTAGATTTCAGGTAGGGTTCAGCTGAATGCAGGGCTCATCGTCCAAATGTTCAAACGTAGTGGGCGGGGGATGGGATGAGATGTAAAACCCCTCCCGAAGACTGGGGGTTGCGACGTTCGGAGTACTTAGTAATATAAGGTGTTTCTTCAATTTCTAAGACTTCTTTAAGAGGCAGAAACTGACCCAAACGGCACGGGAGTGTGGCTGCCACTGTGCATTTTCAAAATGGCTCTAGAACAGTGGTTCCCAACCTTGGGTACCCAGATGTTGCTGGCCTACAGCTCCCAGCATACCCAGCCAGCATGGCTAATGGCAAGGGATGCTGGGAGCTGTAGTCCAGCAACATCTGGGGATCCACGGTTGGGAACCACTGCTCTAGAATGTCCACAGACGTAATGGGTATCCATCTTTTTCCCCACACCATTGTAAGGATAAAATGGAGAGGAGGGGGATTATGTAAGCCGCCTTGGGTTCCTTGCAGGAAAAAAGGCGGGGCATAAATATAATAAATAAATAAATAAATGCTACAACATTCCTGCCCCATTTTGAAAGCATGCAGTGGCACCTGCGCTCCCTAGCCATTCAGAGCGGCTTTTACCTTGAAAGTTTTTTTAAAAAATAGGAAAAATGGATAAAATTGTTGTTGAACCCACCTTGTAACTTTATGTTTTACTAAGTATCTCCCCACAAAAGTGAACTGACTTTCTCCCCCGTCACACACACACACACACACACACACACACAGATGTTGCTGAATTTCTCCGCTACACCTTTGCTGGAAAGAAAAATCCAAGGAAGTGAAGAGGGGGAACCTTTGCACAGCCCTAACTGCAGGGTCTATTTGCAAAGGCTGTCATTTCAGAGACTGCGTGTCACTCATAAGGATGCATCAAATCCATGGCATAGACACACATCAGCAGCTGTGCACCTGTGCCATACACAAAGTTTAACATATCACCAGCTTTCCAGCAGGGGAGGCTTGGACCCAGATTGAAGCGCTCCTGCAAGAATGAGAGCAGGTTAGGACTGCAGTCGATACCTCCCTCATATATACGCGGACGGTGCTGTTCTGGCTACTTAGCAACGGCACTCACACAGCATTAACTCGGAAATAGAGGGAATGATACATTTGTCAAAATAGTTCATTCAGGTAAGGCATTCGCTCCCAACCTGGTGCCCTCCAGATGTGTCGGGACTACAATCCCCAACATCTCCAGCCACCATGGATATTGCCATGCTGGCAGAGGATGATGGGAACTGTAATCCAAAACATCTGGGCAGCACCAGGTTGGGTAAGGCTAGAATAAGAAAAAGGAATAAAAGATTCAGTCTGCAGTGCCAGTCAAAAGGTTCAGAACTAGGATGCGGAGTCAGAAAAGGAAAAGATACGACTCGCAGATCAGTACTTGCCCAACTTGTTTGTTTCAGGAAGAAGCCACGGAATATGACTTTTTTGTTGCTTCATCGATGCTGAAGTGGCTTGCCAAGGCATAAAGCCCCTCCCCACTGCGTGCCAAGGATTTAAATAGGCAGTGCCAAGATGCAGCACACCTCAGAAAGCATCTCAGGGAGAAAGTATGAACCACCACTTCCTCATTTGAGATATGGAGCTGCCTTCCCATCACGGGGACTGGAGAGAGGGCTCAAGCATCCATTCTAGGGATTTATGCTGGAGGCCGTCCACCCCCCTCACCGGCTTTTCCCTGACCTCTTTTTCTTGGTCCGCCTTCCCCAATCTGGTGCCCTCTCCACACACGCAAAATGTTGGGCTACAACTCCCATCATCCCACGCTGGCTGGGAATGATGGGATTTGTAGCAAACGCATCTGAAGGACACCAGATTGGGGAAGGCTGACCTAGGCAGTAAAACTTAAATGATACCTATACGTCACTACTGTTCTTGTAAGGCCAAGGATCACTTTTGTATTTTCTGCTCAGCAAGGGGGACCCAGAAACATGGTTTGAATGTAAACAGAACCTCACTTTATTTCTAAACTCTTATTTACTCTGTTTTGCCTTCCACTCACTTCCCCCTTCATTCTCTCCCTCCCTGTCTGTCCACTCCTTGTCTCTGCCTCCACTCTACTGGGGCCCTCTAGGGACAAACCTTTTCATCACTCAAAACAAGGAACCGCCTAGAACTATTAGGATAAAACAAGCACCTTCCGGAAAGACAAACATTTTACCTCTAGAGTATTAACAAGGTGTTCATTCAATCTCTCTGTGCATACCTATGCAGAAATATCTATTCTTGTTTACCAGTCATACTGTCATAGTTTCCCCCATGGGAATCGTAGTCTGGGGAGGGTTAGAGATCCCTAGCCCCTCTATGCTGAACTGCAGTTCTCAGGGTTTCAGGTACAGCTGGGCGGGGGGAGGCAGAAGGATTATTAATCCAGTCCGTTTAAGTACGTTAGATACGGCTTTCCTGGTCTTTCAGCATTCCTAGAGACAGATGTGGATATATAACCCCTTTCCATTCAGAGCTCATAAAAGCTTTGCTATCCACACTACAGCCAGGGAACTGCATGAAGCTTTTAAGAGACCAGCCCCTACATGACCATCATGTGCCACTCAGTCCACAGGAAAGACTATTTTCATAAGCACCTTTATCCCTGTTGCAAGGAACAATACAACAGAGAGAGGCTCCGCTATTTTCTTTTTGTCAACCCCAAGGAGGGCCATGGAGGAGGAGGAGGAGATTGGAACATAAAGCAGGAAGGGAAAGAGGTAGCGGGCAGCCCTCTTGAAGTTATGATTAAAACGCTGCCCCAGCGGGGGGTGTCTGGTCTTCTTCTTCAAGACTGTGTATGCGTGCTCACTGTGGTCACAATTAGTCAGCCATATATTGGCGTAATAGCAGCTTTTCTGTTATAAAGGGCATGTCAGACAGCACAGTATAATTCAGCAGAAGACAAGTCAAAACAGCAGCTTTGATTTAAAACAAAGGCCAAACATATCCGTAACAGCTGTCATTAGGCCGCCTTCCAAGCTCTTGTGAAGATTATATCTTCTCCCCCTGCATCAGAAACTCAAGCTGTACAAATACAACTGCCAACACATCTTTGAAGTGTGCATTTGTGAAATAGAGCCTTAAACTTCTGGACTGCCAATCTTACAAGCGATCTCAAATTATCACTAGATAAAAATCACAGCCTGGGTTCCATTTTACCAATACCTTCCTTCTGCTTCTCTGTCAGTTATGAAAAGGAGTCCAAAGTGAGACACAGCAATGGAATAGCTGACAGTGGCTGGGTTCACACAACACGGCAAGCCAGAGTACGGGTTGAGCATGGGCTAAGTATGCATTGTCACTCAACAGCGGATTGTTGTGTTGTATGAACCCAGCTGCACTAACAAACTATGGTTTGTTAACCACAAACAACCCATAAAGTGAACCCATGATTTGTTGTTGGGTTGTGAACTGTGGGTTGTTCGTGGTTAACCACGGTTTGTTAGCATGGCTGGGTTCACACAGCAAAACAACCCACGACTCAATGACAAGCCATACTCAACTCATACTCTGGCTTGTTGTGTTGTGTGAACCAGGTCAGTGTTGCCATCTTGCCATGTATTCAGGTCTTAACTTGAGCTCAGCCCTAGAATATGCGAACTCACCCTGGAGCTTATTTTCAGCAGTTGCTGCCACCAAATCCCTGAGTGCCAACACCACGAATCAGTTGGAAGTGTGTTCGTTTTATACCAGAGGTGGGCAGTTGATAAAACCTGCCCTAAAAGTTTATATCACCAAGACTATTGCTCAAATGTTGTGTGCGGATGAAATCTGAGGTGAAGAGGCTAAGTTGGAACTGGGGGGCCTCCAAAATAAATTGAGGAAGATCTTAGGACTACCCGCAAGACCACCATCTGCCCCCTTTAGGGCAGAACCTGGGCTATCACTGTCAGGATTGATCTGTTCTACCACCATTATTGATAGGTTGACTGAAGTGCAAGATAGCATTCCAAATTGAGTTGTTTGGAACCATGAAGGAATGGGGGTTGGGCAAAGAAGTGTGAGGACAAGCTGAGGAACTATAATTCACCCATGGAAGGATATCTGAATATTGGTCAATATGTCTTGACTGAGAGATGCCAATGAAGATAGGGCAAGTATAAACGACACATGCTCAGTTTGATATGCTAGAATTAAGATCCGCCACTCCAAGGCACGCTGTTTTCAGGTACCTTGGCCAGCGCCTTTATAGAACTCAGGAGGGATTCAGGTGACACATTCTGCTTACCACAAGGGAAGATAGCTTAGGTATCCTTTTGACAGAACGAAAGTGTATCACTGGCTGTAATCAGGTTGAAGGTTTCTACATTACTTATCGTTCTGCCCCTTGTATGCAAGTCCAAGGAGAAAATTTCTATCGTATCTCCGGTGTTACTAAGATAAAACTCCACAGGATACAGTGGTACAATTACTGGTCTATAATCAAGCTTATATTGCGTATTTGGTAGCCTTATTTGTTGCTGCAGCCGAGAAATTGCATGTCTATTTTATTAATGATTTTTAAAGTTCTTAATAATCAATTTTTTAAACTATTGCTGCCTTTTACCTTTTTATGGGTCATTTTTGTTGTTATACTGTCCATTAATTTGTAATGGCCTTTGGCTAAAAGCGATCAAGTGATTTCCATTCAACTTGGGATGCATAGAGCTTGTGACACTAGTACAAGTGAGGTAACTCAAGCCTTCCCCCATTTTTGTTTTAAACTATTTTAGCGCACAATCCTATGCAAGTTTAGACAGGAAAAAAGGCCTACAACTCTCAGCATGCCCCAGCCTACAACTCCCAGCATGCCCCAGACATTTTTTTCTGTCTAAATTTGCATAGGATTGCACCTTTAGAAGCTGAGCACTCTCCCACACCAGCACAGGAGCACTCAGTTGGCCTTTTCTAAAGAAAATGTTGGGAACACTCCTAGAGAAGTACCCCACCCTTTTCTTTTTACAACATTAAGGGTGCAAGCCTATGCATGTTTAGACAGGGAAAATGTCCTGCAACTCCCAGCATGCCCCAGCCAGCCATTTCATTAACATGGTGCCTTCCTTCCCCTTCTCCAGCCATGGAGCACATGCTAGCCTCTCAACTTTAGAAAGCAGTAAACAGCAGCAAATCTGTCCTCACAGAAAAGTCACCTCACCATTTCACCTTTTGTGCAATTGTCCCAGTTGGAGCATTCACCGATTCACTTGGATTTACTTTCAAAATAAATATTACTAGGGGGGGAAGAATAATCAGCAAGATTCCCCAGGTATGCATACACTGCAGCTTTACTCCATCTAAAATTTATGTCTTGCCAGGTGTAGCAGCAGGAGATAGGCACAAATTTTGCTTCAAAATAAAACAGATATTGTTTAGCATTCTATCTCCCTGCTTATATGTCCTCTGATGTAAAATGGGGCTTTTAAAGATCGTATTCCTAGGACTGTTTGTTTTTAAAAACCAGCTGTGATGTAGGCAAAATTGCTCTGCATGGGCATGGTGTGTGTTTATGATACATTCATGGCTTGACCCTAAGCAGAATTCCAGACAATCCAGACACATTTATTTCAGGTCTTCTACTGCACTAGTAGAATTAAGGGCACACTTGGAAAAAGTAGGGAGTACCTTGCTGTGTGCCTGTGCAGAGCCAGAGGCATGAAGGGGATGCCCTCTTGATGGTGCCATATTTGGCTGGAGTTCAATATGTGGCAAACCGAGAGAGGCCATTCTCCATACAGGCATCCCAACTGTGGAGCTCACTCCACCCTCATATACGGGCAGCCCAAGTCCTCCAACCTTTTGGCACCAGCTAAAGACTTATTTGTTTACCCAAGTGTTTGATTGAATTGTCCCCTTTCCTTTTGCTGAATCGTGTAAACTATTATTTATCTGTTACTGTTCTTCACTGTGATTATGGGGGTTTTGGGGGTCAATTTGCATTATTCTTCTGTTTTATTGCTTATCCCACTTTGGGATTATTTTATAATGAAAAGCAGGTAAGGAATTTCTTAAATAAAGAGACTTCCTAGCATTCTGAAAGCTTCTTCTTTCTGTGGTGCCTCTTATTTCTGAGAGTTACAGCACAGAGACAAAACAGTGTGGTCAATAGTTCCAAATCAAAAAGGGTGGAGAAACCTGTAACTTTTTTAAAAATTTAAAAACTTTCAGAAAGCTGGTGCATTAAAGCTGTTAACAGCATAAGCTATACAGTGTTCTCCAACCTTGGGTCCCCAGATGTTTTTGACCTACAACTCCCAGCATGCCCCAGCCAGCTGGCTGGGGCATGCTGGGAGTTGTAGGCCAAAAACATCTGGGGACCCAAGGTTGGAGAACACTGAGCTATGAGCTATAGGTCCCCTGGTTATCATCATCCAATATTCTAATTCCAATTCAGTCCCTGATCACTAATGTAGCCAAAATGGCAACAACCACACACAAGAAGGCGATAAGCATGCTCAATGTCTTGGGGGGAGGGAGGGTATATGAATACTGGGTAGGAGGGGGAATGGAATGAAGCAGCTGGAAAAGGAGAATGGCGGAAGAGACACAGATATAAAAAGAGTAGAGAACCATCTCCTTTTCCGGTTAGGCCATTTCCTGGTTCACACTGACAAGGGGAATCAGTTTCATCTTTTGTCTAGTGTGCCAAAGTGTTTGGCTCATCCTGGTGAAAATGCTTGTCAAGTGTGGCTGCAGAACCATTCAGCCTAGTGAAATAGGTGGAGTTCTGTTACTAGCTTTTGCAGCATTCGCAATAAAGGTAGAGTGATCAAATGCAAAGGAGGGCAGGGCTCCTATAACTTTAATACTAGTGAAAACAAAGGAAATTGGACAGATGGGGCTTGGCATAAAGGAGTGAGAAAAGATGCACTTTAAAGAATTCTCTTTCCCCCAAAGATAAAAGGTACAAAAGCACTTCGCTATCTGGTCATCCCAGGAATGTAGATTAGCAGCATACACTGTTCTTTACTTACTATGACTCAGTGGACAAAATACAGATCGAGCACATGCAACAGATGGGTGCTCCACATGGCGGTATATCCAAGACATGAATAGGTGACTTGGGCTGCAATCCCATACACTTACCTAGGAGTACATCTAACTGAACTTAATGGGACTTATTTCCAAGTAGACATGCAGCCCAGTTTAGCACTCTAGTTCCAGAACTAAACAATAAAGTGAAGAAAAGATGTGACTTTCCATAAGCAACAACACCATTATATCAACTTCTGGATGGAAATTAGCTACATACAAACACAATGCTTGAACACCATTACATAGGGCTTTGTGGAAACTTCAACCAACATTAAATAGGGATTTATACACATTTTCCTCTCCAAGCTTGGTACTACAGTCAGCTTCCAAGAAAGAAGTTTATTTCCATGAAAAAGGAAGGCTGGTCAACAACACCTACCAAACTGGAAAGCAATGTTGAATTTTTGGAAGGGGGGAGTGTGTTGAGGCATGTGGCAGCTTTACACCGTATTTCACCATATTTCATATGGCACTCGGCTTTCTAA
This sequence comes from Shinisaurus crocodilurus, assembly GCA_021292165.1. Lineage (NCBI taxonomy): Eukaryota > Metazoa > Chordata > Lepidosauria > Squamata > Shinisauridae > Shinisaurus > Shinisaurus crocodilurus. The sequence goes on from JAHFWL010001077.1 coordinate 139,161, forward strand.
CGGTTGCAGAAGCAACCCATCTTTACAAGTACAAGCTTGCAATGCCCAGTGGGACAATGCAGAGCTGAGGGCCCCTATGGGGCTTCGTTATCAAAGCCAGCTGTGAGATGATTCTCCCCCCATTATCAAGCCCAGTGCTGAGAAATAAAGTCGCAGCAGTGATTAGCAAGGTGTAAAATAAACAGCCTGCCACCTGCCTTAGCAGTCCCCTTCCCCCTTTCACACAAGTCAAGGTCTTGCTGCCGCTTTCCAAATTGGCAATGGATATTATGTATGCATTTATTCTGCAGCTGTTCTTCATTGCATCCAATATCACAGGCTTACCTAAACTTTTCCTTTTCTCCCTCTCTTTTTTTAAGAGAGCGAACTGTAAACACTGCATTTAATGAAATCAGGGGCATGAAGTTAGCAAGTGTGACTCCAAAACTCATATTAGTGTAATAATAACAAAAAAATTGTACTTTCAAAACTGGGGAATCAATCATTTGTTTCTTTCTTCTTGGTCCCAGCACATCCTGGTGAAACCTGAAACCATCACATCACTTGGTAGGGCCCAATTTGAATGTCTGCTAATCCTCCTCCACCACTTCACTTTAAGACTCTGACCATGATGTAAACATCATGACTTCAACATCATCAGACTTTCCCCCACCCCCAGCTTCTATTTCCCTTCCCCTCCCCAAGCTGATATTTGTTTGTTTGTTTGTTTGTTTTGTTTCTATACTGCCCAATAGCCGAAGCTCTCTGAGCGGTGTACAACAATTAAAAAGTACAACAGAGTACAATTAAATATAAACAATAAAAACATTATAAAAATTTAAAACCAATTTTTAAAATGTCACAAAAACTAAAAACAAGGTAATAAAACATGACCTCTAAAAGAATTTACCACCCCATCATGTATTTATTTATTATTATGTATTTATTATATTTATACCCCGCCTTTTTTCCTGCAAGGAACCCAAGGCGACTTACATAATCCTAATCCTCCTCTCCATTTTATCCTCACAACAACCCTGTGAGGTAGGTTAGGCTGAGAGTCAGTGACTGGCCCAAAGTCACCCAGTGAGTTTCATGGCCGAGCTGGGATTAGAACCCAGATCTCCTGACTCCCAGTCCAACACTCTCAGTCTTAACCTGGCACTGAAAAGATAATAGGGTTGGTGCCAGGCGGGCCTCAGGGGGGAGCTTGTTCCACAGTTGGGGGGCTACCACAGAAACGGCCCTCCCCCGTTGCCGCCCTCCGAGCCTCCCTCGGAGGTGGCAGTCGGAGGAAGGCCCCAGATGTTTAACGTAGTGTCCGGGTAGATTGTGGTTGGGAGAGGCATTCCATCAAGTATTGTGGTTCCAAGCCATGTAAGGCTTTATAGCTTAAAACCAGTACCTTGAATTGGGCTCGGAAGCATGCAAGCAGGCCAGAAGAGGTGTTATATGTTCCAACCTTTTGGTCCCAGTGATTAGTCTGGCTGCCACGTTTTGCACAAGCTGCAGCTTCTGAACAGTCTTCAAGGGCAGCCCCACATAGAGTGCATTGCAGTAATCTAACTTTGAGATTACCAGAGCGTGGATTACTGAAACCAGGCTATCCCTGTCCAGATAGGGGCATAGCTGAGCCACCAGGCGAAGCAGGTAGAAGGCATTCCGTGCCACTGAGGCCACCTGAGCCTCAAGTGACAAAGATGGCTCCAGGAGAACCCCAAAGCTACAAACCTGCTCCTTCAAGGGGAGTGCAACCTTAACCAGAACAGGTTGAACACCCTCCATCCCATCAGAAGAGCCACCCACTAAAAGCGTCTCAGTCTTGTCTGGATTGAGCTTCAGTTTGTTAGCCCTCATCCAGTCCATTGTTGCAGACAAGCACTGGTTTAGCAAATCCACAGTCTTACCTGCTGAAGATGAAAACGAGAAATAGAGCTGCGTGTCATCAGCATACTGATGGCAACGCACTCCAAAACTCTGGATGACCCCACTCAGTGGTTTCATGTAGATGTTAAATAGCATGGGGGATAAGACTGACCCTGTGGAACTCCATACTGGAGAGTCCATGGGGCTGAGCAGTATTCCCCAAGCACCACCTTCTGGAGCCAACCATCCAAGTAGGAGCAGAACCACTGCAATGCAGTGCCCCCCCACTCCCAACTCAGACAGCCACCCCAGAAGGATACCATGGTCGATGGTATCGAAAGCCACCAAGAGATCCAGGAGTATCAACGGGGTCACAATCCCCCTGTCTTTCTACCGACACAGGTCATCACACAGGGTGATCAAAGCTGTTTCCATGCCAAAACCAGGCCTGAACCCCGACTGAAATGGATCCTGATAATCAGTCTCATCCAAGAGCACCTGGAGCTGGCTGGCCACCACCCACTCAAGGACCTTGCCCAGGAAAGGAACATTTGCTACTGGCCTAAAGTTATTAAGATCTTCCAGGGAGGGTTTCTTCAGGAGTGGTCTCACCACTGCTACTTTCAAGTGGCATGGGGCCACTCCCTCTCGCAAAGAGGCATTGATCATCTCCCTGGTCCAGCCAGCTGTTCCCTCCCTGTTGGTTTTTAAGAGCCAAGAGGGGCAAGGATACAGTACGGATGTGGTTGCACAAACCTGTCCAAGCACCTTGTCAACATCCTGAAGCTGTACCCACTGAAACTCATCCAAGAAAATCTGACCAGGCTGTGCTCTAGGAACCTCACCTGATTTAACTGCTATAACATTGGAGTCCAAGTTCCGGCAGATGCAAGAGATTTTTCCTGGAAGTGCCTAGCAAAAATATTACAGCGGGCCTCAGAGGGGTCCAGAATGTCCTTGGGGCCAGCATATAATAGGCCCTGGACAACCCTAAAAAGCTCAGCTGGGCAGCAAAAAGATTGAATAGAGGCAGTGAGATGTTGTTTCTCTGCCACCCTCACTGCCCCTAAAATATACCCGACTGTAGGCACAAACCAGGGCTCAATTGCATCCACTAAGAGTTTTCCTCCATCTGCACTCAAGCTATCTCCTGTTTTGTTTCATCGCTCTCAGCTCTGGGGTATACCACGGAGCCATACTGGCTCTACTACAGAAAGGGCGCTCAGGACCAATTGTGTCAACCGCCTGGGCCATCTCGGTATTCCAGAGATTGACCAGGGATTCAACAGGAGCACCGGCCATATTAGCTGGAAACACCCCAAGGACTCTCTGGAAGCCATCTGGATCCATTAGCCTCCAGGGGCAGACCATCTTAACAGGTCCCCCACCGTTGCAGAGGGGAAAAGTTGCTGTTAGTCTAAATCTCAGCAGGCAGTGATCTGACCATGACAAAGTTCAAAGTCCCCCACCTTCAGATCACTATCCCCATGCCCAACTGAAAAAACGAAATCTTTTTTACATCAAATCTTTGATGGGTTTTTTTTTGTTTGTTTGTTTTTTGGTAACATCTTGCCTGATTAAGAGATCTGGAGATCTCAAAGGTTGCACATTTTTGTGAAGTTTGAGTTGTCCTAATAAAGGTAATTCACTAATATGGATTTTGGATTTTTTCTTCTTCTTACAGCCAACATGGCTACCTTTGCTTCAAAGTTTTATCTGTAACATCTCCAGCCACACTCCCAGGCTCTACTTCCACCATATCCAACTTTGCTTCACTGAAACCAGAGACAGAGAACAGCTTGGATCTCAAGTTGCACTTCTGCGAACACAAGGGCTCCTTCCATTCATGGAGAGAATTCCAATCCAGTGGAGGCTCCTGGAGGGAGAAGGTGTGGGAGGGGAGGCAATTTTTGCAGATTCCTCTTTCCAGCTTCCCACACTGTTCTGCCCCCCCCCACCTCTCCAGAGCAGATTTCCAGGTGACACAGGCAAACAGCAAACATCACCTTCCCCACCCCTTCCATCACCACCAGTATCCTGTAAGCAGAATTCCGTCCACAGAAACATAAGATCCAAGCCACTCATTTTAAGAGATGAGAATGTAAATATGACAGAGGCATCATTGCACATCATAAGTAGACAGTTTTTAAGCTGCTACAGAAACCTGCGAAGAGAGATGATAGTGAGATAAATGGTCATGCCAAAGGCAACATTGCCTCTATTAAACTCTCTTTTTTAAAAAAAGAAAAAGAAAAAAAGAAAAGCTATTGTCTGTCTCTAGCCTGAACTCCGATGCCCAAAGACATAATAGGGGGAAGGGGCACGCCCGAGTCTTAGATTTTATCCGGCACTACGAATTATTCACTCCATCCTTCTCCAGCTCACTCTTTTGTTCCAATTTCCTACCACTTAGATATTAAAAGGCAATGAAGAGCAAGATTCCCGCTCTGCTGTTAGTCTGAGTGGGATATCAAAGGCCCCAGTTCTATACTTTTATGTCCTTGACTAGCAGGGAGTGGGAACAGCTTGTAGGAAATGTCAGCAGTCACTGTCAGGGAAACACACACAGGTTGGCCCTTTGCTTCCTAGCTCAGTCAAACATGGCCGATGAGGAGGCAAGGGGTCAGGGAGCTGCTTGAGCTTCTCCCCGCAAGGGATGCTACCCTGCTGCACCACACAGTTTTGCAACCCTGGGTACTGGCACAGAAAAACAAAGATGGAGCAGAAGGCACCGACTTTAATAATAATTTATCCCCTTTCCCAATATAATCTTTGGAGTCTTGTTCCACACCCTAAACTGTTCCTCCATCATCACAGTGCATCTTCAAGATTCACATTCTTCCTCCAGGCCTTTTTCCCTCCCTTTCCACTCCCTGCTTCCTTCAAGGGTCAGCAATGAGTCAGAGAGCCAGATTTGTTCAGAAGGCGACGTCACAGATGTCCAGCCCCCAAAGTCTTATAAAGATGGTCCTCCCAAACTCTGAAATGGTGTTCCTTCTCAAAGAGATAAGGCAGGAAGCAGCATTTGTTGTCAAAATGCAATGAACCAAAGGACTAGCTGTCCAGAATTAAGCAGGAAGGCATTTTGAACTTTGGTTCATCTTTGGTCTTTAAGCACGAATGAAACACACATGTGTTGTGCCTGCCAACTTTTATCTGTAGCATATAGGCCTATATACAGTAATACCTTGGATTGCAAGCATAATCCGTTCCGGAACCGTGCTTGTCATCCGAAACACTCTTATATCAAAGCGAGTCTCTAGCGAGCGTGAGCAGGGCCGATTTCGGCCCGCTACGCCCGCTCGAGGTGAGCGGTTACATCCCTACGACTTGTCTTGCAAGACCTTGCTCGTTTATCAAGTCAAAATCTATTTTAAAACTTTGCTTGTCTTGCAAAACGCTGTCAGACCAAGTTACTTGCAATCCAAGGTATTACTGTATATATAAAAATCAAATCACTCAAAGCTTTCAGTTGTGCAAAAACACAAACATATGCCCTCCCTCCTCTACTATCTAAGGGAACACTGGGAAACAAAAACATTCACACAAGACTAACTCCCAGCAGGGGGAGCATACACACCAAGGCAGTGCTGCTTAGGGCTATTTCACGTACTGTATTGTGGGAGAGGAATTTGTTCCCAGCTCCCCACTCCATCTGCACATGGTAGGAAATATACACTTGCCAGCAGCATGTGCAGCAGCCCCTGTATCTGTATCAGTAGTTTTTTTTTTCTGCATGATCTCTTGTCAGTAAGGAAGGGGTGGCAAGCTGCATCACATCCAGTGATGCATCACTGTTTTTGCGCATGAAAACCAGAAATGGGAGCAAAAGCCACGCACTCATTAAGGAGGTACAAGCATTTTACACGAATAGTGTGAACTGAAGTCTTCTCTTTACCCTCTTCCTGGTCATTATTCTGTCCCGGTTCCTTCACAGTTGAAGCCCACACCTCAATCATTTTGTTTGCTGGCAAACAGCTGACCCTGGCTACATCATGATCCCAGAATCTAATCACTTCTTGACCCTAGCAGAAGGCTCTAGCCATGCCCCCCCCCCCTATTTTCTCAGCATAAAACTTATTGGGAAGCATCCAAATGCAGTTGTATAAATTTAAGGTTTCATCGTTTAAAAAAAAAAAGAAAGTGTCCTGAAAATGCAGGTCAGTCAGTCAGTCAGTCAGTCGGTCACTCGTGACCGAGTAAGATTGTCTTCCAGGATTTAAAAAAAAAAAAAAATTACAAAAAGGAGATTTTAAAAGGAGGAAAATTCTAAAGAAAATTGTGTAGACTCTAGCGATGGGTCCGTAAGTGACTGTGGAGGCCAATTCTAGATCCACACAGCTTCCCACAGTGAGGACACAGGTTACCAGATAGAAGATGTAAAGGATTCATTTGACGTGCTTTTCGCTTAGCACGTTTCCCCCTTTCACCTTGCACTCAGGCTTCTTCAAAGTCCATAGAACCTTTGTGAAAGGCCAACCTCCAGTTAGATCGTTCATGGGCCAGAGCTTCCCAGTTTTTGATGTTTATATTGCTTTTTTTTTTTTAGATTAGCCTTAAGAACATCTTTAAACCTCTTATATTGACCACCGATATTCCGCTTTCCATCCTTGAGTTGGGAATAAAGTAACTGCTTTGGGAGACGGCAGTCAGGCATTCGAACAACATGACCGGTCCACTGAAGTTGGCGTTGAAGGATCATTTTTTCAATGCTAGTAGTCTTTGCTTCTTCCAGTACACTGACATTTGTTTGCCTATCTTCCCAAGTAATTCGCAGGATTTTCCGGAGGCAACGTTGATGAAATCTTTCAAGGAGTTGGAGGTGACGTTTATAGACAGTCCATGTTTCGCAAGCATACAATAAAGTTGGTAATACAATGGCTTCATAAACCAGTGTTTTGGTCTTCTTACAAATATCCCGATCCTCGAACACTCTATGTTTCATTCGAGAAAACGCGGCACTTGCGGAGCTCAGACGATGCTGAATTTCACTGTCGATGTTAGCTGTAACAGAAAGATAGCTGCCAAGATAGAGAAAATGATCGACATTTTCCAGTATTGTCCCACCAAGCTGGATAGATGGCATCACCAAAGGATTAGCTTGCACTTGCTGGTGAAGCACTTTGGGTTTTTTGATGTTAAGTGAAAGACCACGTTTTCTGTATGCTTTTGCAAAAGCATTTAGGATAGTTTGGAGATCATCCTCTGAATGTGCGGAGACCACATTATCATCAGCATACTGAAGTTCCACAACGGAGGTTGTAATTACCTTAATTTTTGCTTTCAGCCTGCTGAGATTGAAAAGCTTTCCATCTGTTCGATATATAATTCCCACACCAGTGGGAAGTTTCCCCTCGACAAGATGTAAAATCACGGCGATGAAAATAGCAAATAATGTTGGGGCAATAACACATCCCTGTTTAACACCTGATCCCACTTTAAATGGAGCACCATGAGAGCCGTTGTTGTCCAAGACCGTAGCCGTCATGTTGTCATGGAGAAGTCGCAAGATATTCACAAATTTATTGGGGCATCCAATTTTCATAAGGATAGTCCAGAGAGCTGTTCGGTTTACAGTATCAAAGGCCTTCGCAAGATCAATAAATGCCATATAAAGGGGTTGATTTTGCTCCCGGCATTTTTCTTGGAGCTGACGTGCAGTAAAAATCATGTCTACTGTCCCTCTAGAGGGGCGGAAACCATATTGAGTTTCAGGGAGGGTCTCTTCTGAAATAGATAGAAGACGGTTTGCGAGAATCCTGGCAAATATTTTACCTGCGGTAGCTAAGAGAGAAATGCCCCGATAGTTTCCACAGTCTGTTCTATCACCTTTCTTAAAGAGGGTGATAATTATGGCATCCCTGAAGTCTTCTGGGATCTCTTCTCTTATCCAGATTTTTTCGATGAGTTTATGAAGATGTTGTACAAGTTCAGGGCCCCCTTCTTTAAAGATTTCAGCAGGAATCCCATCTGGTCCACTAGCTTTGTTATTCTTCATTTGATTAATGGCTTTTTTTACTTCATCCAAAGTGGGGAGTATTGCAAGTTCCTCTCTAATTTGTTTTTGCGGGATTTGCGAAAAAAATCTCATTATCCACCTTAGATTTACGATTTAAAAGGTCATAATAATGCTCTTTCCAACGCAGTGCAATAGACTCTTTGTCTTTTAAGAGTTTGGTGCCATCTTTTGATTGTAAAGGGTTTGTACTATAGGTTTTTGGTCCATAAATGGCCCTTGTGGCCTTAAAAAAGCCCCGTGCATCATGAGATTCTGCAAGTTGTTGAATTTCTTCAGTTTTCTTTTAGCGTCAAAGAGAAACAATTTGAGCAAGTGTTGGAGATGCTAACACAGTGTTGTGGTAGATTAGTGTGTGTGTGTGTGTGTGTGTGTGTGTGTGAGAGAGAGAGAGAGAGAGAGAGAGAGAGAGAGATTTCCATGAAAGGCAACTTGCCCACACCACTACAAATCTTCCCTGCACTGCACACCTGCAGCTGAGTTGGCTTCCATTCTACAATCCATTCTCAGTTATCTCAAAATGATGAGATCCCATAGTTGTCCCATATGAAGAGAGCATGTGCTCTAGAACAGCTGGGGGATGCTGGGAGGTGTAGTCCAACACATCTAGAGGGCACCAGGTTGGGGAAGGATGCCCTTGAATATACCGCAGAGTCCTTGGCCATGCACAGGGGCTCACTGCAGAGAAGTCAAATTTTGGAAAGACTTCCTAGAAGGTACAAAGTTGAAAAGCCACTGTCAAGGTAGAAAGCCTAGAATTGCTTCACTGAAACTCCACCATACAGCAGAAGCTACAAAATTAGCATGTCAGGGAAGAGCGAGATGTCTCACCCCTAGACCCACCTCAAAAGATAGTGTATAAAAACAGTTTAAGGCTTATTCAGCCACTTGAATCTCTTAACTGGCTGAATCTCAGGAGATGCCCTCACTGCCCTGCACACTGATGAGTGATAAATGAGAAACTTGGAAAGCATATTTGAGCACCTCAGTACAGGAAAGACCGCCTTGTTAAACAAGGGCTGCACAAATCCCAGCTGACAGAGGAACGCCATGAGTTCTTCCTAAACAGTCAACTCCAACTTTGCCCAACAAAGCATTGCAAGAAACCTTGGCCAAGTTGTCTAACCCCGATATATAATCAGCAAGAAGCATATGCAAAATGCAAGCATTTCAAGAAAACTCAACCTGTTGAGGACTTCACTCCAAACAACAGATCACTAATCAACTTATTTCAAGCAAACACAGATCTTGGAGCCTACCTACATGAGACATTTATTGTGCACTCATGAGTCCTCACTCATGGCAGTCTGCGAGCGCTTTAGACAACAGGGTCATCCTCCAGGACCTCTCCTGTTCTTTGCAACCATTCCGGCAGCTTTTTTTTTTTAAGATCAAGGAAAGTCAGGTATTATCTGTGAACAGCGGGATGAAACCCTTGTGTATTTGCACAACTCCACTATACCGCAGCTCCAACTAGTGTTTGTGTACTGGAACATAGAAGGCACATTTGCACAACATGCTAACTCACCCTGGCAATAAGCCATGGTAGGTTGGTTGTTGTGCGAACAACCCACAGTGAGCCCGACAGATGATCGGGTTCACTGTGGGTTGTTGGCCCCCTCCTCTGGTGGGTATCCCAGGGGACACCACAGGAGGACAGAGATGTCTCCCCACCACGATTGTGAGCCTTTCACCTCCCCCCGCCCGAGATTGCAAAAGCCGGCTTGATAGCCAATCCCCATTGTGACAGTCACAACAGCCCCTTCAAAGTGTCCAAGCAGTACCCTGGAGGGACTGTCTGTTGCTGGCAGAACCTTTTTCATTTATATTTTATTTTATTGTGCAAAACCCCATGTTAAGTTAAAAATGAGCTGCGCTTGTGGAACTGCGAACCTTTGCAGCTGCATGAGTGCAGGGATTTGAAGCTTCGACTGAGGCAATGTCCGCACACTCATGCAACTGCAGTTAATTTTTTAAAATATAAATCTAACATGGATTTTTGCACAAATATATAAAAAAAGGTTCTGCCAGCCACGGACAGCCCTTCCAAGGTGCTGCTTGGGCACTTTGAAAGGGCTGTTGGCGGCTGTCAAAACAGGGATCGCAAAGCTAAGCAGGGTCAGGCCTGGTTATTGGATGGGAGACCCCTCCTCTAGTTTCCTGCATTGAGCAGGGGGTTGGACTCGATAGCCTTGTAGGCTCCTTCCAACTCTTTGATCTATGAAATCTATGAAAAGCCAGCTGTCTGAGAGAAAAAAAGGTAAAAGGAAAAAAGCTCCAGCAAGCCAAAAATGGCTCGTGATATTAGCGGGGAGGGGAGCCACTGCCAGCTGTCCCCAAGTGCTGCCTGACTGAGCACTTTTGCGGAGGCTGGCACTGGTGGTCACTCGCCCAGGTTTGGGTGACACGACAACCCATCACGGGTACAACAACAACCCAAACAACAAGCCATGGGTTGTTGGGGTGGCTTGTTGCCCATGAACAAACCACCCTGGGGAAATTGGTCTGGGCCCGGATTCGTACATCTCGACAACCCATTGTGGGTAGCAACCCATGATGGGTTGTCGTGTTATGCGAACCCAGTCATAGAAATGCAGAGAAAGAGAACCCCCGGGGAAATATGTGTTTTTTCCAAACTTAATCCCACAAAGAATCCAGAAGCAGAAGCCTCAGTAAAGTGGTGGATTAAAAGCCTCATGTAGAAAAGCCCTTAGTTTTGTCACACCACGCATAGACCCTACAGTCCACTCCAGTTCAATCTGATCTATAATAATATCGTCCATTCATAACAGAAAATTATATTCCAACATAGTCACTGAATGTTAAGGTACCTGAGAGTAGTCGCAAAGATCAGGGGACTATCACTTCCTCAATGTGGTAAGCAAAATTGCTCTAGAATGGTCTCTTGCCATCCTATGCACAATTGCCTGAGAATAAGTCACCCTAAACTCAGTACAACTTACTTCCAAGTACATATGATCAGGCTGTAACAACACCAACATGGTTTCTGACAATTAGTAAAAATGTGGTCTAACTTGAGGTGTCATTGCTGTGTTACAACATTACAAGTACAACGTTCGGAGTTGTTTTTCCTGTCTTGATCAACATGAGCAACCCTATTGCTATAGTTTTGACTGACAAACTTCATAAGTGATCAGGGACTTAACAAAAGGGCTGAATGCCCTGTGATGACTCTAGACTTAGAATGTAATACCAACGAGAGTTTGAGGAATATAGGTCAGAAAGACTGGAGCTTTTATAGTACAGCAGCATCCAGACCATAACACAAAATGATCTTTCAGGCAACGATTTGTAAGTTTCCATTCAGTTGGGTTTTAGGGTGGGAAGCCAGAAGGAGTTTTTGCAATTTGAATGTGGGCAGCGAAAGAACATGCAAATGCTTTGAGGCTTGAGCATGCAGAAGGTAAAGCATCTTGGGGTACAGTTGCTCTCTGGGAATCTGATGCAGGATTAGCAGTTATGCTGTTTACTATAGGAGTCAATTTGCTTCTACCATGCATGTTACGTATTTGCAAACAAACTGATATTACAAAGACCCCATAAGCATCCATACTCTCTCATACACAAAGGCAAATAAACCTTACAGCACAGAGCCAGTGTGGCGTAGTGGTGAGAGTGTTGGACTGGGACTCAGGAGATCCGGGTTCTAGTCCCCGTTTGGCCGTGAAACTCACTGGGTGACTTTGGGCCAGTCACTGATTCTCAGCCTAACCTACCTCACAGGGTTGTTGTGAGGGTAAAATGGAGAGGAGGATGAGGATTCTGTAAGCCGCCTTGGGTTCCTTGCAGGAAAAAAGGCAGGGTATAAATATAATAAATAAAATAATAAATATAATAAAATAAAATCTCACTCAGGAAGTGGAGAGCATACAATACTCTCTTACAGTGCAATCCTATATGTATTGCCTTGAAAGTAAACTTACTATGTTCAATGGGACTTGCTCCCCAATTAGTCTACTTAGGATTGCTGCCTTAAACAACATCTCCCTTTATACACTTGCTTCAAAAATCATGTTAGATGACTATAATATTTTTAAGACAGATGTAGTCCTGGCAAAGGATTACAGCACAACATTTAAGTTCAGTGTCCTTGGGAGGCAAAAGGGGGCGGAACTGTATCTTCATTAGCACTCAAAGTCATAAAAATCATGTTTCAGCTATCCCCATTGCTTCAATTGGGAATGTGTACTCCTCCACAGTTCATGTTGAGGCTCAAGTTTCTAAACATCAGGTCAATAATCCATGTTTTCAAAAAATAGCCACGAAAGTCGCATTAACATAAGCTGTGCATTAAGGCACAATTATTTATACACAGGGCAGTAATGGCTTGCATCAGCTCTTGTGTCAGGGGCTGTGGAAATTCCATTTTCAGGGGGGGAAACTAGCACTTTAATAAATAAAAGCCATACAGTACTAACAGATGAACCAATAAGGTCAGCCAAGAAGCACCCTCTTTTTCTGATGCCAATACAAGTCACACAACAAGAAAAGCCCAATGCAAGAAAGGTAGCTAACAACAGTAAGGCAGAATGTGGTGCCACAGAGTTCCATTTTCTAGGCATGTTTTATTAGCACACATCAATACTCTCTTTCACATACAACTTTCCACAGACTGAATCAGTTTCATAGATTTCATAGATCATAGAGTTGGAAGGAGCCTACAAGGCTATCGAGTCCAACCCCCTGCTCAATGCAGGAAACTAGAGGAGGGGTCTCCCATTCAAGTAATAACCAGGCCTGACCCTGCTTAGCTTTCCACGCTCAGACAAGCTGAGCCAGCGTAAGCCACATTCCCTCATCCAGTTATTGGACTGGATTCTTAGAAACACCATTTTAGTCAAGAGGGTATAGGGACACACAAGCAAACTGGAGACTGCATGCAGGGGGAAACATACCTGAAGTTCCTGTTACAACAGATAATTCTGGGCTCTAGATTCCCTCTAACCCCACACCCTTACGAAAGGTTTAGGATCTTTGGCTGGGGTAAAACCTGCGCTGCTGGGGTGGAAAGTGTGCGCTTTGCTCTTTTTATACTTAAACAAACCTACACACACACACAGACTCTAGAAACAAAAGGGTGGTTTTATTGAAGAAGAATACAGAGTAGGTACAGCATCTTACTTGTTGGTAAAGCAAACCTAGTGATGTCAGGCAGCAAAATATCCTTACGCTATGGTTCAAACACACCCTGTATTCTGGAGAGGAGAAAAAGTCCCTTTTGCCCTGACAAGCCTGAACAGAAAGGGGGGGGGGGAGATTCCCGCCTAGAAGGATAGAAAAGCAAAGTCCCAGCTACTACCTGTCTGCTGTGATGAGGTTCTAGCTGTAGCCCTGCAGTTCGCGTTCCAAAGTGACCCCTTCAGCTCCTTCTCCCCGCCCCCTTGCTAAAACCTCTTGGTTCTTATAGTCTCTTTCCCACCTTTTTGGAGGGAATGAGAGCAGTGGGGGTGGTCTTTGCCCCACAGATGTCTTATTCTGGTGGTATTCGCCCAGTGGGGGGGGGGAGCCATATCTTCTCAGGAGAAATCCTCTTGTGTTTTAGGGGATATGCAATATTCAGGTCTTAATCAATGCAAGCCTGCCACTCATTTGCCTATGCATGCCTCTAGGCTTCACTCACTCTTCCATTCAAGCCTTCAGTCATGACCTTTTGCCTTCTGCCCTGCTGGGGAGGTGGGCAGGCTGCTTCTTTTCTCTTGAACCCTTGCTTACCCAACGCTTCTTATGAGGGCTGTGGACTTCCTTTTGGAAGTGTAGCCATAACCAAATGATCAGAACTATATCTCATCTTAACATTCCCTCCTATCAACGTTGAGGGAGCCATGTGTCCTTGCTTTGATGATCCCAACGATTGCTTGTTTAGGCCTCTTGTTTTTTAGGTGGAAGAATAGCACTCTCGTCCCAAAAGCTGGTCTGGTGCAGTGGTTAGAGTGTTGGACTCCAATAAGGGAAAACCATGAAACTGACTGGGTATCTCTCATTCGGTGCCAGTCAACACTTCTCAGCCACTGGAGGCTGGTGATTTCAATGTCAGTGGGGATGCATATGCACCCCAGATTTTACGCCAAACTTTTAAGGAGCTATCCATGGTGCCAAAGCCATTGGGGGGGGGACAGGGTTCAGAAGCACGGATAGCTCCTTTAAAGCTCAGAATAAAATCCAGAGTTGATATGCAGCCCCACTGACACTGGAGTTACCAGCCTCCACTGTTCTCAGCTTAATCTGCCTCACAGGGCCTCAGGTTCAAGCCCCAACAGCTTCCAGTTAATTAATTCCAAAGAGTGAGGCCAGAAGAACCCCTGGCCCAAGACACTGAGGAGCCATAACCCAGAAAGCATAACATTGACATGCTCTTAAACACCTCCCATTCTGATTTGCCCACTCCATCCTATCAACAACAGCCAAGTACCTATGCTGCCTCCCTATGATCTCGCCCTCCTACTGGCTACTGCCCAGTACACAGCTGCCATTTTCCAAGGGCCCCCAAAGTCAACTCTCCCAGCTGGTGCAGTAGCAACACTTCCCAAAATACCATCAGCAATATCTGTGAGGGAGAAGGCCATACTTGCCCTGTCTCCTTTCATAAGAATGAGTCACTGTGGGGTAGCTGTTCATCACTATCAAAATAAGCCAGGGGTGGGCAGGAGGTAGACCTCCGGATGCTTTGGACTTCTACTCCCAGAAGCCCCTGCCAGCACGGCTAATGGTCAGGAATGCTGGGAGCTGAAGTCCAAAACATAGATTTCATAGATCATAGAGTTGGAAGGACAGGAGATCTACTTTCTGCCCACCCCTGCAATATTGTATTTTATTGTAAAATTGTATTTTATTGTAAATTTTTCTAATTGTTGTAAACCGCCCAGAGAGCTTCAGCTATTGGGCAGTATAGAAATGAAATAAATTTATTTTTATTTGATCTCCAACCCCCATCCCTATTCTTCTCTTGCTACATTTGCTAGTATTTCCATCACTAATGCAAACAAAATAGGGGAAAGGGGACATCCTTGTCTAGTTCCTCGGTCTAAGGAAATTTGTTCCGTAATACCATCATTTACCACTACATTTGTAATATTATGGGCATATAATTGATTAATTACTCCTTTAAATCTTGCTCCAAACCCCATATTTTTAATTATCATTTTTAACGTAGGCCATTCCACGCAATCAAAAGCCTTGAAAATATCTAATGCTAATACACCCGCTTTAACATTATTTTTCTTTATACTATATATTATATTTAATACTCTTCTAGTTAAGTCGGCCATTTGTCGACCTGCAATAAATCCACATTGGTCCATCCCTACATATTTACTCATAAACCTATTCATTAATCTCGCTACTATTGCAGTAAATAATTTTGCATCTTGATTTATTAACGAAATGGGTCTATATGAATCTGGTTCTGTTAAATCCTTTCCTGGTTTTGGAATTACTATAATCATAGATTGTTTCCATGAGGGGGGAATTTCTCCCCCTTCCATTATATTACTATATAATGACTTCAACCTTGGAATTAACATATGTTTAAAAACCTTGTAATATTCCACCCCTAATCCATCTACTCCTGGGGTCTTGCCTTCTTTTAATTTATTTATAGCAAAATCTATCTCCAAATCTGAGAATGGTTGCTCCATCGTCTCTCTATCTTCTTCTTGTATTCTTATTTTCATATGTTTTGCAATATATTCTTTAATCCTATCTTCTTCACCTATTCCTGCTTTATATAGTTCTGAATAAAATTCTTGAAAATTTTTTAATTTTTCCTTCATCAAATTATGCCCTTTCCCTTTTTTATCCTTTATTATTCCAACTATATTTTTTCCCGTTTTTTTTGTGTGGACCTAGCTAACATTTTAGAATTCTTGTTACTATTTTCAAAGTAAGCTCTTTTCATATAAATCAAATTTCTCTGTGTCTTTTCAATATCCTTGTTTTCTAACTCTTTCCTCTTAGCTTGTAGTTCTGCATAAATCTGCTTTCCCCTTTCCTTTAAAAATTTAGCTTCTAACTCCTTTATCTCCTCTTCAAGCTTTTTATTAAATCTCCTGTTGTTTCCTTAATATACATGCTTCTCTTATACTAATGCCCCTCATAACAGCTTTCATTGTGTCCCAAACTACTGCATCGCTACAAACTCCTGTATCATTAATCTCCCAAATCTCTCTTAATTCCTTCTCTATCTTGTCTCTTATATGTTTGTACTGAAAGATATTACCGCTCAGCCTCCATCTTTTAGCTTCTTTATAATCCTTTTTTATCTTAACATCCATATTATGTATTGCATGATCCGACACTTTTATAATACCAATTTCCGTGTTCATTACTCTTTATTAACAATTAAAAATCCAATTGAACCAATGGATAGGTTGGAGAACCACTTGAAAGAATTTGGAGAAATAACTGGGCTACAGATGAATTGGGGAAAATCCAAGATTTTACTGTTTAATTATAGTAAAAAAGAGGAGAGTGAAATGTTAAAGAAAAAATATAACATTAAAATTACAAATGTAATTAAATATTTAGGAATAGAAATTACACAAGATATTGATAAAGTAGGAGAACAAAACTTTAGAAAGTTAAAGATAGAGGTTAAAAATAAAATAGAGGAGTATAAAAAAATTGGACTTTCTTGGTTTGGCAGAATAGCGTTGGTAAAAATGAAGATATTGCCTAAAATAAACTTTTTGTTTAGGATGTTACCAGTAAAGATTACAGAAAAATAAATTAAAGATTGGCAATCAATTATTAATGAATATTGTAATGGAAGGAAAAGATAAAGGATTAATAAATATAGTTGGTATAAAGCGCAAAAAATAGGTGGTTTAGGTCTTCCTAATATAAAGTGGTATTATTTAGCCAACCAAGTAAGACATATTTTGGACATTATAGCAGGGAAAGACAAAATGTGGTTGGAATTAGAATCACGAGAATTAGGAAACATGATGATGAATATATAAAAAAATATAAATAATATTATAAAAGGACTAGAAAATCCCTTTTTGAGGAGTATGTTAGAGAGTTGGAATAGTACGAGGAAAATTTTTATACCAGAGGTATCCCCATTAACTCCGGTAGTGGCCATGGAGGACTTTCCAGAAAATGTAAGACATCTAGAAGCTATATTAAGGAGAAAAGGGGTGATTAAATTAATGGATTGGGTGGAAAAATTGAAGACTAAGAACATATAATAGAAATAGTAGGAAGAGAGAGAATATCATGGTTAAATGCAATGCAATTGGAACTGTGGTTAAAGAAGTGGAGGACAAGAATGGACAGCGAAAGAGAACTAACCAATTTTGAAAAGATAGTTTTGACTAGAGAAGCTATAGAAGGTAATGTTTCAACAAGAGGCACAACAAAGGCTTTATATATGATGTTACAAAATGAAGAAGAGCATAAAGATTCTCTTAAAGTGTTATGGGATAATGAATTTGATGAGGAAATATCGAAACAAAGTTGGAAAAATATTTGGGATAGATGTATTGTAAGAGTTATGTCAACTAGGATAAAAGAGAACTTTTATAAAGTGGTATGGAGATGGTATTTAACTCCAGTAAGATTAAATCGGATAGATAAAAATTGCTCCGCATTGTGTTGGAGAGGATGTAATGTAAAAGGTACGTATGCCCACATGTGGTGGAGCTGTAAAAATGTTCTGGAATTTTGGCAGAAAGTATTTGCAGAAATATCAGAAATAATTGGAATGGAATTAGAAGTCTGCCCAAAATTAGCATTGTTAACAATTACAGAAAAGTTAGTTTGTTTAAAAAATACAAAAGAATTGATTGTGAATTTGTTAACAGCAGCAAAATTAATGATAGCTAGGAATTGGAAGGTTCAACATGTGTTTTCAATTAATGAATGGGATGGGATATCACGTTATGGGATAAATTAACTTGTAATATTAAGTGTCAAAAAGGACAATTGGAGAAAGACACCTTTGTGAACATTTGGGGCAAATTTTTGGATTATGTGTTGGTAAAGGGGAGGGGGAACAAACCTTGTCAAGATTTGTTATATTTTTGGAATATAGAATACTATCTTGTATATACACACACACACACACACACACACACAAAAATTGGGGTGAGAAATATAACTTGGTCCCAAGAGGTGGGGGGGTGCACAATGTTTATGTTGTATTTTTTTGTTGTTGTATTCATTAGTAGTTGTAAGATGTGAAAAATTAAAAATTTAATTAATAAAAAAAAAAGAAAGAAATGAAATAAATAAAATAAATAAATAAGCCAATGAGGTACGCTATCCAAGACCACCTCCACTTATACTGGGTGTGCACTGCACTATGAGCACACATGAGGTGCATTTAGCGATGGAGTTACACCATAACCCAATCCTGTCTCAACTTTGAGGGCGTTCTGTTGATTTTTAATGCAGAGAACCCATAACAATTCTGGGTCCTCTGCATTTAAAACCAGCTGAACACCATCAAAGGTTGAGACAGGATCATACTCTGGAGAGATGTGTCCCTGGAATGGGCAGCACCAGAGGGAAGGAGAGAGATGGGAATTCCTCATTCTACAAGCCCCAGTCCAGGGCTCTCGCCGCCTCCTCCTCCTCTTCCAAGCCATGTGTTCTCACCCGAATCTGTTCTTTTGAGAGTTTGTGCATAGAGATGGGGGCATGCTCTCCAATGGTACCTGTTGCCCTGGTCTCCCATCACCAGGCTCATCTGATTTGCTGTTTGGTCCCTGGCTATATTATAGCAAGGAAAGAGAGCAGAGACGGGTGTCCAGCAGCAGTGCTAATGGTGGAAGAGATGGTATCCCCAACCACAAACGCTTCCCATTCCCTTCCCAGGAACGTGGTGGGAGCTTAACTGGGTTGGAGGATTTCTTGCCCAAGTTGCATTTTGAGCCTATTCAGCTGTTGCCTCCAGTTGATAGTGGCAATTTTGATTAAGCCAGGACTCGTGCCCTCAGTTTTCACAAATGCTACATCCCTTCCTCACCTGTGTGGGATGCTCCATCTTTTTATTTTTTTATTATATTTATACCCCGCCTTTTTTCCTGCAAGGAACCCAAGGCGGCTTACATAATCCTCCTCCTCTCCATTTTATCCTCACAACAACCCTGTGAGGTAGGTTAGGCTGAGAGGCAGTGACTGGCCCAAAGTCACCCAGTGAGTTTCACGGCCAAGCGGGGAATAGAACCCAGATCTCCTGAGTCCCAGTCCAACACTCTCACCACTACGCCACACTGGCTCTTATTTTCACCTGCTGGATACAACAGTGATGTGAACACTGGAAAGATGCAAATGTGGCCAGAATGTTTGTCCTATGGGGCTGTACACTGGCACTCAAGAGTACGATTTCAGAGCAGAGACACCCGTAGCTGCAAGGCCAATTCCAGATTCTGACATCATGGATAGGACACCAGCGAACACTTCCACTTCCACACCCTGACCCATGTCGTCTCTGCCTATTTGGCTTGTGTGTGTGTTTTCTGCACAGTTCAGCGATGTTCATCGAGTCATATCCAAGCAAGTGCAATGCTTACATTCCCCGAGCAGGTGCAACATCAGTGCCACCTACCTACGTACATGGATGCAAGCAACTAGGATTTTGTGCCCCTTTAAGGGCTCTTTGTTATCACCCTGCCCACTCATGGTTGCACAGTGGATACGGTCAGGATGCAAGTGTGCTTATTCTGCAGTTTCATTATACTATGTTTATTTATTTATTACATTTCTATACCACCCAACAGCTGAAGCTCTCTGGGCAGTTCACAACAATTAAAACCACAAAATACAACATAAAATACGGTATAAAAATTTAAAACTACAGTATAAAATAGGAGTAAAAGCCAAAAGAAAAACCTAGCAGCAGTACAGAGATTTAAAATATAGCAAAAGAACTTAAAACAGACTAAAAGACTAAAATGCCTGGGAAAATAAGAAGGTCTTCACCTGGCAGCAGAAGAAACACAACGTTGGTTCCAGGCAAGCCTCTCTGGGAAGTTCATTCCACAACCAAGGTGCTACAGCAGAAAAGTCCTTCTTCTTAGTAGCCACCCCACCCTACACACATACTTCCTTTGGCAGGGGCTCCCAGAGAAGGACCGCTGAGGATGATCTTTGGGTCCAGGCAGGTTTATATGGGAGGAGACGATCCTTCAGGTAACCTGGCCCCAAGCCGTTTAGGGCAGTTTGAATTGGGCCCAGACACAGACTGGCAGCCAGTGCAGATGGTAAAGCACTGGCCTAACATGATCACATTGGTCTGTCCCAATTGGCAATCTTGCTGCCCTATTTTGGACCAGCTGAAGTTTCCAGACCATTTTCAAAGGCAGCCCTACATATAATGCACTGCAGTAATCCAGGCAACTAACATTTCCATCCTGAGCACACTTACTTGGAAGCACGTTCCATTCAAATCAATGGGACTAACCACCTAGGATTGGAGGGAAAGCTCAGTACAGTGGTGTCGAGCCAGAACCAGGCTTTAATGGGCCTTCAGCATGGTGCCACTGATGGGCCCCTGCATGGTGTCAACCTGTCCCCTCCTTCTAGTTTGGTGCCGCCGCCACCACCATCAGGGCCCCCACACGGTGCTTTCTGCCGCCACTGCCACCAGTCACTCACTTCACCCCTTCTCCCCCCAGACATGTTTTACTCGAGGGCAGCAGCACCTATTTAATGCTCAGTTTCATTCCATGGCACGAGGCCTCCCTGCTAGATTCCCCAAGATGCAAGGCCAGACGACAGGGATGAGGTGACGGACTGGTGGTGGTGGTGGTGGTGGTGGTGGCAGTGGTAGCAGCAAGCAGTGTCGCACAAGGACTCTGATGGCAACAGGGGCACCCAGCACTGCCCAGGGACCCCAGTGGTAGCAGGGATGGTGATGGGGCCTTTGGCAGGTTTCTGGCCATGGCAACCCCTGATGCCAGCATTGTGTCCAGCTATAACTCCATGTATACAGGGCCGGCGCTACCACTAGGCCAGCTAGGCAGCTGCCTAGGGCGGGTGGCTGAAGGGGGCGCACTCTGCTCCTGCCGGCCACCGGGACTGCTGGGCAACACGCTGCCCGCCTGCCGCTCGCGGAGCCTGGATCTGTTGGCGAGGCGGCCGGGCGGGACAGCTGCGGAGCCGGAGACGCCACCAGTCACACCAGGTCAGCGCAGGGGGATTGCGGGCAGACTCGGTGTCGCTTTCCTCGGCGGGGGGGCGCACCTCCGCCCGCCATCATGAGCCAGGGCGCCTCCGCCCGCTTCTCCTCCGGCTCGCCGCCCCGCCTGCTCTCCCACCTGCTCTCCCAGCGCTCGCCATCTAAGCCTCCGTCCCCGGGCAGGCGCAGGCCGCGCAGCCGACAGCGGGGCGGGGAGGAAGGCGGAGGCTCCGTCCCTTCCTCCCCGGCGCTTCCCGCGGGGATGCCCAAGCGGGGTCCTCGGCGGGTGCGGGGCAGGCGGCGAGGCCGGGCCCGAGCCTGGCTAGAGGAGGGGGGGGCAGCCGCAGCCGCCTCAGGACCCTGCCTGCAGGGGGCGGTGCCGCCGCCGCCTCACCTCGCCTCCAGAGCGCACGCCGCGGCTGCCCGGCCCACGACTCTGGCCGAGATGCTGCTGCTGCCGCTGCTCCAGGCCCGCAGAGGGCTGCTGGCCGCGGGGGGGGGGGCGCTGGGCGAGCAGGCGTTTTAGGCTGCTTTGCTCCTGCCCCCCCCCCGACTTGGCCTAGGGCGCCAAACTGCCTTGCACCGGTCCTGCATGTATACCAACGCATTTCGGTTGAGGGGGATATGTGGGCTCTCTCTCTCTCTTCATCCCACAGAAAGTATGATAGCAAAGTTTAGCACATTCCCAAGTGTTTTGAGATAGCATTGTTGTAAACTGCTCAGACAGCTTCGGCTATTGGGCAGTATAGAGATGATGATGATGATGATGATGATGATGATGATGATGATAATGATGATAATAATAATGATAGCATGGAAAATGTCACCCGGGTGACATGGTGCACAGCAAGGAGTTTCTTGGCTTGCTTATCCAACTCCTAAAAAGAAAAATAATAAGATGAGAAATCTTTATTTCCAGACATTCGCCCCAGGTACTGCAGGACCTTTTTATCAATACAATAGCCCAGCATTAACTAGACCGACTAGACTCGAGGAAATGAATCAAGACTGGTGCATGCAAGTCTTGAATGTTAATGGCTGTGCGTATGGCTTACAAACAACATGAATAATGGGTAAAAGCTGACCTTAAAGAGGCACTCGGGTTGAAAGTGCAACTAATTTGGGCGCCCGTTTTTACTTATTTGTTTATGACATTTCTATAACATCCAATGGCCGCAGCTCTCTGGGCGGTTCACAACATTTTTTAAATAGAGGTATTAAAATTTCACTTGCAACTCATTTGCAAGGTCCTGCTCCTTTAGAACTGGGACAGCCAGTTTCTGCACTCTCAGGGGCTGCTCCAGACAATGGAAGTGTCGTTTACAGCATAACCCCTTTACATTACCGATCCCAACTTAGAACAGCAACAACAACGGATCTTTCTGCCTGTGCTTTGAACAGCAGCCTGATAGGCAGGCGTTTATTTATTTATTACATTTCTATACCGCCTTTCTGCTAAGGCACCTAAAGCGGTTTACAATGTTTAAATACTCAACAAACAAATGTCGTCCCCCCCCCCCCAAACCAAACATACACCAGCTCTCTCTCAGGCCAACTGAAGGTTTCTTCTGGAGCTGCTGGTACAAGCTCCCTGGCCTGGGCTTTTCTTCTGCCTTCCCTCTGTAGCCCCAGGGAAGGCGGGGGAGGGGCTGCCCCAACAGTCCTCTCAGGCCGGTGATGGCCATTTCAGGAGCTGATGGCATTTGGTCCCCGGCCTGGGCTATGCAGGCATTTAGCTGGTGAAGCTTCTCCTAGCTTGGAAAGAAACCGCTGGCAAAAGCTTCCCTTCCTTAACTTGAGAGCCAGTGTGGCGTAGTGGTGAGAATGTTGGACTGGGACTCGGGAGATCCGGGTTCTAGTCCCCGCTCGGCCATGAAACTCTCTGGGTGACTTTGGGCCCGTCACTGCCTCTCAGCCTAACCTACCTCACAGGGTTGTTTTGAGGATAAAATGGAGAGGAGGAGGAGGAGGAGGAGGATTATGTAAGCCGCCTTGAGTTCCTTGCAGGAAAAAAGGTGGGGTATAAATGTAATAAATAAATAAATAGTGCAGGGATGGGCAAGATGTCAGCCACGTGCAGCCCCCGCAGTGCAGCCCCCACTGGCCCCCCATTTTTGTAAAGAACTGCTATTTGGGGCCTTTCTTCTCTTTGAGGTAGGGGGCTCTGCGGGCTGCGTGGTGCTCCATACAACACAGCGCACAGTAGGGGTCCGGGGGGGCGGGCGAAAATGGTCCCCAGACCTCCAGACATTTAACACAGGGGTGGGCAACGACCAAAGGCAGGGCCAGTAAGAGGCCACACTCTATTAATAAGGTCAACGCTACCTGGTAATAAGGCTTCCCAGTTATATGGTCCATCACAGAAAACCCAAGGGGAAAGTACGGAATTTCTCTCAATCTCTCCAACAATTTTATTTTCCTTAAGAGCAAAAATGGCGGGCAACTGTTTTACTACATCTAGATCAAAACTTGATAAGGCTGCCGGGGGCGAGGGGGGGGAGTCAAATAAAATTAAGCTGCCAACCAGATCTGGCCCATGAGAAAAGCTGGCCAGTCCTACTTTAAAAGGGCTTCTTACACTGTTCTAAATAGCTACTGGCCTCGTTACAAAGCTTCCAGGTAGAAAAAACTTTAGTTGGGACTTTAAAAAAAAACCAACCCTCATATGATTCATAAAGCAAGTGGATCACTATGTTGCAACAGAATTTGCAGGTGCAGGCTCTCAATCTGGATTGGGCCCATAGCAGGGGGAGGAAGATTAAAGCCCACATGCTAGGGTCCTTATCCAAATCGGGGGACCCTGTACCTATTCTAAATGAAAATCCTATGTACAAATGTAATGTCTGTTTTGGCCCTAACATTGGTACATATCGAGCTTTTGTGGATAGCTTTGCAAGTCTGACTTACAGTCCAATCCTATTCACGTCTAATTAGGCATAGGTTCCATTAGATCAATGGGGCTTCCTGCCACATACAGGTGCATAGGAATGTAGCCTTGATGTACTATCACACATAATGAAATTGAATCTGATTCTAATGAAGCAAGCCAAGCCAACACAGGGCTGGGGGTAGACTGTTTCTTTAGTCCAGCTCCTATTCCTTTGGTAATTCAGTGAACTACCGAACATCAGTAGTACCCACACACATATTCCATTTAACTTCACTTATTTTCCCCCTGGTTGTTTCTAATGCACACTTCATGCTGAGATAAGCATTGCAGCTATCCCATGAATAAAGGATTACCGAAGAAGCTGCATTGGGGAGGGGGGGGGAGAGGTACTGTACCTAACTTAGAAAAAGTTACCGTAGGTACAGTGCCTCTTTTTTCCCCAAAACACAGCTGGTTTGGTCATGCTGGTGGGGGGGGGGGGATGATGGGAGTTCTAGTCCAACAAGTTTAGAAGCCACCAGAATGGAGGAGGCTGATGTTCTTCAAACACAAACACACACACACACAATCAAGGGAGAAATGAAAGAAAGGACTTGAATGAGTCAGGTTCCTTCCATGTATTTCACCAATTGATAAAGGACGAGGTCAGTACCTGAGTTTGATAGCTTAGGGCAGAGGTTCTCAAACCGTGGTCTCTGCAGACCACCAGTGGTCTGTGAGCTCCATTTAGGCAGTCTGTGGAAAGGATGCCAACAGTCAAGAACATCTGCACTTGGCCCTGCCCTTGATTTATTTTTTCTGATGACAGAGATTGAGACTCTTTAGACCAGGGCTATATTATCGAACAGGCTAACAACAGCCTAGAATATGGCCTGTGTTTAGGCCGCTCAACAAGATCTGCCACGGACGGCCTTCTCCCTGTCCCATCAGCCAGAGAAACCAGGCTGGTGGGGACTAGGAAGAGGGCCTTTTCTGTGGCAGCCCCCAATTTATGGAACTCTCTCCCCAGTGACCTCCACCATGCCTCTTCCTTGATTAGCTTCCACTGGGCATTAAAAACGTGGCTTTTCAGGCGGAAATATGGGGTGGGTTAGGATTTTTAAGTTTTGTACTGTTTTTAATTGTGTTTCATAAATATAATAAATAAATAGTATGGCACTAATGCAGTCTACTTATTTTTCTCCAAAACGTTACCACTGGGGAGAACAACCCATGGGCCCAGAAGACCATAGAATTCTTCGGAGTCCCCCTCCAAGGCGGTAGGCACGGCTATGACCTTGGAAGGGGGACTTCAGAATCTGATCCTTGCCCCCAGCCCCAATGCAGCCCCCCACTGCAAAACTGCTGAAAGAATCATGCCAGCTGCTTTCTGAGATTGCAGATGTGGCCTCCAAAGACCTCGGAGAGATTTGTTAAAGGGGCGCTCCAGTGGGAGGGGAGAGGGGAGGCCAAGTTATGAAGAATCCTATGGCCTCTCCAGCCCCGCCAGTGCGCCTCCTTCAGATGGGCTTAGAAGCCAGTCTAGAGGAAAAGTGCAACAGCAGGAGCACGGATATGCGAAAATCATCTCCACTGCTCTTCCTGCCCTGCAGGCAGGAGCCTGCCAGGCCATGGGATACACAGAAGCCTCTGAGTTCAGAGGCGTCTGTCTAAGGAGGGCAGAACCCATAGGATTGCGCCCTAAAGCAGCCTGGCCAAGGGCCCATGGTTTTCATAATAAGGCACCTATTAGGGCGTTGGCAATGAAGAATGCTAAAGAATGATGTTGATAATGCTGGTGCTGAAGAAAAAGGTTACAGTATTAAGATATGAGTTAGTATATATGTGCTTTGATTTTTAAAACAAAAAAAAAGTATTAAGTGGTCTGCCGAGACCTCAGCAATTTTCAAGTTGCCCACAAATAAAAATTGAGAACTGTTAGCTTAAGGAGTTTTACTATTCATAGAAACCCCACAATAATGACAGCATTCAGACACCAGCGGGCTAACATTTAAATCTCCCAGAACACACTTGCTGCTGACCTGAAACTTGCCATTCTCCAATTAACAGATTTCACACGGAAAACTCCAGCATGCAACAGCTAAACCAAAACTCATTTTAAAAATTGATTGTATTGTCTAAGCTTGAATAGAGACCATGGTTTCCCATCCCACTGCTGGCACTGACTAACATAGCAAAACTGGAATGCTGTTGCAAATGGCCCTGTTGCTTATCTTAAGCTTTACATAGAACAAGCGGGACCTGCGACAAAAAAAGTTGCAGTGTGGAGTGCTCCTCCTGTGGATGATCCGGGAAGCATCCGGTTCAGGCTGAATCATCCCTAGGGGATGAAGATAAAAAAATGTTTCCGATTGCCCAGATGTGGAAGGGGAGGAAATAGGCCTGAGCATATGGTGAAGCATGACAGCCAATCAAAGAAGCCTAAGTGCCATAGCAGAAGATGCACATGTCAGAAACATCTGGGGAAGGACACCATGTTTCGGTGTTTCTATGCAAATGCTAGAGGCCTCCGAGCCAAAAAGGGAGACTTGGTCTGCAAGGTTTTAAAGGACAACCTAGATATAGTGGGCATTACAGAAACCTGGAGGAATGGAGAGAACCAGCAGGATATGGTCATCTCTGGATATAAACACTATAGGAGGATGTGTCGCTCTGTATGTCGAAGAGGGCATAGTGTTGAGCAGACTAGAAAACCTAAAAGGGGCAGAAGCGCTGTGGGTGACAATACCAGAATCCAAAACTAATTTAGTACTAGGAACATGCTATCGTCCCTCCAGACCAGAACGCTCACGGCCATCTTGAGATGGAAAATGAAATCAGGAAGGCCTCCAAATGCGGAAGTGTTGTAATAATGGGTGACTTCAATTACCCCCACATTGACTGGATAAATGCATGTTCCAGTCATGACAAAGAGGTTAAATTTCTCGATGCCCTATATGACTGTGCCCTAGAACAGCTGGTCATGGAACCGACCAGAGGGGAGGTAACCGTGGATTTAATCCTAAATGGTGTCACCCAGGACCTAGTACGAGATGCAAATGTTGTTGAACCAACTGGAAACAGTGAGTGACCAAAGTGCCATCAGATCTTCCATTTAGGTGGAAAATTGACAACAAAGTCCAACACAGTCGCATTTGACTTCAAAAGAGGAAACTTCTCTAAAATGAGGGAACTGGTAAAAAGAAAGCTGAAAGGGGGAATCAAGAGGGTTAAATCCCCTCAAAATGCTTGGAGGTTACTCAAAGCCACAATAATAAAAGCTCAGCTAGAATGTATACCACAGCCTAGGAAAGGTAGCACCAAGTTCAAGAGGTCACCAGCATGGTTAAGGAGCACAGTCAAGGGAGCTATTAGAGAAAAGGCAGCTTCCTTCAGAAAATGGAAGTCTTGCCCAAATGAGGAAGACAAAAGGGAAGTACAACCTTGCCCAAAGAGATGGAAGCAGACCATAAGAGATGCAGAAAAGCAGTTTGAGGTGCATATCGCTGACAACATCAAGGTCAACAATAAAGAATTCTTTAAATATATCAGAAGCAGGAAACCAGCTAGGGAGGCAGTAGGACCACTGGACGATAATGGAGTCAAAGGAGTACTAAAGGAGTATAAGGAGATTAAGAAGCTGGCTGAATTCTTTTCATCTGTCTTCACTGCATAAGATATAGGACAGATACCTGTGCCTGAACTGAAGTTGTCAGGAAGGGAGTCTGAGGAGCTGAGGCAAATAGTGATGAAAAAAGATGAAGTTCTCAGCCTTATTGACAAATTGAAAGTTAATAAATCACCAGGCCCAGATGGTATCCATCCTAGAGTTCTTAAAGAACTCAAATTGCTGATCTTCTAACAAAAATATATAACATGTCCCTAAGATCAGCCTCCGTACCGGAGGACTGGAGAATGGCCAATATAACACCAATTTTAAAAAAGGGATCGGGGGGGGGGGGAATCAGAGAAATTATAGGCTGATTAGCTTAACATCTGTTCCAGGTAAATTGGTTGAAAGCATTATTAAAGATAAAATTAGTAAACATGTAGAAGGATAAGCCCTGCTGAGAAAGAATCAACATGGCTTCAGCAAAGGTAAGTCCTGTCTCACTAGAGTTCTTTGGTGATCTGGTAGACATTGTTTACTTAGACTTCCAAAAGGCTTTTGACAAAGTCCTCCAAAAGACTCCTGAGCAAACTTAGCAGTCATGGAATAAGAGGAGAAGTCCTCTTATGGATCAGTAACTGGTCAAGGAACAGAAAGCAGAGAGTAGGAATAAATGGTAAATTCTCCCAATGGAGGCCTGTGAACAGTGGGGTCCCACAGGAATCTGCATTGGGACCAATGCTTTTCAACTTATTCATAAATGATCTGGAATCAGGAGTGAGCAGTTAAGTGGCCAAGTTTGCTGAGGACACAAAATTATTTTGGGCGGTTAAAACAACAAAGGATTGCTTGGAGTTCCAAAAGGATCGCTAAACTCAAACAATGGGCATCAAAATGGCAAATGCAGTTCAATGTAAGCAAGTGTAAAGTGATGCACATCGGGACAAAAACTCCAAACCTCAAGTATAAGCTGATGGGATCTCAGCTTGACTGACCAAGAAAGAGATCTTGGGGTTGTGGTGGACAGGTCGATGAAAATGTCAACCCAGTGTGCAGCTGCTATGAAAAAGGCAAACTGCCAATGTCACACTCCTTATACAAATCTTTGGTGCAACCACACTTAGGATACTGTGTACAGTTCTGCTCACTGCACCTAAAAAAGGATATTGAAGAGTTGGAAAAAGGGCAGAAAAGGGCAACTAAAATGATCAAGGGGCTGGAGCAACTCCTCTATGAGGAAATGTTACAACATCTGGGATTGTTTAGCTTAGAAAAAAGGCAAGTAAGGGGAGACAAAATAGAGGTGTACAAAATTATGCATGGTATGGAGAAAGTGGATAGGGAGGCATTTTTCTCATAACACTAGAACCTGGGGTCATCCCATGAAGCTGATTGGTGGGAAATTCGGGACAGATAAAAGGAAGTCCTTCTTCACACAGCATATACCGGTAGTTAAACTATGGAATTCGCTTCCACAAGATGTAGTGATGGCCACCAATTTGGAGGGCTTTAAAGGGGGATTGGACAAATTCATGGAGGATAAGGCTATCAATGGCTACTAGCCCTGATGGCTATATGCTACCTCCAGTATCTGAAGCAGTATGCCTACGTACAGTAGTTGCTGGGGAACATGGGCGAGAGGGTGCTGTTTCACTCATGTCCTGCTTGTGGTATGAATCAGCATGGCTCTTCTTACATTTTTATGTTCTACCCAAACATGTCCCTTTCCAGGATACTCCATTCCATTCCCCCCTCCACCACAGGTTTATCAGGTTCTTTCCCCCCAACAGACATTCAGCATTCGGTGGACAATGAGAAGGTTCAGTCCTCATTGAGCTGTTTTGGGGTCAGCGTCCCCACACCCTTAGCAGTTCCCCCCCCCCCAAAGTGTTTTAAAAATATATATCTTCTGCAACCTTGAGGCTCCCACAAGCATCTCTTGTGCAGGGATGTTGCCACTTTGGCTACATAAAGGACAGACACTCAGAGAATGTTTGCTATTAGTATATAGGATTGTCACAGACTTTTCCCTTATTCCTTACTATTTGGCCCCAATAGACCTGCCAACTAAGGATAACCCTTCATGCATCTGACACAACTCCACAAAAGCTTACGCCATAATAAATTTGTTTGCCTTGAAGGTGCTACAAGACTGTTGTTTTTGCTGTAACAGGCAAGCCCTTCTCCATGTAAGAACATAAGAAAAGCCCTGCTGGATCAAAGGCCTTTCTAGTCCAGCATCCTGTTTCCCACAGTGGGCAGCCAGACATATTTGGAAATGGTTACCACAATAACAGAAGAAGGAATACAGTTAGCACACACTTGGATTCCCTGATCACCAAGGGTACTTAACTAGAATAATGTTGCACCTTTAAAGGTGGCCCAGAAATAATTTGAGACAGAGATAGATAGATAATGTCCCTCAAAAGGGAGGCTGTGTGGGGAAGAGGAGTGGGCTACGACAACTTGCAAGAAGATCAGCCCTCCTCCTCAACCCTGCAACCCTTCACACAAAGTAGAGCACTCACTTCCTGGCAGGGGCGGGGAAAGAGGGGGTGTTGGCAGACTCTCTTCTCCTCCCCGCCTCGCCCCACTGAGTAGCTTCCGCTGCCCTCTGAGAGAAAGAGCAGGAATCCTCTTTTTCCCTGACAGGCTTGATCAAGGAAGGTGGGGGTGGGGCTCCTGTGGGCCTCCAGTGGTTATCGCACTCCAAATCCCATCATCCATGTGACCCACTGGCTGTGCTGGCTGGGGGGAGTTGGAAATCCAACAACTTCTGGAGGGCCACAGGTCCTACACCCCTACTATGAGGCAAGACAAAGACTCCCGCCCTTCACCCCACTCAAGGCTACCTCCACGATGCCTCTCTAAAGAGAGAGCCTTCCATGCTGCAGGGAACGGCTCCCGGCTCAGGAGGTTGGCAAATGAGACCAGCATTGAATTGAGAAAACAGAATAATAGTCTGTAAAAGGAATTGAGTGTGAACTACAGTGCCACTGAAGAAGGCCTTCAGGGCCGAAACGCGTTTGGCTTCATCATCCATCAACAGAAAAGCTTCTTTGCTGAAAAGACTTATCTCTGGAAGCAACAAACAAAAAAACATTGGCATTAATAATATCGCACCCAGAGATAAAAGCCCTCTTGTTTGAAAAAAACATTCAAGATCTTCAGCCTATGAGGAGCTATTATTTACATGTCTATTAAGTTTTCTGGCTTTTACATGTTTTATATTTTATATATATATTATATATATTTTGTTATATTTTTATATATATATAATTCTTTTAAAATATAATTTTATATATCTTGATATTATAAATTCAGTTTATTTTACATATATTTTTCTTGACTTTTAAGTTTCTGCTTTATGTTTTAGTCAGGATTTTTAACATATCCCCCCCCCTTT
Source organism: Shinisaurus crocodilurus (assembly GCA_021292165.1). Lineage (NCBI taxonomy): Eukaryota > Metazoa > Chordata > Lepidosauria > Squamata > Shinisauridae > Shinisaurus > Shinisaurus crocodilurus. The sequence goes on from JAHFWL010001077.1 coordinate 170,051, forward strand.
TTTTATATACTTTTTGCTGTCTAAACATGAAGAGGACTGTGCCCTTAATCATTGTTTCTAGACTACCGGGGGGGGGGGGGGGATGTTGCTGGAAACCACCACTTCACCCAGTGCTGGCTCCAGGATTTTTGAAGGCCCTTGGGCAAGACACCCTCAATGGGCCCACTCCCGCAGCGAGTCTACCTTCGCATCACCTTTGTCACCAGCCGCTATTGCGCCTCATCCTCCTTCTCATCACTGCTAGCACTTGCTTGCTTGGCAGGCAGAGAACCCGTGAGCAAGCAGGCAGTGGCATCTCCTGCTCCTCCTTCTCACCACCTGCAGTCAGTCAGGCGATCACTCGTGACCGAGTAAGATTGTCTTCCAGGATTTAAAAAAAAAAAAAATTACAAAAAGAAGATTTTAAAAGGAAGAAAATTCTAAAGAAAATTGCGTAGACTCTAGCGATGGGTCCGTAAGTGACTGTGGAGGCCAATTCTAGATCCACACAGCTTCCCACAGTGAGGACACAGGTTACCAGATGGAAGATGGTCCTGTGAAGGATTCATTTGACGTGCTTTTCGCTTAGCACGTTTCTCCCTTTAACCTTGCACTCGGGCTTCTTCAAAGTCCATAGAACCTTTGTGAAAGGCCAACCTTCAGTTAGATCGTTCATGGGCCAGAGCTTCCCAGTTTTTGATGTTTATATTGCATTTTTTTTAGATTAGCCTTAAGAACATCTTTAAACCTCTTATATTGACCACCGATATTCCGCTTTCCATTCTTGAGTTGGGAATAAAGTAACTGCTTTGGGAGACGGCAGTCAGGCATTCGAACAACATGACCGGTCCACTGAAGTTGGCATTGAAGGATCATTTTTTCAATGCTAGTAGTCTTTGCTTCTTCCAGTACACTGACATTTGTTCGCCTATCTTCCCAAGTAATTCGCAGGATTTTCCGGAGGCAACGTTGATGAAATCTTTCAAGGAGTTGGAGGTGACGTTTATAGATAGCCCATGTTTCGCAGGCATACAATAAAGTTGGTAATACAATGGCTTCATAAACCAGTGTTTTGGTCTTCTTACAAATATCCCGATCCTCGAACACTCTATGTTTCATTCGAGAAAACGCGGCACTTGCGGAGCTCAGACGATGCTGGATTTCACTGTCGATGTTAGCTGTAACAGAAAGATAGCTGCCAAGATAGAGAAAATGATCGACATTTTCCAGTATTGTCCCGCCAAGCTGGATAGATGGCATCACCAAAGGGTTAGCTTGCACTTGCTGATGAAGCACTTTGGTTTTTTTGATGTTAAGTGAGAGACCACGTTTTCTGTATGCTTCTGCAAAAGCATTTAGGATAGTTTGGAGATCATCCTCTGAATGTGCGGAGACCACACTATCATCAGCATACTGAAGTTCCACAACGGAGGTTGTAATTACCTTAATTTTTGCTTTCAGCCTGCTGAGATTAAAAAGCTTTCCATCTGTTCGATATATAATTCCCACACCAGTGGGAAGTTTCCCCTCAACAAGATGTAAAATCACGGCGATGAAAATAGCAAATAATGTTGGGGCAATAACTCATCCCTGTTTAACACCTGATCCCACTTTAAATGGAGCACCATGAGAGCCATTGTTGTCCAAGACCGTAGCCGTCATGTTGTCATGGAGAAGTCGCAAGATATTCACAAATTTATTGGGGCATCCAATTTTCATAAGGATAGTCCAGAGAGCTGTTCGGTCTACAGTATCAAAGGCCTTCGCAAGATCAATAAATGCCATATAAAGGGGTTGATTTTGCTCCCGGCATTTTTCTTGGAGCTGATGTGCAGTAAAAATCATTTCTACTGTCCCTCTAGAGGGGCGGAAACCATATTGAGTTTCGGGGAGGGTCTCTTCTGAAACAGATAGAAGACGGTTTGCGAGAATCCTGGCAAATATTTTACCTGCGGTAGCTAAGAGAGAAATGCCCCGATAGTTTCCACAGTCTGTTCTATCACCTTTCTTAAAGTGGGTGATAATTATGGCATCCCTGAAGTCTTCTGGGATCTCTTCTCTTATCCAGATTTTTTTTGATGGGTTTATGAAGATGTTGTACAAGTTCGGGGGCCCCTTCTTTAAAGATTTCAGCAGGAATCCCATCTGGTCCACTAGCTTTGTTATTCTTCATTTGATTAATGGCTTTTTTTACTTCATCCAAAGTGGGGAGTTTTGCAAGTTCCTCTCTAATTTGTTTTTGCGGGATTTGCGAAAAAAATCTCATTATCCACCTTAGATTTACGATTTAAAAGGTCATAATAATGCTCTTTCCAACGCAGTGCAATAGACTCTTTGTCTTTTAAGAGTTTGGTGCCATCTTTTGATTGTAAAGGGTTTGTACCATAGGTTTTTGGTCCATAAATGGCCCTTGTGGCCTTAAAAAAGCCCCGTGCATCATGAGATTCTGCAAGTTGTTGAATTTCTTCAGCTTTCTTTTTCCACCAGGCGTTCTTAAGTTCTCTTGTTCTTCTTTGGATCTCAGCCTTTGCACTAGCGTAGATTTTTTTCTTGGCAGCGCAGTTAATATCATTTTGCCATATTTGGAAGGCTTTCCTTTTTTGGTCAATTATATATTTAATCTCATTATCATTTTCATCAAACCAATCCTGATGTTTCTTAGTTTCGTATCCAATAGTTTGTTCACAAGCTGCAGTAATGGAGATTTTCAGCTTAGACCAATGGTCCTCAATGTTGTCAGGAGGTTCCGTAGGTAGATGTTCCTTAAGAAGTGATTGAAGACGAGTTTGCTTAATAGGATCTTGAAGGGCACGGGTGTTCATTTTACGCCTTGGTTTCCTTCCTTGAAGCCTACATTGGGGAGCAATGTTGATAACCATAGTGGTCCGGATTAGTCGGTGGTCTGTCCAGCAGTCGTCGGCACTCACCATGGCCCTAGTAAGAAGTACATCACAGCGATCTCTAACACGGACAATTACATAATCCAGAAGATGCCAGTGCTTTGACCGTGGGTGCTGCCATGATGTTTTAAACTTATTCTTTTGTCGAAAGAGCGTGTTTGTGATAGTGAGATTATGCTCTGCACATATAGACAAAAGTAAGATTCCGTTCGGGTTGCTATTACCAACTCCGTCTTTTCCAATAGTTTCTGGCCATAAATCAAAGTCACGCCCGACTCTTGCGTTAAAATCGCCCAGGAGGATAATTTTATCCTCCTTAGGTATCTCTGACAGGAGAGTGTCCAACTGGGTATAAAAGTTTTCCTTTATGTCTTCATCAGCATCTAATGTTGGCGCATAAGCGCTCAAGATAGTTACCTGCTGGTTATTGGCGAGCTTTAATCGAAGAGTTATCAGGCGTTCGTTAATGCCAGTAGGAACTTCTGAACTTCTCACCACCACTGTTGTCTGGGCCAGAAAAAGAGACAGGTGAAAAGCAGGTTGGAATGGTGAAGAGGAGGAGCAACTCCAGGTGACTCTTGTTAGTGGGCTCCTGCTGGAGTGTGAGCCCTCCGCAGGTGCCCAAGCATGCCTGCCACGGATGCCAGCCCTGACTTTACCTAGCAGGGCACGCTCCTCTTTTCCCACCCAGGATGCTAAACTCTCAGCTTCCCTTCCCCTGCCAGGGAACTGTGCACAATTGTTTTAACCTCTGTGGTAAGTAAGTCATGCAGTCCAATCCTATGCATGTTACTCAAAAGTAAGCCCTACTGAGTTCAAGGGGACTTACTCCCAAGTAAGCTTTGCAGACTTAGGATAAATATTTGCAGAGTGAAAATCAATAAGAATACCACCACAACCGGTTTCAAATACCAAGCACACTCATGAGACACAACTGGGAAATCAAGAAACATGATAGTCCCTCCTTTGGTCTTTGCCTGAAGACACAGAAATAGCTTGATGAAGTACAGAGCATGACAACTTGCAAACCTAATATCCTATTCATTGGTCCTCTCTCCTCTCCCATCCCATGATTTGTAGTTCCCTCCCCCCCCCCCCGCCCATAAAGTGTTGCCATTGGACACAATCCTGCAAACATTGCATGCTAACCCTCCTGAAGCAGGAACATTTTGTCCTAAATACATTTGTGAATAAATCTCACCCTTTTAAACGAGATACTGAAGTATATTCAGCACATCTGGCCAGAGAGGCGGCGCGGCAGGCCAAAGTTACACTAGAGAAGAAAAAAATATCAAAGGGACCACACCCAGCCACTCCAGCCAAACTGAGAACTGCAAAAAAGTTCTGCTACATCGTAGGGTAACTAAGAAGGCTACAATCCTCAAACTACATACTGGAGAGGAGTCCCATTAATTTGAATAGTATGACCCCCAGAATAAAGCCATAACCAGATTTTAACCCAATTATTTCCTCTGGATAAGCTAGCGTGTAATTTTTTAAAGCCCTCACAGAATTATGGGTGTGGGTGTGTCCCCCCCTCCCCGCCGCCGCCGCCGCCTAATCTGCAGTCTGGTAAATTTGGTGGGCTTCCCCGAAGTGACCCAGGTCCACTCACCCATAAACCTTTCACTGGGTAACTTTGGGCCAGTCAACTTCTCTCCTTCTAAGCGACCCCACAGGATTGTTGTGAGGATAAAAGGAGAACTTTACGTGCCACGCTAAGCTCCTTGAACGCAGAACGGAATAAAAAAGCAATAAACACGGGTTTGTTGTTGTCGTTGGATGTGCAGCCTGATCTTATGCATGCAATTGTTCGCTCGAAGGTAAGCAAGCCCCACTGAATTCAATGGGACTAGCTCGCCCGTAAGCGTGCTAGGGTTGCAGCCCTGCTTGGACGCAAGAGGTCCGCCGACTTCATTTATAACGTCTATCTTTATGTGCCTGCGGTCAGGCTTCGAACCCTAGGCACGCTTATCGGGGAGTATATCTCATCCGCGGAATTTACTTCTGAGTAATAAACGCGCACTCGCTGGATCGGGCTGTAGATGTGCCAGACCCGGAGCGGTTGAGAAATTTATCCGAAAAAAACAGAGCGGCCGTGGGTCCCGCCCCCGACAGATTTGGAGAGCAGCGACTCTGCCTTTAAAGATCTATATTGGGCAAGTTTTCGCGTGACACCAGCAGCCACCGGATCCATCGAGTTAACACTCAAAGGGAAGGAACGAAGGAAGATTCCCTCCTCCGGCGATGAAAAACGTCGGACCAGCGCAGGAGAAATATTAGGGGGGAACCAGGATGGATTAACGACCAAAAACAACTGCATTTTCTCCACGGCTCTGTCTCCGTGTTAAAACTAAGGTTTTCTTCTTCTTTCTCTTTCCTCCCCCGGGAGCGCGTGTTTCCATTTAAAGTTCTCTCTCGTTGCTCTGAAACAGCCTTCCCCCCCAAAACTGGCACCCTCCAGACACGTTGGAGTGCAATCCCCATCATTCCCAGCCGCCTGGAGGTAATGGGGATTACAGTCCAACGCGCCTGGACGGTGGCAGGTTGGGGGAAAGGCTGTTTTAAAATATAGCTAGCCGAGACTGCAATCGCCGTTTGAGACCAGCTAGTTCCTCCCTAAACATCTCCTCCCCAAACACACACACCGCAAACCGCTACTGACTTGAGCACGTTAGTAGGCAGAGCAATAAGAAATCGCCACAAGTCGCGGAGGATCAGACCAGCTGTGTTCCGTGCAAGGCAACAGAACAGCAGATTGACAAGTCGGGGTATCAAGGAACACCGGTTGCCATCTCTTGCCTATGCCCCCCCCCTTTAATTTCCTTTCTTGCTCCCATCCACAGGGGTGAGGGGACGACTTGATCGGGCTCGGTTGCAGCAATACCACCAGTTGCACTTTCCAGCCCACCGCACATATCAAGATACGGGGACGTCCTTCGCCCCTTTTAAAAACTCTCCCATCAGAAGAACTCTAGCAACACGTGTCTGCAAAAGAGCGCAAAGCAACGCGAATCCAAAGGGATACCTGACGCTCACCCGCTGCTTCCAATGAATCGCTGCTCCGGCTACCTAAACCCAGCGCTCTGCAATCCGCACGCCTCAGCTGCCACTCAACACCGCGCGCACGAGAATCGCGAAGCTCTCTCGCCGGACGCGGTTATCTTGAGCCAACCGCGACGCCGTACCTCTCGGAACGTACCACTCCGCAGCCTTGGGGAGGAGTTAGGAGTAAAAACGAAACAAATAAACAAACAAAAAAGGAATAGCATGATTTCTCAAAGCGTCGCGGACTACGCAGCTTTCCATGGATACCTACCGCTGTTATCTCTTAACGCAGTGCAAGGTTAAAGTAGGTTGAGGAAGCCAGGACACTGTCTCCCCCCATTTTATGGAGTAGTAGTGCCTGGAGGGGAGGGGGCGTGGCGGTTGCAAAGCGTGGAGCGGCGGCGCCGTTGAACTTGACACTTGAGCGTGGTGTGCGCGGAACGTGGTGACTTGTTTTTTTAGGTAGGTATGTTGGGCGGGCGCGTACGTTGTCCTGATCTTTCCGTTTGGGAAGTAGGACGTGCCTGGCGCTGCGCCTAAGTTTGGTTTTTCCTCCTTGTAGGACACCTTTTCACCGCCAAAGACCTTTCCTCTGTGTCAGACACCTTTTCACCTCGAAATAAGGGGAGGGAGAGGGCCTAGCGTTGCTCTAATACTAGTAGTAAATAATAATAATTTCCTTTTTCATTCTGAGCGGGAGGGCGTGAGAAGCGGAGTGAAACCGTTTCCACAATTTCAAGCCGGTTTCGGTATAAACGGGAGCGGTTTTTCTCCTCCCTATCACTGTCGTATCATATTTGTACCCGCCCGCTTTTCCTGGTCAGGGCAATGGCCACTGGCAGTCCGATCCTGAGCTGACAGTCGCGCCAGAATGCGCAGATACCTTGCAGCGCTACTGGTCACTGTTGGGGGCTAGTCCCCACCCCCCAGTGCTAAAAACACCTGAAAAAACCGATTTGACCATGTTTACTGGAGACCATGTTTTGAAACCAATGGGAATTCCCATTAGTTAAAAAACAAACAAAAATTAAAGACGTGTGTTTTGTGGTATAAGGTTGTGTGGCTCTGATCAAGTGGGTTCTAGTTCATTAAATCTTAATGGTATGTTAAATGTTAGTTATCAAGGTGCCGCAAGATTATTTGTATTTGCTGAGATTCTTGTGGCACCTTGAAGTTGTGAACTTGTAAGAAGCTTTCCCTGGAGGCTGGAAAGGGGGTGGGGCAGGGAAGATCCACAGTCAGATGTACTCCGAACTTGTAGTTCTGTCTATAGGCACGGAGGAAGAGATCTGCAGCATCCTATGGCACCCAGGCACTGTCTAGGAGCCATAGGATTGCTCTCTCACTTGTTCTGGTCAGTAAATACATACTGTATAAGCCCCATTGCATTCATTTGTTTATTGCACATATGCTTGGTCCTGCTTACTTGTGGCACCCAGTGATCCCCCATTCAGGCGTTGACTACTAGGTCTACACCCACTTCAACAATTCTGCAGCATGAGGTGCTCCCAGACTGTTCTCTGTCAGTGCCACTTGCATCCAAGGAATGTAGGGTTGGGTTGTAGAGTTAATTTAAAAAATCTGTAGGCTGCAAAACAAGGGCACAGTGCCGCCAAAGTTAATCACTTCTACATCCCATTGACTTCAGTAGATCTCTTCTTTTAAAACTAATAGGTCTTAAATGCTCTTGGCTTTGGCTGCTTAGTAGACTAAGGGTGCAGTCCTATGGGTTGCGCCCATAAGCCCCCAAACTCGGAGGCTTATGGTCATCCTATGCAGAGTGGGAGGAGAGGCAGAGGTAATCTTCGTCTCCCTGTCCTCGTGCCCTGCATTTTTCGCTAGACAGGCCTTTTTTTGGAGGGGAAGGGAAGGAGGCAGGAGAGTCTTCAGAATAGTCTTTAGTCTCCTCTTCTCCCCACCGAAACACCTCCTTTTCCCACTCTCTGAGGTTGCTTTCCCAACCTCTGAGGCCAGGCAGTGTGGTTCTTTCAGCACCAGTTCTCCCGATTCCCTGCTCCGAGGTTGGAGCATGGTCTTTGACCCCAAACTGGGGAATCCAAACTATCCTGTGGCCTCTCAGATGCTGTCTAAGGACCATAGGATTGTTCCCTCCGTTCTAGAACTGAGATACACAAAATTACCGTATGTGTTTTCTGTTTAATTTTCCTTTCCTTAATGTTTCCTAGGTATAAAATGATTGTACCCGTGCGATGCTTCACTTGTGGCAAAATAGTTGGAAACAAATGGGAGGCTTATCTTGGCCTTTTGCAAGCAGAATATACAGAAGGGTAGGTGTTCTCCTTACACTCTTGTGTTTTCATATCTGTTTTAAAATAAGTACAAAACTGCAATAGAGCTAACAAAATCGTATCGATAATAGCAACATTGACATCAAACCTTAAACTCAGTCCAAGAGATGTGACCGCAAAAAATCACAATAGAATTAAAACAGCACTACGGGAAGTTCTACAAGTACCTTCTGAAATAAAAATGTTTAATTCCATGCCATCCCAAAAAACAAGAGATGTTGCTTGATGGGCCTTTTTAGGCAGTGTTCCACAATGAGAGCATTCCTACCAGAAAGGTCCTACTCATCACCATCTTTCTAGAGCAGGAGTGGGAAATTTGTGGTTGTCCACATGTTGTTCCACCAGCCCCAACTAGCATATCCTAATTATGGGATTATGGCCGTTGGAGTCCAACAACACCTGGAGAACCACCGATTCCCCACCACTGTTCTAGACTCACAAGGTAATGTCAACTGAAACAGGACCTCAGTTTATACAGGAGAAGGCATTCTCTAAACTACTCTGAACCAGGGTTATGTAGAATATTAAGTGTTGACATAACGAGCCCCAATCAAAAGCTACTAGCATTAAATAAAATACACCTTTGATGATTTTGAGAATAAGGAAGGACATCTTCCTTAAAACTGAGTAAGGGAGCAAGCCTATGGCCTCTAGACAGCATCTGAGAGACAATAGGATAGTTCGGATTCCCAGAACCAAAGTCGGAGACGGTGCTCCCACCTTAGAGCTGGGAATCAGAGCTCCACCCCCATGTAGCCAGCACAGAAAGAACCGTGCTGGCTGCTCTCGAGGTTGGGAAAGCAACCTCGGAGGGGGGGGAAGGGGGCATTTCAGTGGGCGGAGAGAGGAGGAGACTGGAGAGGCCAGGATACGAGTTCTCCTGAAGCCCCTCCCCCTCCAAAATGCTCGAACCAACAGGCAAAAAAAGCCTGTCTACTGAAATATAGAGGGCGGGAAGGCGCAGATCGTCTCCGCCACTCCTCCCGCTTTGCGTAGGATGACCATAAACCTCCAGGTTTGGGGGCTTATGGGCATCACAGTAGGTTTGCGCCCTAAGAGATGCTTCCACAGAAGTACCATCTTTATCTGAGAAGTATACTGCATTGAAGACATTTTAAGCCACCTTTACCTTATCTTAGATATGGTTTGATGTAGGTGGTTGAACTCTAGTTCAACCACCTACATCAAACCATATCAACCTGTGGCTTACGCTGGCTCAGCTTGTCTGAGTGTGGAAAGCTAAGCAGTGTCAGGCCTGGTTATTACTTGGATGGGAGACCCCTCCTCTAGTTTCATGCATTGAGCAGGGGGTTGGACTTGATAGCCTTGTAGGCTCCTTCCAACTCTATGATCTATGAAATCTATGAAATCCCTTACTGCATTTGAAACGTTATGAAAATGGGGCAAACTTCCATAAACATGCTTGGTTGGGAGATATAAGTTGGACTGTATCTTTTTTTGTATTTCTGCAGACCATTTATTTGTTTCACTTTTTGTCAGGGGTTGAGATGTGGTTGAGGAAGGAGGGTTAGGACTAATGGGAAACTGAGAAGCGAATGGGTACAAACCCCATTGAAATGAATGTGCCATTCTCACTTCTTTGCCTCTGAAATTCAAATCCTAATTCTTGGGATGATATAGCCTAAAAATAGTTTGAAATAAATAAATAATAAAATAATTGTTCTATTGATAGGAACCTCGGAAGCTGCCTTATACTGAGGTCAGACTGTTCATCTAGCCCAGTATTGTTGACACTGACTGACAGCGGCTCTCCAGGGTTTTAGGCAGAATTTATTTCCTAGTACTACTAGGAGAAGCTAGGGATTGAACCTGGGACCTTCTGCATGCAAAACACGTGCTCTTACATTGCTGAGCTTCAGGTGTAAGTGCTTTCTCACCAATAAAGCATACTGACAAAGTGAGAAGTGCATGTCAAATTAAGTTAGAACATTTCAGTCTCTCCCACAGAGGTAGAGCTGCAAGAACAGACAATCCTTCAGCATTTATATTCAAGCATCCTATCTTGTGATTCGGCATTGCCATATGACATGGCAAAAAAAGTCAATGAACAGTAGATAGTGTTACCCATCTTTTGTATTTCAGTGTAATGCTTCCACAAACACAGCTCTCTCTTATTTCTGCCGTCAGCAGTGCAATTCAATACATCTTTACTCAGAAGTGAACCCAACTGAATTCAGTGGGACTTACTCCCATCTGAGTGTATAGGATTGCCACCATAGTTTATCTTCCTGCTAAGACCTTGGAAGACTTGAGTTCTCAGGAAACCCAAGAACCTATAGCAAATTAAAGACTAATTTTAGATGTCTTCTGGTACCTGAGCTCTTTGCTGTCTCGCTTCCCATAAAGTGTAATTCCCCCCTGCACTTACAAGAACTAGAAACTTAACGGGAAGCTGAATTTGTATTTTGGAGCTTCTTAGATAGTACATGATATTTTAGAATACCAATGAGCTGCTATAGGGCACACAGGTTTCTTCTTATTTATAGCATTTTTACTATGCTCTTCCGCCGAAAAGGATCCTACAGTAGCTTACATACAATCAATAAAACAAGACGGTCCCTCCCCACAAGCGTACAATCTAAAAGATCTGGTGCAAGAGGAAAAAAGTAAACCAAGTTGTAGTTCTTATAATGGCCAGCTGGAATAGAAACAGCTCTATTGGGAGGAGGAGCCCAATGGAGCTGGTCTATCAGCAGAGCTGATGGAATGATCCTGCTTCCCATCTCCCTCTGCTGCAGCCATGGGCTGTATGATATGAACTCTTAGTTTAAATCTGATCATTTGAAAGATAAGTTAATTTATATTCACATTTCTACTGTGGCATTTTGATGCTGCTAGAAAGAGAATTTTAAGGCCTGTGCTGTGTTATCAGAACAATGATCCCAACTAGTTCAGTACCCTTTTAACAGGGTAGTTTTAAAATGCTTGAATAATATGGAACAGCACAAAAAGTGTTTCTCAGCTGTTCATTTTAGCATCCTGTAACTGAATATCAAACGTGCATTCCTGTTTAAGTTTTCATTTTATTAAATCACAAAGAATCATTGGCTAATTTGGCTGTTTTTTTACATATTAATGTTCTAGCGGCTCTTAATATGTATAGGTTAAGAAAAATACTTGAACACATTTCATATATAGATACTGCATAATTTTTCTTTTGGCACCCATGTAGCACTATTTTTCTAATAGAAGAATTAAATGGCCAGATGATATCAAACCAGAATTATATAGCAGAAAAAGCTTAAGAAAAACTTCCTTTCTTAACTAGCTAGAGAATGCCCTTATGTTACTCTGTTTTGTTGCTGTTTCCACTAGTTTCCTTAACTTGTTAGTATTGCTTCTGGTTGCAGTTAATCATAGCTGTTGTGATATCCATTAATTTTTCATTGCAAATACAGAATTGGGATTGATAGATCTAATATTTGAGATTAAGCAGAGTTTTAGTACAATATTTGCATGATAAATGCACCTGAATGAATGAATGCCTTGGGCATAAATCTGATTCTCTTGCAATTTATTGTACGATCTTACATTAACCAAGTGAGCAGACAATGCATATTTGAGTTCCCCCTTGCAGCAAAGCTGTCTATGTTAGCTAACTGCCTTCTGACAATTTTCAGGGCAGATCTATATGTCAGATATTGTTAAAATCATTGTAGCAAGAAATGGGTCAGGTAAGCTGAATAATTCTGCAATATTTGGAAATGCTGCTTTTCACTTACATTGAGTTTCTTCACGCAGTCATTTAGAGTATTAGAAAAAGAGAAACCATTCAAGAGCATATTCAGTTCTGCTTACTATGTACCACCTGTAGGAGTTTTAAAAACTGGACCATGGGTTGATATTTTTAAAAGTTTTGCTAAACCTTTCTGTAATTTCTGTCGTGGTTAACAGTGCTATTCTATGCATGCCTACTCAGATGTAAGCCCCACAGTGTTCAATGTAATTTACTCCCAGGTAAGTATGTAGAGGATTGCATCTTAGTGTGCTGAAATCTTTGATTAAAACACTTTAAAAATAATATTTAAATGGCTGAGCTGCTATTAAAACCTTTAACAGACTTTTTTGTTACCATTGTTTGAATAACTTGTGAGGTCATACACTGTACTGAGGATTTGATCCTGTATGGGAATGTGATGCCTATTCTGGAGGCCTCTAAGGTCAAGAGACACTATATTCTGTTCATCAGTTCCCTACTTCTATTTTATAGCTTCTACCTACTTGATCTGTGAGTGGCTGACATCTCAAATTGAATGTTAATTACACTAGACCCATTATGGAAATGGAAACGTACTCTCCCCATGTCTACGTACCCTCTCATAAATCATGAGCAGAATTCTCAAATGTGGAATGTACTCTTTTCTTATGTGACAAAAAGTACTTTAATAAGACTTGGAAAATCTCAACTCCTTTTTAAATGTTGCTACCTGAGTAGGGCAACAGCCCAGCCATGTGAATCCTAGCTAATTAGTCCCCCCTGAAAACCAGAAACTCTATGGGACAGAAACTAGTAATATGCTGACCTAAAAGGTCAGGGCTGAGACCGGAGAAGCTGTTCCTGTAAGGTAGACGCTGAAAAGCAAAGCCTGATCTTGGGGATGACTGTGTCCTAATGAGAGAGAATCTATCTCAAGCCAGCACCCAGTTTCGCTCTCCGAACCTTCCATCACATATTTCAGAGTGACCAAGAAACAGAATCCAGGATGGTGCGATGCAGATAGGAGCAAACTCAATTCTTAATGGTTGGAGTCACCAGGAAGAAGGAGCAGACTTAGCCCCCTCCCCTGTCCCAGTGGTGTCTAAATTCATCTCTTTATTATCTCCCACATAACTGAATGGCTGCCATTTACTCCTGTAAGGAAGAAATAAAGTGTTGTGCTTGGGGACAACATCACAATAGAGGAAAAATTACCCACCCACACATATGAACTAACAGGGATCTTGCAGGAGATATCACTCAGACTGCTTTTGCATGCACATATGTGCACATATAGATACAATATAAAGCCGTGCTGGTCTCCCCAGCATGCATACACCCATCATAAATGATGTGCATTTGGCTGGTTGTATATTGAAACTGATAAACTTTATGATCATTTCTTTAAAAAACAAAAAAACCAGCAACCCTTCTTGATGCATCTTACCACTCCTGCTATCATCCAGTTTATCTTCTAGAATGTTGAATAGGTTGTTTACTTCTGCTGTCCTGGATTTCTTAGTGCTAATTCACTTGTTTACCCTTTTCAGTTTGGCATTTACTCTCTCTTCTCTATTAAAACTATCCTTACTAAAATGTCTAGTGATTTTTGTTTATCAAAGAATCAGTACTGATGATAAACAATACTGTTTATTAAAGAATCAATAATTGTTTTGGATACTCTCACCCTTTCACTTTTTAATTCTCTTAGTCTTGGTTTCTGGGATTCTGTTCTTCATTTGTATATCAGTTGCATATTCTTGTTCATTTTTCAGATTCCTTTTCTCTATTTTTAGATTGCAAGCTGCTTAGGTCAGGGACCTGTTTGTTTTTATCCTCTTGTTAAGCTATAAAAATGAAATTGTATCTGTATATTTGGAGTACTAAGTTTGGAAAGGGGCCATGAAGTAGGCATGAGTCATAGAATCATAGAGTTAGAGGGAACATTGGATGTAATCTTGTCCAACCACCTGCTGAATGCAGGATCTGTAATGCAAGATGCAGCTTCAGCATCTCTGATGGATAGCTGTCGAGTTTCTGTTCTAATATCTCCAGTGAAGGAGAACCCATCACCTCATGAAGCAGCCTGTTCCACTGTTGAGCAGCTCTTACCATAGGAAGTTTTAGCCAAAATCTGCTTCCCTGCAATTTCCACCCATTGGTTCTAGTCCTGCCCTCTGGAGCAACAGAGAACAACTGTGCTTGTTCTCATGATAGCCTTCTAGATATTTGTATGGAGGGAGTCCCACACTGTATGAACATAGATTCCTCGCAGACATTCAACTGAATGTGCATATGTTTGGCATGGGGCCTCCTCGCTCTGAATTTGTTGTGAGAATAGGGCTTATTTGGGAGGGAGGAAAGGTAGTAGGGGCTTCTGAAGGCTCCTAGAAACCAGAACTATATATAGTTGGTATAATACGGAACCCCTAAGCGTAGGTGTGGTGAGAAGGTAAGCACATGCTGGATGTAATCTCAGGTAATGGTTGCCTTTTTTTTCTTCTGGGAGAAGGAAGCTCCCTCCCTTCTTCTGGAGGCTGGTATTGGCAGAAACGCTGTTCTATGTATTTGGTGCCTTTTTAAGAAGTGAATGTAGAAACAGCCCACAGACATGCAAGCATGCAATTCTCCCCACTCCCCCCAGCACTATAGCCTTGGTTCTTAGAACAAAACAACAAATCCTGTTTGTGGCTAGGCAGGCCTTGTTAAGAGACAGACTGTCAAGATTTCTTCTCAGGGACACCAGAAATGTTATCGTGTGTGTAGGGGCGGGGGGAGACTGAAGGTGGTCAAGACGTGATCGGTGTTGCCTACTTCTCAGGGACATTCTTACACCTGAAAAAAGTCTAAAAAACAGTAATTGATCAAAGTAAAATTTACAGAACACTTACACAGTAACACTCAACTTCCTCTACAACAGCATTCTTTTTTGCCTGATTATCCCTAGGGGCTTAGCTTCCTGGGTCCATGGTTTCCTTTTGCTACTTTATGGGCAAGGCCTTGAATTCTTTGCCTTTATTTGGCTGGGACCTGGTGTTGGCATGCTGCTGTTCTTTTAAAAAACAACAACACACACACACTTGCTTTTCTTTGTTCTTAGTGATGCCTTGGATGCTCTGGGTTTGAAGAGATACTGCTGTCGGCGAATGCTGCTTGCCCACGTGGATCTGATTGAGAAACTCCTGAATTATGCCCCTCTGGAGAAATAAAGAGCGGGAAGAATGTATGGAACTACATTCACATGGACCAGCATGCTGCTAGAAATCCACGAGCTAAACTGTTGGGGTTACAAATGCAGATCATGCTCAGTGAGGGATTTCACTCTCTGTGCACACTATTGCCCCAGCCACTAGCCAAAGGAAATTACTGAAAGATGAAATCCACTTACACACAGTTGGGGACTGTAGTTTTAATTAAAACAAGGATGAAAGTTCATCAGAATCGCATTGATTTTGGAGAATGGTGAATTTTTAAAACTACTTTGAGTTACTGGCAGTGATTTTAATAAAGCTTATAAATATAGACGGCTTGTGATGTTATAAGGACTGTCCCTCCTCCCTCCCCTGTGCAGCTCCTGTTACTCTAAATCTCATTCAAGAAACTAGAGAGTGTTAACCGCTACTAACCTCTTTTGTATCCCCCCCCCCATTGTTAAAGGGGTGGGGAGAGAGAATCCTCTGTCCAATATTCTTCCACACAGTTGCACGATATGAACTAACCTTAAAGACCCGAGATCCAGCTGAGAGACTTGTGGGTTGTGATGTGAAAAACCAATAGAAATGTAAGGTGGATTTGGCTTGCTTTAAAAAAGCAGGTCCGTGGGTAAAAAAAAACAAATGGGGAAGGGGCATTATCCATCAAACTCAGTCTCTTGTGCTCAAATGGAAGGAACATCCTCAGCTACCATAGTATATTGCTAACAATCTTCTATTTCTCTTGCATGTCACATTGCAAAACTGGCAGTTTATTTGCCAGAGCTGTAGTGTAAACTCCAAAAGTTGAGGGAAAGTGAGCAGCTTCAGGAATTCAGAGCAGTAGAGAGGCCTGCTTTCTTGTCTGTGCAATTTCTAAAAATCATTACATGCAGGAAGAGATGTGTTCATTAAATGCTTAGTGCTGGTACCTCATAACTCAGAATCATGTCATGAGTAAGGGGTACAAATACATTCATGCTTTCAGGTAATCTAGCTCTTCATCAACTGTTTGCCCTGGTTTGGAGTTCTGTGCAATTCAAAGCCTTACATCTCTCTAATAAAAGGAATTGCCTCTATTTATTTTGTATGCTCTGCCACTGACGCCGGGGTCAGTTGTTTATCACATAAGTAAAGTTGGAACATAAATATTTACATGCCTGTCATTTCCTTCACACTGCTGTGGGAACTCAGATAATAAACATCTGTCTTTTGCTAAATGACTGAAGGGAAGGCAATGAAAATTCTTCACCTCACCACTAATGTAGAAATACACTATTAATTTGACAACATGCTAAGACATCTTGCCTTTAGCCGCCAGCATACTTTTGGATGTCTTCAAGCACATGTGCCACTGTGTGTCATGTACAAGTAACAAGTGTGTACATAAAGGTGTTCCTGCTAGCTTCTGTACAGCTCTGTAATGGCCTTCCATCAGAGTGTCAATATAGCTAGTCTATATTATGGAGGTGACTAAATGCATGGGGTGGGAGTGGAGTAGTAACTAGGGAAGTGGAGAGCTATTCTCTCTATTGGCTTTTTTTTAATACCAAAACATGATTTTCCTACTGTAGCTATAAGGAACAGGATAGCTGTACATTTTAGACAAATGCTAGCTTTGTATTAGACCGGGTTATCTCATAACAGCTATCAGATAAAATCTCAGTTTAATAAACAATGCTATAGTTCCAAGAAAAAGCCTGCTTCTCTACACCCATCTCAGAAAATTGTTACTGCAAACTAACAACCTGCTCTGGGATTTTGTGTATCCTTTTTTGTTCTTGACTGCCCTGTCAGCACTACCTGCATAATATCAGAAAACCTTTCATTTCATGATAAATGCAACCTGCCTGCTAGAGGAAAACTGCTTCTGTAAACCATACTAGTTGCTTAGACATCAAGAGGGCATAGTCAGAAGGTGCAACAACCTTGCTGGTGCTCAAGAAGTCTGGGTCTGGGCAATGGAAGACCTCCTGGGAATGCCATGTATGCTGCCTTGAATCCCCTCATGCAATAAAGGTTGGTATAAGTGTAAGGAAATGGCAAGAGGGGAAGGCACTTGTGTGTCCTCAAAAAGAAGAGAAAATATTGTCAGGTGCCTGAAAAAACTTATTATGCCCAATGTGTTTTGGAAAGGGCTTTCCTTCCTCAGGGGCTACTTATCTTTCTCCAAATGTGGTGCAAAGAATATTCCCAATGCTGCTTCTGTCTTAAAATGCTCTGAGGAAGGAAAGTCCTTTCTGAAACATGTTGGGTATAAATGTGCTAATATCAGCCTCGGGCTTGGTATTCAGATAGGTTTGGGAGAATATGCATTCCCACAAATGTGGTTTAGCCTCTTGAGTAAGAAGTGTCTTTGGTGTCTTTGCCTTGCACATAGTAGAGGGAGGGAACTGTAGAGACAACATGCTACACATACGTGTTTAGTTACAGGAACTGCTGGCTGTGCACAGTTTTCTCATAGGGGTCCACTTTTGCCAAGGCTCCTTTAATTTGGTTTTATCAATTTGTTTCTTTAAAAAAAAAAAAAACATTGATCTAGGAGCATTATTAACCTCCTAGCCATTATTATTCTCCTCAGTTCTATGAATCTTTACAAGTTAAGCTTCCTTTTTCATTTATTACTGGGATGTGGGAGATTGCGCTCTCCTTTTTTTCCAGCATTCAGCAGTTCCTCATTTAAAAGTGCTCTGTTGTATTTTAAACCACATGCTTTATCCTAATGCAAAGGGCATTAAGTGATTAATTCTGGCATTTGTGTTTCACAGTTGGTTGGAGAGCTTATGTTTTGTATGCCTGCCACATTATCTAGGAAAATGCCTGGAACAACAACATTCTGTTTCAGGCTATATTTGTTTCTGGAGTGCATAAGTTACCCTTCTTTTGCTTTCTGTTCATCCAAAGTTGCATCTTTAGGAAATAAAACGCCAGCTCCTGGGTGCCAGCTTAGATGAAGCAAGAAGCCTTTATATTAATTCCATCTCTAAATTCTCTGACTTGCAGCGTATGTGCTGGTTTTATTCTTGATTATTTTACAGCCCAATCCTACGAAGGCCACCACTGTGTCACAGCTTGTACCCTCCCCCCCCCTCCCGCCAGCCAGCCATGTCTGTCATGTCTCTGCAAGTGCATACAGGCAGCACAAGAGGGCCCCGAAGTTGCAACTCCAAACGTATAATCTATTGTGGCTGCTACACCCATACTGGAGTGAGGCGGATGAATGTATGGTTCATGAGGGTAGGAAGAGGACAGAGTAAACCACGAGCACTGTGGTGTAAGAGGAAAATAATAGTAAGGGGCAACCTGCAGCAGTACAAAAGAGGGAGGGGAGACACTAGACTCCAATAATTAAGGGGGGGGGTGTAGGGAAAGTGAACACAACTCTGTCCGCAACAGCTGTGTCCCCTTCATCAAACAACCCACACTAGTGCCTACTGGCACGACAAGGGTGTTAGGACTGATCATTAAGTGGTGCATCAAAGACGCAATAGTGGTCCCAGCACAGGTCATTGCGCAGCGGGGATCTTCCAGTCCCATGTAGCTACTCGGTGGGCACAAGGCCAAGGCTCCAATGTTGCTTGGGCCGGCAATTCACATACTTGCAGACCTGTGCGCTCTGCCACCCAGTTCCCCACAAATAACAAGCCGCCTCTTGTTGCCTGTTTAACACCATCCTACAGATCGCCTAGACTAAAGTCTTGAATGCAGGTTGGGAAGAGCAAAGGACATGACCAAAAGGCTACATGCTCAGGATCGAGGTTCCCAAGTTCATAACTAGATAGCTACCGTCCCGTGCAATCCCTCCCTTCTCCATTCCTCCACTTGCCTTTGGTTAGCCTGCTGTTCTGCTGCTCCCAGTTGCCAGCGACCCACAGCAGATTATTTGGGAAGCCCCTGCCAACCAGGCAGGTGCGCAGGGGAAAGGCATTTTGGCAAAGCCTTACAAGTCCCTTGATCAACACAGCTGTGCTGTACATTTATTTATTATATTTATACCCCGCCTTTTTTCCTGCAAGGAACCCAAGGCAGCTTACAATCCTCCTCCTCTCTGCTTTATCCTCACAACAACCCTGTGAGGTAGGTTAGGCTGAGAGTCAGTGACTGGCCCAAAGTCATCCAGTGAGTTTCATGGCCGAGCAGGGACTAGAACCCGGATCTCCCAAGTCCCAGTCCAACACTCTAACCACTATGCCACACTGGCTCTATCTGGTCCACCACATGGACCAGATAGAAGCCGTAAGCACGAGTACAGCAGTATCCAGCCAAGCTGTCCCTGCCTATGCCTGCTAGGGACCCTATATAGCGGGGCAGGCAAGGTAAATATGGCTGATTTGCGATAGATCAGCATGGGTTTTTACTCCTGATAGTTTAACAATGACAAGTAAAATTGAATGTTTTAATAAATATATCTGCCATGGCTTGGCCTTGTGCTAATTCCTTATCTTTTACCTCAGTGTTGCTCACCTGTAACATATGAGTATTAACCGGTTGTCTCTGACCAGGGCTTTGTGCAGTTCTGCTGGCTACTTTGAGAGTGTTGTGTTAGAATCCTTGATCTATAGTAACTCAGATGTAGACTGGTGTTCGTATATGCAGTGTATGGCTCATGGGGTGCAATAGGTAATTGACTCTACTGCCCCCTGCCCACTACTTTGCACCTGGCTTTGATTAGAGCCACCTCAGGGCTCTAGTAAAAAACAAAGTACCGGTAGATCCCACAAATATAAGTCTGTCCATTTCTGTTATACAGAACCTTGTGAACCACTGCTAGGGCACATTGGCTTATAGCAGCCTTCCCCAACCTGATGCCTTCCAGATGTTTAGGAAAACTCCCAGCATTCCTGGCCATTCGCCATGCTGGCTGGAGTTGATGGGAGTCAAAGTCCCCAAAACATCTGGAGGGCACCAGGCTGGCAGAGGCTGTTTTATAGCATCTGGTAAATAGGTCTGAGTACTTGCTTCTCCGCCATGAGACAAACTGCATTGGCTTTGTATATAGTAGGATTTTCTTAACTGTTACTAAAAATACACTTATTTCCCCAGCATAGATTTTATCTGAGCCAGTAGCTTTAGGGCAGAACTAGATGCTTCAAGAAAGATGCAAGTGGCTGCTCCTCCTCCACATTTGTCTCCTTTTTCTGGTGACACATAATATAACACAACACATGACATATCCTCTTCCTTCTCATCATCATCATGCCCTGCTTTTCCCCACTTCATGTAATTGGCTACTGGTAGCAGGAGAGTGAGAAAACACACCAGTGTAGTGACATCATTTGTTGTTGTTACACATTACTGGAAAGAGGAACTAAAGCAATACAGAGTGACAACAGCTCCATATTTCTTGTAATGTTTAGTTCTGCCCAGTTCTGATGTCATTGTCAAACTATGGCTTGGTCATCTGGAAGGTGCTGTGAGCTGATACACACCCTCCCTCCTCCCCTCGCATGTGCTGCAGCCTTCCTCCACTCCTTAGTAACCATAGTTTGCCATGATGCCTGACATGAGAAAGCTATGGTTACCACTAACCATAGTTTGCTTCCAAACTAGAATCAGAAAGCCACCTCAAAACCATTGTTTTCCAATTCTGGTTTGGAGGCTAACCGTGGTTAGCAGTAACCATCAGGGCTGGCCCTGTAATTAGGTGGAGTGAGGCAGCCACCTCAGGCAGCTGATGCTGTGGGGCACATCAGAGCTATCTGTGCCATGTGGCCTGCCCTGTGCCCCCTAAGCTAGCCTGATGCCCTCAGGTGTGGTGGAGGATGCAGTCCCAACACCAGTGTTGAAGTAAGATTCAACTGTCAGTCCAGTCAGATTCTGTGCATGGAATTGGTGGGGGGAGGCATCTTCTCCTTCACCTCAATCAGGAAAATGTCTTGGGTTGGCCCTTGTAACCATAGTTCCTCCAAATCACACATCACAGCAAACTATGGGTACCATGTGAACAGGACCGGTGCAGGGCAGTTTGGCGCCCCAGGCGAAAAAATATTTAGCGCCCCCCCCTCCAAAGCAGGAAAAAAAAAAAAACCTGCGCCGCCACCACCAACCTACCTTCCCCCCCGCCCTGGCTGCGGCGGCGGCGGCTGCTGCTGCTGCCGCCTCCTCCTCCTGAAGCGACGCGACGGGACCCCCGCGCTGTTTTTTGCCGGGGGAAACCATGGCAACAGGGCTGTTTAAGCCCTTCTGCCCTGGTTCCTCCCGCCAAAACAACGCGGGCGGAGCTCCGGAAGCGACGCAACGAAGGTAGGTGACGGGGGGTTGGGGGGGTGACGGGGGGTGGCGATGGCGGTGGGAGGCGCAGCGGCAGCGAGCGGGTGGGCGGGGGGAGGCACAGCGGCGGGCGGGTGGGCGGGGGGAAGCGCAGCGGCGAGCGAGCGGGCAGGCGGGGGGAGGCGCGGCGGCAGCAGGCAGGAGGGTGGGGAGGCGGAGGCCTGGCGGGGGCGGCGCAGCGGCGGCGGAGGCCTGGCGGGGGTGGCGCAGCGGCAGCGAAGAGGAGCGCAGCGTTTCCGCGCCCTCTTCAGCCGCGCGCCCTAGGCAATCGCCTAGTTGGCCTAGCGGTAGCGCCGGCCCTGCATGTGAACCAGGAAGTTGAGGAGGGAATTGTGTGCAAGCCTGCAAAACAGTGGTGTCTGAACCCATGTCTGTGAAGGGTGGTTACAGCCCTCCACAGGGGGTTAAAAAGGAGTTCAGCCTCAAAGCCTGGAGACATGGTATTAAAAGTCCTACAAGGGAAAGCAAGCTGTCCAGGAAAGGATCCCTCAGACAAGTTGACATGCACTTGCCATGCCTTCGCATAAGTTTTATCAGGATGGGGGATTAAAGCGTGTATTGAGCTAGGGTAAAATTAAAGAGTCCTGGCGGGGGAGAGAAATCTCTAGGAGTGCAAGCAGCAAACAAATTCAGAGACAATGGAAAACAGAACGTAGCTTTTGAGAGCATACTACTGACAACAGGGCCATGCCATCATCTTTGCTAGCATTCAAATCCATATTGAAGTTAATTGAATTAAGTGAATTTTATACCAGCAGTGGGAAACTGGGCCCCAAGGTGGTAAAATAGATTTTTTCCCCCTGCGTATATGTGTGGGCTGTAAAATTAACACATCTAGTAGTGTGCACCTGAGAAATGAAGTGTGATCAATCCCTCCATGTTTAGCTAC
This sequence comes from Shinisaurus crocodilurus, assembly GCA_021292165.1. Classification (NCBI taxonomy): domain Eukaryota; kingdom Metazoa; phylum Chordata; class Lepidosauria; order Squamata; family Shinisauridae; genus Shinisaurus; species Shinisaurus crocodilurus. The sequence goes on from JAHFWL010001077.1 coordinate 192,355, forward strand.
AAGTCCTTGCTACCGAGCTGAGAATTTGACCCTGTGAATTTTAAATATGTTAACAGGAACAGAAAAGTGCTTTCATTCCAGCAATTAAGCTCTGAAAGTAATTAGTGTGGAGGACATGCTCCTGTTTCTTTTTAAAGGGGTACATTTAAATAGCTTCTGCTACTGGGCAGTTTTACAGAGATGTAATAAATAAATAAATAAATAAATAAATAAAAATACACAGATTGTCAATAAGTACACTGCAGCTGTTTGTTTTCCTACTTCTGTAGGTCAGGCTTTTAATTTGTAAACCAGGAAAAGATGTGTAAGAGGTAAGTTTGCAGGGATTATTTTACTACAGGCTTCGAAATGATGATGCATATCTTTCCGACAAGAAATGCAGTCCCACTGGGTTAAGTGAAATTTCACCCATCTTCCTTAAAAGGAAAACGTGTTCACATAACCACAAAGGGAATTAGAGAGCCTTCCCCAACCTGGTGCATTCCAGATGTGTTGGACTACAATTCCCAGTACCCCCCCAGTCAGCCAAATACAATTTTGGAGAAGCTCTCAGGGGTTGAAATCGGGGGGGGGGGGGGAGAATACAGAAAAATGCCAGCCTATTTTAGCTGAAAGCTCTTCCTGCCAGTAACTAAGCTTTAGGAGAGGCATTTCAACCTTTTAGAATGGGGGGAAAGAGTGCACAATTGCTGGGAAACCAGCCAACTATTGGTGGCTGGGGGAAAGGGTGTGGGGCCAGGGGAAGGGGGGCATGGCCTTCTGGGGATCCCTGGAAGGCTGAATCAGGACCACAGGAGGGCTCGATTTGGCCCCGGGGCTTGAGGTTCCCCACCCTGATCTATAGCTCCAAGCGGAGCAGAGAGACTGGCCAGAAAATATACAGGAAATTTTCTACACACAATGGCTTTATAGATAGTATTTTATAATGGCTACTTTTCTAGCCGACAATTAGGCATACTGCATAGTATGAGCTTGCCATTCCTGCCGTCACTGCTGATTTCCCACCACTTTTTTTTTTTATTTTTGCTTTCTATATAAAATATCACTCTTCTCTGTAAGATCAAGGAAACTATGACAGGTATTTCATAGATTGTGTTTTTCTTTCTGGAAGACAGACAGGCATTAACTACAGCAGTATGAGAATTAGAATTTGTGGAGCTCTCTCTCCCGCCCCAGCAACAACAAAAGAATTTGCTGAAGCTGAATTCATGGTACTGCATATAGATATTTAAAATTGGAATTTCTCAAAGCTTAATATAGACATTTCCCATGGATATCTTAGCAGTCAGAAAAGAGTGAAATGGGGTTGGACTTTCTCACAAGTAAATGCATTTAAGATTGAAACATTATGGCAGCCTTCCCCAACCTTGTGCCCTCCAGATGTTTTCATCTTCAACTCCCATCAGCCCCAGCAGGCATGGCCAATGGTCAAGAATGCTGGGAGTTGTAGTCCAAAACATCTTAAGGGCACCAGGTTAAGAAAGTCTGATATGAGTTGTCTAAATTAGTCATGCTTTACAGAGCAATTCTAACCCCCAGGTCTGCTGTCTGGAGGTGGCTAGAATAGGGCAGAAGTGTCCCTTCACTTCTGGAGAGGAGCTTCATTGGCGGGAGAGGGAGGCACACCTGCCCAGGCGGCCCCAGTACATCCATAGCAAGCTGTAGGGGTATACGTCTATGGCTGGCAGTGTTTCTGCCAATGGTAGACCCCAAAAATGGTCTTCCAGGGCCACGCTGGAGGCCACCTTGTATCCAGTGGCCCCTTCATTCCTCCGAGAGGCCAAAGAATTGGGCCCATCAACTACACCTGACTGTTGTTTGGGTAGCTATTTTCCCCCTCATTAAAACCAAGAGGAGGTTGGGGGTTTTTTAAAGGCTGCTGGAGAAGAAGAAAAAAGTAGCACCTCCCTATGCCCTGGCCAGCCTGAGCCAGCAAAGCTCTGGAAGTGATGAACTGCCGTTTCACTCCAGCTCCCCACTTAGGATTGCTCCATTAGTTCCACTGAAATCAATGGCCAAGTTAATCATGATTAACTTAAGTCCCATTGAAATCAATTAACTTAGTCTGGATCAAACCCTATGTCTCTGTCAATAATATGTTGAATAAGGACAGCATGATTATGCTTTCTCCTATCTATTAAACATTACAAGATGTTTAGGTCAGAGGCAGTCATGGGGTGCTTCACATGCCACAGTTACCCAGAGATAACATGAGGTACCCACAGCATAGTCATTATAGGTGAATACAGATGACTGTTTGCCAAATGATAACTTAAGAGTAGAATTAAGCATGAAAAGAAACACAAAGCTGCCCTGAAAATGGCAGTCCTGAGTTCCTCCTTCCATAATTTCTAGTGCAGTGTTCTCCAACCTTGGGTCCCCAGATGTTTGTGGCCTACAACTCCCAGCATGCCCCAGCCAGCATAACTGGCTGGGGCATGCTGTGAGTTGTAGGAAATAGACTGCTTATGAGTAGTTCCTAGATAAGGCATCCCTTGTAACGTGTTTTGATGATTTACACGCCTTGCGTTCTAAAGGTGTTCTCTGACATGCTGCTGGCAACCCACAATGAAGCAATCCATGCCGCCGCCGCTGCCTTCTGATATATACTTTCCTCAGCACATTAGCAATATAATCCAAGCAGCAGCTCCCGCCCACCCGCCACTGATGTGCATCAAGGAGAGTGCAGTGCAGTAATGGCCACGTTGAACTTCTCCCGCCCATCCCCTGACGCTTGTCAACAGAAGGTCAGAAGGTGCTGCGATTATATGGGGAAGACACTTGAGGGGAAAGGCCCCACTGCTAATGAGATGTGCAAAAAGCAACCATAACTCAAAGGTGAGCATCTCTCGGGCTCCTGCAGTTTCTCAGCCTCAATACTGTACCTTGGAGATTTATAATCAGAAGTGTTCTTTACTAGCAAGCATTCTGGAGACATGAAGCACAATAACCAGAGGATTAGTAGGTTCATAAAGGCCTTGGGACACTGCTCTTTGCCTGCATGGCTCCCTTCCAGCTGGGCCAGTCTTCAGCTAAACACATCACAGCTGCAAATACCAAGATGTAATTCAGCATGTTTCTCTAAAGCAGCAGCCTTCCCCAACCCAGTGCCCTCTAGATGTGATGGATTACAACCTCCATTTTCACCAGCCAGCACGGCCCATGCTGGCTGGGGAGGATGGGGGGGCTGTAGTCCAACACAACTGGAAGACACCGGGTTGGGGAAGGCTGCTCTAAAGCAAGAAGTATCTTGTGTCACAATCGGTTATGTATCTTAAGTAAGAGGAAATATGTGATCTGACGCTCTCCAGAAAACAAATCGTAATTTGGATCCTTTTGACTTCTTCCTGGGGCAACTGGGAGATGCATCTTAAGTCAATGGAGCACAGTCAAGCACTTCCTGGGTCACTCCCTTAGTCCAACCTTGGTGGTGGTAGATAGGGCAATTAGCTATTTGCATCGACAATATTCCTGGGTCCCACAGCAGGCAGCAAGTCAAAAGAGCTAGGTATGTTTTGCCTGGAGAAGAGAAGATTAAGGAAAGGCATGATAGTTGTCTTCAAACATCTGAAGTGTTGTATTGCAGAAGATGGAGTAGAGTTGATCGCTGTTGCTCCAGATGGCAGGATAAGAACCAATGGGTGGAAATTGCAGGGAAGTAGATGTAAGTTAAACATTAGGAGAAACTTCCTAACAGTAAGAACTATTTGACTGTGGAACAGTCTGCCTTGGGAGGTGGTGGGTTCTCCTTTGCTGGAGCTATTTACACAGAGGTTGCCATCTCTGAAGGATGCTGTCATTGCATTCTCCATTGAAGAGCCTGCACTGAGCAGGGGGTTGGACTAGATTACTTCCAAGGCCCCTTCTAACTCTTTGATTCTATGACTATGTACATCAGACTCCTTCTTCTTCTCCTTCCTCCCTGAAGCAAGCTAAGGGCATGCAAGCCAGCCCGTTTCCCACTCCCAGATATGTGCCGTTCCTGGACCAGTTTCCACCACACTGTGCTAGTGTTGCCTAGATCGTAGATATACTGCTCCTAGCTGGCAGGCAAAAGCCCAAAATAACTAGCTGCCTTCCCACATACTCTTTTGTAGAAGGCATCTCCCTTCCATAAAAGCCATCAGCATGCTGCCAATGTAGGGTGATCTCATGCAATGCTTCTCATGTAGAAGTATATATAAATATTTTTTCTATATAAAGTCCAAAGGGACTGGAGATTTTACCTTTTCTCATCCTAGGAAGGGGATTCTTCTATCATTGATAGTGAGCTCTTCCCAGAATAGTGGCCACTAATTCCCTTGGCTCATTTAAAGTAACATGCCTACTGGGCAAATTATCAGTCAATTCTGTTTCAACTCCCTGGTCCCTGCAGCCAGAGAGAGATTGAAGTAAGAGGTGCAGAAAGGTTTCAAACAAGCCACAGTTCATTACTTAGGCTCACCGTGTAACAAATAAGTACATACGAACAAGGAAATTGATTTTTAAATTTTAATTTTAGCTTTTGCACATATCTGCAGGGCTAAGGGTCAAATCAGATACTAGGCAGGGTTTCTGTGATTGGAATTCTTCCTTTCTTAAAAAGCAGCTGTGAGTGCGGGGTGGGGAAGGTGGCAATTTGGATCAGAGCCAGGGCATAGGGAAGAGGGAGAGAACCTCTTGCTCCTGAGCCATTGCCTTGATCCAAATCGCCCTATAAAATGTTTGTCTGCTTCCCCCTTTGGAGTGAATACCACCTGGGGGGGGGGAGCTTGGATCAGGGCTATGTCAAGGGGGCAAAGAGTTAGACCCTCTCCTCCCCCAGCACTGCAGCCCTGATCTGAATCCTCCCCCCTCCCAGTAGATGATTTTTAGGAAAGAAAAAAAGAAGTGGGCACTTCCAACCACAGAATGCCTGTGTAATACCTAGTTTGGCCCAAAGTCATATGGGCACTAAGCAGAATTCTCTAAATGTTGGCTCCCATATGGAGAAAACGAACCAGCTCCTCAGCTATTATAAACAGCCTTCTTTTCTTTCATCTCTTTTTACTTCCATAGGCTGCAAAGCTATACAGAATCACAACCTAAACAACCTCGCAGTCCCTCCCACCACCCCCAGCAACAATACATCATTGAGAGAGAACCTTGATCAACCAGCCAGGAGCCTCTATTACCAACATCGACTACTGATTCTGTTTAACAGCGTCCTGGAAAAGTCTCTCTGTGCCTCAGCAGCGCACAGATTTCCACTGCCTGACCCATTTTTCTTGTACCCACTCCCACCAGCACTCTGCTGAATATAATCATAATGCCTTCTAAAAGCTGAATTAGAGACATATATATGCAGGGACATCCTGTATTTATCCCCACGCCAAATGCGAGAACAAGTGCTTTAATAAACTAGCCGGCTCTGCCTTTGGGAAAAGATCAAATGGCATAGTTTATAAATAATTGCTATTGGGAATGTAAAGAGCAGAAGGGTTGGTTGGGGGGTTGGGGTTGGGGTGTGTGTGTTGCTTTTATTGCCCTTAGCTACACCTTTATATTTGTTCTTAAAAAAAAAAAAAGTTACAGATCAAAAGTGGTTTATTAAGTTTGGGTGCCCAGCTAGAATGACCCCCCCAAGAGCCTGATTTTGAGAAGTGCTTTGTCCCTATAAAGTTCTTTCAGATTGTATAAAGTTGCACACCCTAAACTGACAGGCCTCTGCACATGCTCTGCCAGGGGGCAGTGCCTGTTGTTCACATGCCCAGTGCAGGTCAATTGCTTCAACTGCCATAGTTTCCCTGTTTACCTACAGACGTTGCACAAGCTCGCATTGTCACGTTTGTGCCTGGACAACATCACTTGTGTACAATCTCCTTAGGGTCTCATGCTGTCCCGCCTAATATCGCTAAGATAGCATGCAGGCTGCACAAAGGCGAAGCCTTTGTCTTTATACTAGCAAGGGCATAGTCTGGAGCAGCCTTCCACAACCTGCTGCCCCCAAGATGTTGAACTGCATTTCATCATTCCCAGCCAGCTTGGCCAATGGCCAGGCTGGCTGAGAATGATGGGAGTGGGAGGGCCACCAGGTTGGGGAAGAATGTGTGTCACAAACTGAGTGGTGCCCAACTTTTTCCTTTTAGCTATGAAAACCCACTAATGGAACTGTTTGCAAACTTACTGGTCAGCTGCATTCCTTTTAGAACTTAGGGCACAATCGTATGCATGTTTAGATAGAGAAAAGGCCTACAATTCCCAGCATGCCCCAGCCAGCCATGCTGGGAGTTGTAGGCCTTTTTTCTGTCTAAGCATGCATAGAATTGTGCCTTTAATCAATGTGCTCTTGTTGATGACCTCCATCGTGTGCTGGGCTTCTGGGCAGTGACCCACTCACAATGTTTCTGAAACCCAACTGTCATTTGCAAGCCACAACCACTGATAGTTCATAGATTCGAATTGGCTTTAGATTCCAAAAAGCGTATATTTACAGATACCGTACATACTGTGATATGAAGTAGCAGATCAAAGAATTCTTTTTCTTTTTGTCTCTTTTTGTTTATGGTATGCGGCCAAACTTGATACGACGGGGCTGTTGTGTATATTCTATCCACTTTACTGTCCAGTTCACATATAAAAGGTGCGCGGGTGTGGGGCGGGGAGTGTTCTTGACCTGAAAAGGAGCTGGCCCAGCCCCTCCCTTGCCTTACAGGCAGTCCCCAGGTTATGAACGAGTTCCGTTCTTAAGAATGTCTTTAAGTCGAATTTGTATGTAAGTTGGAACAGCATAGCATTCTGTACGTTAAAATCGGCAAATTAAAATTTATGCAAATTGTGTAAATTACACAAGTTGCATAGTATACTATGCTATGTACTCTACATAAATGACATAGCGCCGGAGAACCTAGATGTCCATTCTTAAGTACAGTAATACCTTGGATTGCAAGTAACTTGGTTTGAGAGCGTTTTGCAAGACAAGCAAATTTTTAAATATTTATTTAATTTTTTTTTACTTGATATACAAGCGACGTCTTGCAACACAAGTACCTGTACTGTCGTACGGCTTAAATTAAAAATCTCTGTACAAATTTTTTTGGGGGGATTTCGTTTTGATATAAGAGTGTTTTGGATTACAAGCACGTTTCCGGAACGAATTATGCTCTCAATCCAAGGCATGACTGTATAGGTTGTAAATTGGACGTTCTTAACTCAGGGACTGCCTGTACTTCACGGCATTCCACTGGCTCCAATCCAACATGACCACTCGAGCCTGCCTTGCTTCTGATATCAGAGAGTTGCTGCAGAGAGAGGCCACATTTGCACAAAACAATAAGCCAGAATTCTGGAGAGCCAGTGTGGTGTAGTGGTGAGAGTGTTGGACTGGGACTTGGGAAATCTGGGTTCTAGTCCCCACTTGGTCATGAAGTTCACTGGGTGACTTTGGACCAGTCACTAATTCTTAACCCTTAGCCTAACCTACCTCACAGGGTTGTTGGGAGGATAAAATGGAGAGGAGGAGGGCCATGTGTAAGCTGCCTTGGGTTCCTTGCAAGAGGAAAAAAGGTGGGATATAAATATAATAATGTAAGTGTGGAGCTTTTGGGGGTTCCTGCATGCAAGCAAGAACACACACACACACACACACACACACACACACACACACACACGCCTCCTCATGTGTAAACCAAGTGGGGGCTGGGAGGAAGCGAAAGGTGCATGGAACATGGGATGGGGCCTGGCGCCTGGAGGTGCCAGGCTGAAAGCGTTCATATGTAAATATAGTTCAAGCCATGACTCATGAGTTCCCTCCCCCCTGCCTGGCCAGGTGAAGTTCAAATTGATTGGCTGAAGCAAGAAGGCTACAGAAAAGGGGAGGGGGAAGAGCTATTTCCCCACGTGTAGCCTTTGTTCTTGGTCTTAGTCCTTTTGGTAGCGAGCCCGGCATGGCAGCGCGCCAGCGAGGGGCCCAAGCCTTTAGGGGCCCCCCCCTCAGGAATTGACCCCAGGCAGCCCTGGTAAAAATTGGCTGGTTTGAGGGATCTAGAAAGGCAAGTCTTGTGGAGGGCTATTTATCTCGGACCTGCGGGTAGATAAAATAGTTCCCCCCGGGTGGCAAGGCTGTGCTGGATCTAACCCTTGAAGAGAACACCCTCAGGTAACAGGTGTGTGACTGAGAGATCTTAAGGAATCAGGTTTTTATTGTTTTGTAGCTTTACTGTGTACCAAAGTGTCTGTCTCTCTATTTTGTATGCTTCTCTCATTTCCCTAATTTTGTTGTAAGATGCTACCAGAATAAACCTTGTCTTGGTTTCACCCCAAATGGGTTTTGTAGTGCTCTGTGAGTTCAGTATCTAAATCCAGGTTACAGAATTGAAGGCGGGTCCCTAAACAGAGATCCAAGTAGGATTGCAGACAGCTGAGGCTGGCAGTCTGGTATCTTGAGATCTCAGAGGGTCTTGGTTCCTTTGCCAGTAGGCAAAGGTGGGGTGGTGGCGGGTCAGCCAGCCCCCCCTTCTGGGCCACATGGTGGCAAGTGCTGGGTTTCCTTTGGAGTAGGAAAGGGTGGAGGTCTGGCGGGTAAGCCAGCCCCCTCTCTTCCTCCACAGTAATAATAAATTATTGTTCATGAATCATGAGCAAGTGTGTCGATGCCCACAGCCCAATGGCTCCCCCACCAGTGGAAGAGGCTCAGTAACCAGGAACTCACCAACAAGAAAAAGCTTAGCAGCTCCTGACTTGTTGCTGGTGGGAGGAGCCAAGCGGGAGAAATTGTGAACAATAAGCCAGGATTCTCCAGAACTCCAGCTTATCGCTTTATGCGAACTTGGCTTGTCACTTAACTGGTAATATAATTTCCTATAGGAAAACTTAATATGCCGCCTGACACAAGCAGGCAATCTGGCAATTTACTCCCCACCGTGTACTGTTTATACATGCCAGTTACAATCCATAATCTACAGGAGCTCCGTTCTCTCCCACTCCTGAAAGGCTCAAGACTATGCAACTACAGTACAGACATTCTTCCAGGGTCTTTCCTCAGGATCCTTTTTATTGCATTATCAGTCACCTTGACACAGCCACCAACAGCTCCCTTGCAGGCTTTAGGAGCTGTTTTCTTGCCTCCAATTAGTCCTCCACAGATACTTCATCCTCTACTCAGGGAAGCAACCAGAGGGGGCAGCTTGAATTGGTGGAACCCAGGGAAGCTGTACCTCCTGCCTTAAAGGGCCCTGGAACCCATATACACAAATGCCTCTTCCACTAACTATAGGAGCCAATTCACATACAGGTGCTAACCCTTTTCTGTTCCTGCTCTTGTGTCTTTAACCAAGAGCCTGGTATGCAATAATAAAGCTGGCAAAGCTTTTCACAGCTCCATCTCATTGCCGGCTGGGGGGTGGGAAGCTTAATTCCTGTTTCTAGGGATGCCATTAAAGGCATGGGAGGAGGGCCAGAAAAAGAGTCGCCAACCATGTGACCAGCCAGCATTTGGCTAATGATTGTTCTGCCCATATTACACAGTGCTTAATTTTGTACCACCACTCAACCAATTTGGGATCCATTTCTGATAATGTACAAAGTTGTGCTTCTGATGAACAATTCAGATGACTCAGATTTCGCCATGACCATGGCATCTCCTGGCGAGAAGGAAAGTGTGGCTGGCTGCATGCAGGATGGTTGTGCTCCTTTGCTTCCAGTCCTTTCTGCTTCTTCCAGTCCTTTCCATGTGGTCCTTCGCCTACCAATATAACAGGCCCATCTTATGTTTCAGCAGGATACGTCGTTCACACTTGGGATTCTTCTAACTTAGCCTTCCCCAACTAGGTGCCCTCCAGATGTGTTTCATAGATTTCATAGATCATAGAGTTGGAAGGGGCCTACAAGGCCATCGAGTCCAACCCCCTGCTCAATGCAGGGAACTAGAAGAGGGGTCTCCCATCCAAGTAATAACCAGGCCTGACCCTGCTTAGCTTTCCACACTCAGACAAGCTGAGACAGCATGCTGGCTGGGAATGATGGGAGTTGTAGTCCAACACATCTGGAGGGCACCCGGTTGGGGAAGGGTGCTCTAACCCATCCACCTCCAGCAGAACAGGGCCCACTGCCTGCACCCTGCTTATATTTCTCTGGTGAACCGTCCTTGCTCAGCAAAGTCAACAAAGGATTGTGGTGCAACTTTTTAAATGGAAACGACAGCAGGATTTCCCTCACAATGAAGAAAAACACGTACAGTATGGTCAGCAAACGGGGGAGTGAAAGAACAGCATGTCATCCACTAGCAAGCCAACATCTCTTCATTAATCCTTCTTGTTGTGGCTCCACTGAGGACGTGTCAGCAAGAGGCTTTTTATTGACAGAAGTGGATGTGCCCAGCCAAGGCCCTTCCAGACTGAAGTGGGTTTTCCGCAGCAGTGATGGTGCTGTAGGCAGCTGGCCATCTGCGGCAATAACCTCGAGCCTGTGTCAAGGCACAGGACGGGGTATTCAAAAGGGGAGAGAGGGGGAAAGATGGCAACCCTACTGTCAGTGGTGTTGCTAGCAGATTTGGGGCCCAGGCCCATAAGGCACAAATCTGCATTCTGTATATGCTGATTTATAAATAATTACTAGGATTTATTTAAATGTCACCGGAAACAAATAATCTCAAATATAATAATTTTATTTATCACTTAATTTGCACCCTGACCCAGATCATCCCAACAATGAAAAAGGTTTTTCCTAAGCTCAGTTGCCATGCAGAGGAAGGGGGGTTGGGGTTGCAGCATATGGAAAGGGGAAAGTTAACCCTTCCCTCCCCAGCTGCAATCCCCCTTGAAAATTACCCCCTGCATGGCAATTAAGTCAAGGGGGAAAGTCTGTTGGCACCAAAGGACACGGAGTGCTCTGTGGAACGATCCGCAGCCCTGGGAAATAGATTTGGGGCTGGAGCCCCATGGGCCCATGCCTAGCAATACCCCGGGTCCTGCCCACTGGCTAACCAGTAGGCAACCCTACTGGCTATCTAAGCAACCCAGCTTAGATGCATCTTCTTGTGAACTCTTGGTAAAAGCACAGGAGTAGGGTCTCTGAAAGTACAGGAAAAGGTGGCATCTTTATTGACCAGAAGCGGTTCTTTTTCTTCTCTGTATGAACAAGTCATATATGGACTATAATAATTTTAGCATGAGTTTTGTTTCTTCACTAGCCATTTACTATCACATTATGTTACACAATGTTACCCAAATATGACTGGGGAACAAGTGAATGCTAACTTGTGGGGTTTGCAGCTCCGTACGTCTTTAATACATTTCAGAGAGTGTTAACAAACAATAACGAAATACCAAACATCCAAGCTGGGGATGTGAAATAATCAAGCAAGAGGTGTTGCTAAAAATTTAAAAATCAAAATGTAATTAGTGCTGCAGGCCAATTCCTGTAAAGATCTGTGCAGTTCAAGCTATTATTAACTTTACTTTTTCTAACTCTGCCTGTTTGCACTATAAATTCTACCTCCAGGAAAGATCTATTAAATTAAACCATTAAGCTAATAATGGCTTGAGTGCTTCACATTATTATCAGAGAAGGCCCACGGCTCAGGCCTTCACTAACTTTATTTTTTCTTATTGTCAACTGAGTCAGAAAAGCCCCTTTGGTTTCAGTCACTGGTAAGTGCAACCTTGAGAAATGGATCCGTTTCTCCATGGTGAATAATTTCCCGGACAATCATAATTAACTTCTTGTGTTGAATTATTGTTCTTTGAGCAAAACAAAAACAGCAAACAAGAAAATGATCATGGGGCTTTACTTATGCTAACAACTCTACTTGCTGGTAGAAAATGGTATTCAAGAATGTGAAAACAAGGCAGGAAGGAGAAAAGCAGTTGGTAGAGCTGTTCAAATCTGAGAATGTATGATTAAAGTGCCCCAGAGCAGATGTGGGTACAGGGTGCACTATCTGCATTCCCAAGTAATTGGCAGGCAATTTTTGCTCCCAGGATGACAAAGGCTGTGATTTGGTCCCTTTACTGTGCGGCAACACCCCTCCCAAAACTGGGTTCTTCTTGGTCCTTCCTGAGAAAGATGGATGTGACTGGCTAATTGGCTGGAAGTGATTTGTCTTGGAAGAAGTCAGGTTGTGACTTCACTGTTTCCTTTTGGGCAACTACTTTTAGAACCTCAGGCTACTGTGGAGGACAAAAGAACAAGAGAAGTTCTAGGATTATGTTGACTTTAGCTGCAGCTAACTGGTACTGAACATTAGGGACATATCACACCAGTCCTTAAAGAACTGCCCTGGCTTCTGGTACATTTCCAGGCACAATTTGATACATTGGTGCTTGCCTTTAAAGCCCTGCATGGGCTGGGAACGGGGTACCTAAAGGAAAGCTCATTCCCACACCAGCTTGCCCATGTGCCAGCTATGGTCATCAGCGAAGGCTGTCCTCTGGGTGTCCCTGCCATCTGAGATGAGGTGTCAAGGAAGGAGGCCTTTTTTTCAGTGGTGATTCCTGGCCCTGGTTATGGAACTCTCTCCCCAGGCCCAGAGGCTCACCTGGTACCTACTCTACTGTCTTCTTCAAACCCGCCAAAGGCCTTATTGTCCTCCCAAGGCTTTTAAGTTCTGAGTTTTTAAACTGTTTTAATTGCTGGTTTGTATTGTGATTATATTTTGTTTATTACACTGATTTTATTGTTGTTGGCATTTTGTGGTTGTAAGGTGTTCTGGAAACCATTTTTGGCTGAAAGGTGGTATAGAAAAACAAGCAAGCAAACAAACAAATCAAGAGAGACAGAAAGATTTTGAGGCAAGGTATTTCCAGTAAGTGCTTATGGCTGTAATCTTACACACACTTAACTGGAAGTAAATCTTGTTGAATTCAATGGCACTTAATTCTGAGTAGACATGTACAGGATTACACTATGAGTACAGTTTGCCCCCTAAATATTCATATGTAAATGAAAATGTGTGTAGAACAACCTTCCTCAGCTTGGTGCCCTTCAGATGTGTTGAACTACAACTCCCATCATATGGCCAGCATGGTCAATGGCTATGCTGGGTGGGGGTGATGGGAGCTGTAATTCAACACATCTGGAGGACACCAGGTTTGGGAAGAAAGTACTTACAGATTCAAGGCAATGACCTTAAAGACATATTTTTGCCAGATTTTGATAAAGAGAAAAACAATAATATACAATGTTCATACAATTTTTAACAAATCATTAGATCTCAGCCAGACATGCACCTGTCCCAGCACCTGGGGGGGAAATGATAGTGTAACATATTGGAAAGAGAAGTAGACAAAGACCCAGAGAATACTGTGTCTATTTCTAGATGTGCTATTCATAACTCCAGCTCTGTATCACGCTGCACATATTAGTATGTGCTATTGATTTGTTCTTAATACGGTGAAATGCCCTAGTAATGAACTCTGCAGTACTCATAATGATTTCATATCATGAAATGTTATGTGCTTTGCTCATAATAAAGTAACAATGGTCCCAAAAATAGCAAACCTCATAAAAAAAAAGTTATTGAAGATCTTGAATTTCAATATAAAAAGGACTCGACCATACTCAAGAGCTTACGAGAAACAAATGCGTACTTAAAAGAGCCATATTAAAGTCATGTCATTGACCAAATTACTGTGTCACGAGGAGATGCTACTGTGAGAGTGGGTTGAGCCCCAGATTCCCCAGTCACTGGTAGCAGAATGAAACAGAGATGGTACTTAATCCTTTGGAATGTCTGGGCCCAGGTGACAAGAAAGTGCTGAAGATGCCTCGCTTTCACTAGTCGCAGGCTGAGAGAAGAGGTGGACTCAATAGAATCCAATATATGTAACTATAGCATAGCCCAGCCTTCCCCAACCTGGTGCCATCTAAATCAGTGTTCTCCAACTTTGGGTCCCCAGATGTTTTTGGCCTACAACTCCCAGCATGCCCCAGCCAGCATAGCTGGCTGGGGCATGCTGGGAGTTGTAGGCCAAAAACATCTGGGGACCCAAGGTTGGAGAACACTGATCTAGATGCTTTGGACCACAACTCCCAGCATTTGGGGGGCCAACGTTGGAGAACACTGATCTAGATGCTTTGGACAACTCCTAGCATTTCTGACCATTGGCCATGCTGGCTGGAGCTGATGGGAGCTGAAATCCAAACTATCTGAAGGACACCTGGTTGGGGAAGGCTACAATATAGTATAAAATAATGGAACATTAGGGTTGCCAGCTGCCTACAGACTATCACACTTTCTCCCATTTGAAGACCCAAGGCAGCATCAAAACATGCAGACCCTGCACCTCCTGGCTGGCTCCTCCACCCTTCTATTCCACCTGCTATGAGGCATAACTAACGGCCTGCTTGCTAGAGCCGGCTGGAAGGCACAGCATCTGCCTGCTCTCTCAGTGTGCTTTGGAGCTTTAAATAAATCTCTTGGTTGCCAGCTGGCAATCCAACAGCACGAAGAGGCATAATGTTGTAAAGCAGGAGATTCTCCTTGGTAAACCTGGTTCTTGCTTCCTATGTGCTTCTTAGCCTTAAGGAAGTCATACAATGCATTTCGGCCAAATTTTCACCATCTGTGCACTGTGAAACCATGTTGATGTTTTCACTTGTCCCCAATAGGACATTGTTAGAATCCCATCATTGAACATGTATGTGTGGCCAGATCTTTCTGAAGAGCACAGAGTGGATTGTTGTTCTTTTTCCAAAGGGCTTAGCTAGCATCTATTAGTGGAGGCTAGATATTTTTTTTCCTAGTTCAGGTGCCAAGCCTTGTGAATTTGTTTAGCATTGTGAACTGACTTGTGCAACAAGACTACCCAGTTCCGTCATCAGCGAATTTAAAAATCTTCAAATGGAATATGTTATGCAAATCAAAGACTTTTACTTCTTTTTTCTGTATAAGATCATAGGTGGACATTATACCACCTTATTGTGAAATTGGATTTTTATTCTTGCATAAGATACTGGTAGCGGCATGGATAACATATCAGGGCAAACACCGAGGAACAGAAGGATTTGCAAGCTGCACTGAGGTTGTGTCTGCATAGCATATTTACAAGATGTTAGTGCACATTCTCCCTTCAAGATTTTTACTCTAATGTGCCTGTGCCCGCTATCATCCGCACTGCAGAATGTGGAAACAGGTGGGGAGAAAGTGTGATGGCTCGTGACATACATGTTCTAGTGGCTTCTTGACTTGATTGCTATAAAACACAGTCCGTATGTCTGCCCTTGAATATAATTCAGAAGCTTCAACTGGCTTAAATTGTGGCAACCCAGTACAGTATGTAGCTAGGCTAGGCTGCAGAGCGTATATATAAGCTTGATTCTTCTTATCTATATTAGTCATCAGTCTGTTTCCAGACAAAGTTTTGATGATCTGTATAGTCCTAAGTGGCCTGCTCTCTTCTTATATAAAGCACTCCAACATCAGAGATGCAGGACGAGCAGCCTTTCCCAACCTGGTGCCCTCCAGATGAGTTGGACTACAACTCCCATAATTCCCAGCCAGCATGTCCAGTGCATCTGGAGGGCATCAGTCTGGGGAAGGCTGACTGATGCCCTCTACTTCAGACACTACTTCAGCTGCTACTGCTGTTGGTAGTGAGGTTCTCCTGGACTAAGAACAGAGTATTATCACTGGTGACTCCAGCACCAGCATTAAGGAACTCCAGAGTTTTGCATAATCTTACCCTTCTCACCAGGCATTTTATAGCTTCTAAAAAGTGTTACTTAAGGGAGCAATCCTATGCATATTTAGACAGAAAAAAGTCCTACAGCTCCCAGCATCTCCCAGCCAGGATGGCCGGCTGGGGTATGCTGGGAGTTGCAGGACTTTTTTCTGTCTAAACATGCATAGGATTGCTCCCTTACTGATTTTTTTACTTCTGCGTTGCTGCCTTCAGTCAGTTTTAGACTGGGTTAATTTCAAAGTTGTGGTGAGGCTGTTTAATTTTATCCTTAATATAACGTTCATTACTTTATAGTGAACTGCCTTGAAGAACATTTCTTGGTGAAAAGGCAGCATGCAAATTAACTGTGTATCTATAGATAAATAATTGGTGTTCTGTATGGTCAAAGGAGGACAAAGTTCCTAGGCACAATTGCAATTCTTCTTGCACAACTGTTTAGGTTGTGTTGTTTTTTTTTTCTTATTGTCCTTCTTCCTCTTATTCACCGGTTTGTGCAATTGAACAAATTAGGTTTCTCATCTCACATTTTAAAAAAAATATACAATTGAAATAAAAATAATAAAAATAAGAGTGGTCATGGGAGAAGGAATGAACCAGTACTGGAAAATCAACTTCACTTATTGCATTACCAATCTGCAACGCCAAAAACCATGCTACAAGGGGTAGGGAGTTGGTTGAGCAGCCGCACAGGCATGGTCAGAGGTAGAAGTGGGATTTATGCCTCATTGATCTCCCTGACTTGCAACAGATTGCTGTGCCTTAGCATGCTTTCACAAGTGATGCAGAAAAAGTGCATTTTTGTTTCTACCCGGATGCTTTTTTAGTTAGTTTACAGCGATGCAACCATGTTTCCTAGAAATAACCAAACTAACTTGTTAATGTGTTTGAGGTGGTGTGCAATGCAAGAGGCAGCTGTTTTAATTTGAATGCTACTCCATAGAAATGGGTCTGTTTAATTGGAATGATCTGGAGGTCACTCATTTTCCTCTTCTTGGGAACAAACACCCTTAAAGATGCACGTTGCTGATTGCTCTTTTTGCAGTAAACATATCCTCCTAGTTCTCTTCAGGGTGGGTGGGCAACCTCTTCCTGTGCTAGAAAACCAGGATACTTATATTTCTAAGACTATGAGAAAAAGTTAGCATTTGAACAGGCTTATTGTGGGGCCAGCGTGAGGGAACTTCAGAGACTTAGAAATTTTTTAAATGATGTTTATGCAAGAAGAAAATGCAGAAGCAGCATGCGTTTAGCACTGACAGCTATGAACATTTTCTGCAAGAATTCTGAAAGAATTCTGCAACAGCTGCCAAGGTTTGCAAATATGTCTGCAATCCCAGAATCTACTACAGGATTGTGTTTATAACCAGCCTTTCTGAAAGGTTCTGTCTCTATCATGATGAAGCATCCAGAAAATCCGATTGATTTAAGCTCATTAGGGAGAGTTGAGCTTTTCTTAAAAATCTGACCTGTTGCGCCCTGAAGCATACAGTGGTGTGGAACTGACAACTGAGAATGACAGTTTTTCCCAGACAACAGTGTTATTGCTCAATTGATGCACTGCAGTTACCATACTCACTTATTACCAGGGATCCAAACACCTTTCCCAGAAGTAACCCATCTGTTCCAGGGAAACTGCATTTGCCCGTAACTCAGATCTGCAATATTATGTTTTTAGCAAAATCAGGTTTTATCCCCAGCCACTTAGTGTGCCTATTGGGATCAGACGTACTATGCTGAACGTGGTTTCGTGATTAATAGTCAATTGTGGACATGTATTGGATAGTGCCCATGGCATCATTGATGATGAGCAATGAAATGCTTCTTTTGACCATGCTGTTTTATTACCTGTATGCACTTTTTAAAACTCTTCAGAGACTTTCCGCCATGCCCCTAAAGTGCAGATCCCCAGGAAGTCCTTTACAAATAAAATAAAAAAGGCTCAATGCTAGCAAAGTTCTTCCTGTGACATTCTGCAATGCCCTGTCATTTTATGAAACACACACACACACACACAACATGGGGATGTAATACTACTTTCAACATTTTGAACAGGAGGTGATCTAATAGAGGCACTGCCGTATTTGTTCTGTATTTCTTGGGATGTGGGACCAGCTTCTGCGGCTTTCAATTTAGCATATTTGCCCGTGGGTTTTCATGGAGCGGACACTCCACAAAACAGGGGAGATACAAGAGAAGAAAAATGACCTTCTACATCAGAAATATTCTACATCAGAAATATTTATACCGGCAGTGGGATACAGCAACAGTGGCAGAGTCAGCACCAAAGGGCTATAGGACAGGAAAGAGAGACAAAAGGAAGAGGATTAGCTGTTGACATCCTCCTATAAACCATGAAGGCAACAAAGAAAGCTAGAGAATGATCTATAATGTGAGCCAGAAGACAGGCTGCTTACAAAGGATGTTCATTATCAGCCTATTTGCTGAGCCACAACTCAACTGTAAACCATAGCTCAGGGTTGTCTTCAATGGGGAAGGAGTAAATTCTAAAAGCTGGAAAGTTAGGAAGGTTTCAGGAGCCGAAGACATGGAGATTTAGGGCTTTCCCCAACGTGCTTTAATCTGAAGGCATAGATTTAGCTGGGCATTAGATATGACCTCAGAAAAATCACACACTTGCGAGTGTTCAACATGCTGAGCCAAAGCTTAACTGCTGGAGACACAATCAGTCTAAAGTTGCTTTCTGCAATCTGGTCTAAGCTCATCATCTCAGAGCAGTAGCAAAAGCTCCCTGTGGTGCTGCAATGGAGTTGCCCAAAAACCTGTTCACCCATTCTTTTAATATTCTGAAAGTTTGCTACAGGAGATGGGAGCAGCTTGCTCTCCTCTTGCTCAGGTGTTATGAGGAATGATGTGGGAAATCCTTCAGGGATTTAGGGTGCAATCCTATGCATGTTTAGACAGGAAAAAATGGCCTACAACTTAAAGCATAGCTGGCTGGAGCATGCTGGAAGTTGTAGGCCTTTTTTTCCTGTCTAAACTTGCATAGGATTGCTCCTTTAATCCCTTTCCCACAATCACTTGGAAGACAGCAAGTGGAAAATGTAGTTTGAAGACAACTGTTCATATGTACAAATCTCAGGCATCTTAACATTGGGTAGAAAGAAACATGGCATCAAACAGCAGAGATTTTCTACCATCATACAAGTTGTGGTAAAATGGCACACGTGTTGCATTTAACTCATAGCAGTTGCTACCACGGGATTGACAGGTGCCATCTATTATTTGCCTGTTTATAAATATAGCACAAAATTCAACACAGGGAAGACAATAGAATAGAGGGACGAGAGGGAAGTCACAGGCAGACAGGGAAGCAAATTGCACTTGTTTTAGTTGAGCCAAACCACACGCTATTTTAATGTACAGTAGCCATGCCTTTTCTTTTTCTTTTTTTACTCAAGAGTAAAGCACAAGAGCCCTGATCTGGATCAGGATCCTAGTTTTAGCTCTCCCCACTGCTCCAGTCCCAATCCAGATCAGTTTACCCATGCCTGCAATATAAATTACCAAATAGTAGTGATGCATTTCCTTTAATGATTCACTATTTAGCAATATAAATTACAGGCGTGGTCCCCTCGATCCAGATTGGACTGCAGCGGGAGGAAAGGGTTAAAAGCCCCCCCCACTCCCAAACTAGTGCCCCAATCCAGATCATGGGCCCTACATGTACTCTACATGGCCTTCCCTCCCTTATCTCTCTCCTCTTTTAGCCTGGATACTTCTGTGCCCCTCCAGCTCCACCACCTCAGCCATCTGAAGATCTCCTGATCCCACCACCCTTTTTCCCTTGCTGCCCCACATGCTTAGAATTGCCTCCCAGAACACCTGTGTGATGCCGCCTCTCCTGCTTCCTTCAAGTCCTTGCTCAAGCACTACCTTTTCTGTGAAGACTTTGGCAGCAGGACCCCCTAGTTCCCGAGCCTTACTGCAGCTCAACAAATCACTGCTAGCAGTTTTCATCTCCACCAGGAGCCAGCCTGTTATAAACCTATTGTGTCTTAACTGCCCACTCAAGACCAAGTCCTGCCTGCCCCCCCAGTACTTTGTCTCACAAAAGGGATAGCTCACAACTATGGGAAAATTAATTCTCTCCCTCCCCCTCGCAGCTACTATATGGGTTGCAGGCAGCTAAGCTCAGAGGGAATTCTGAAGGGGGTGGCAGATGACGTCAGCACCCCTGCTAATCAAAAAGTGCTGGGGCTACATCCCTGCAAGCCCTGGCTCTGGTACACCTCCAGAATCCCCAGGTGGCCAGCAGCCTCCTTTCTCAACACTCTGCAGCTTTCACAGGCCTGTCGATTTCTACTTGAGCCTAGCCAAAACAAAACAGAACAAGTTTTGCATTTCATTTACTTGAGCCTAGCCTGCGCATACACACATGAACACACACACACACACACACACACACACCTGCCGCACCACTATAAAGTCAGAACAAACCTTAATCCTCTCCTCACTCCTTATCCCTTCCTTTGAGTGGTGAGATTCAGATTGGGACTTTATCCAGGTTGATTGGGGGGTGGGCTTTCCTGCTTTCATTGGGTGTAGCCCAGCTCCTTCTGGTTGCTCCTCCCCTCAGAACAGCTCCCATCCTACACACACACACACACACCCCGGAGGTTTTCAGACAGCGCCTTTTGTGAAAATCAATGCTGCCGCCCTTGCCTTGCATCTTTTTGTAACAAGGGGTGGGAAGCAACAACACTCCTTTTGCCCTCTCCCCTTGGAAAAATGCACCCAACTTTCTGTTTCACTCACTTGCGGCAAGCCAGAATTTCCAAGCTGAGCTAATATAGTATGGGAATCAACATGTCAGCTCTTATGAAAGAACAACTCGGTGAGTGATAAGCAACTTGGGTTCATAAAGAACAGATCGTGCCAGACAGACCCAATAGCCTCCTCTGACAAAATTACAGATTTAGCTGACAAAGGGAATTTAATATACCTAGATACAGAGAGGCTTTAGGCAGAGTCCCTCACAAAACATCTTTTCAGAGTTTGCCTTACCAAAGTGTTTCAGAGATTAATATTAAAACAACACACAGGCCAGTGCTGTGTTAAAAAGCTCCAAAAGCAAGATTCCCCTTTAAAAAAGAAAAGAAAAGAAAAAACAGGGCTTCTGAAGGTGCTGCAAAGGGCCTGTTGCAACCAGAAGAAACAGTTGGACAACAGGAAAATTGTCTCCTTTTCTCTTTAGCAATCACTATGGCCAATTTTCTACCATTCACAGGATCTCAGCTGTATGGCCATCTAGTCCCACCCTACTTCCAGGATAGAACAATACACCCATCAGACACAGATCAACCTACACAAGTCATATGGCAAAACCATACCCACCGATTCTCATAATCCTTTACCAGCAATGGTAGTTGGGTGTGGGTGGGTGTATATGTATATGTATATATATAGTATTCTTTCTCGGAACAAGATAGGATTGTTAACTTCTCTTTTAAGGCTTTGTTCTGCTTGACTCAAGATTGCCAACTCCAAAATTGCGACAAATCACCGAAATGTTCCCCTTGAGAATATTGTGTTGCGACTAGAGAGCTAGCTGACAGCCCGTCAACAAATCAATTATGCAGAACACCTCTGCAACCAGGCATGATATATTAGGAGCAGGAAGCACGGGTCAGTCTCAAGCTGGCTACTCTAAAAAAATCTTCATTAGTGGTTTGGGAGGCGAAAACACATTGCAATATTGATCACGTTTATGGATCAAACAAGGAGGGCTTGCGAAAACAGCAGATAAATGGAATCACTTAGTGATGGAGAGACCTCAGCCAAATGGATGAGTTTAAATGGGATGAGATTTAATTTAGATACAGTAAATGTAAAGTACTCTATAATAGCACCCAGCATGGGGATGCATAATGAAAGAGTGTTACCTTCTCCTTACGCACTACAGAAAAAGAATTGGTTGGGAAAGGAAGACAACATGTTGATAACTGCAAAGGGCAGGGCCCGGCGGTATAACAGAGCTTCCAATTGGGATTAACAGAAACGGGATGTGTGTAAGAAACAGGAGCTATCTGCTTACATATCTGATTCCCTCCTTGATATAGAACAGGAGGACATACATCTTTGACATACTCCCTTCTGTTCTAAAAAGTATGGATTGATATAATTTATTAATATAGAGTTGGAAGGGGCCTACAAGGCTATCGAGTCCAACCCCCTGCTCAATGCAGGAAACTAGAGGAGGGGTCTCCCATTCAAGTAATAACCAGGCCTGACCCTGCTTAGTTTTCCATGCTCAGACAAGCTGAGCCAGCATGAGCCACAGGCCTGATCTAGAATATTTTTAGACTGCCCTTCATCTTCACGGATACCAGGGTGGTATACAGTAAACATGACTGTAATTGCCCCACCTTGATGACTTTTTAGCAGATAAGGTGGTATATATGTGTTAAGAAATACATTAAAAATAAATAACTAATCCTAACAATACAGGGCCATAAAATGGATCTTCGTAAAACAAATCAGAGGCATCTAAAAACAAAGCAGACAGAGAGCAATCCTATGCTCCGTGAGCGAGCTTCCCAACCAAGGACCATAGGATTGTTCAGATTCCCCCTTCCGAGGTTGGAGACAACGCTCCGACCTCGGAAGGGGGAAACAGAGTTCCAAGACCCCTCCCCTGCTCCCTTGTAGCCATTGCAGAAAGAATGGCATCGGCTGCCCTCCAAGGGTGGAAAAGTGACCTCGGAGGAGGAGGAAAGGGGGCTTTCCAGTGGGCGGGGAGGGGAGGAGACTGGAGAGGCCAGGGGAGGAGTTATCCTGAGACTCATAGATTTCATAGATCATAGAGTTGGAAGGAGCCTACAAGGCTATCAAGTCCAACCCCCTGCTCAATGCAGGAAACTAGAGGAGGGGTCTCCCATCCAAGTAATAACCAGGCCTGACCCTGCTTAGCTTTCCACGCTCAGACAAGCTGAGCCAGCGTAAGCCACAGGCCTCTTCCAGCCTACTTCCCTCCTCTGAAGCGCCCTGCAGGGAAGGAGGATGGGGAGGCAAAGATGGCCTCCGCTGCTCCTCCCGACGTACATTGGATAATTGGACGAGTTTGGCGGCTTCCAATCAGTGAGGGAACAATCGCTAGGAGTGCGCCCTAAAGAACATACCAACTTTTAAATGCCTGGGTGAATGAATATTTTGACCTAGCACCAAAAAGACTGTAATGTTGGCAACCAGTAGTACTGCTCTAGGGAGGGCATTCTAAAGTTGGGCCCCACCACAGAGAAAGCTCATTTCTCTTCTATTACCACCACATAGCAAACTTCCTCTAACAATGGTGCACAGAAGCCTAGTTTGCACACAACAACAACCCAGAGTATGGGTTGTCATTGAATTGTGAGTTGTCGTTACATGCAAACCCTGCATTATGGCTTAACTATGAGTTGTTAACCACGAACAACCCAGGAAGAGAACCCATGGTTTGTTGTTGGGTTCTAAACTCTCAGCAACAGCCCATCAACCTGGTTAGCACATAATGACAACCCAGAGTACTCTGGGTTGTCGTTCCGTGCAAACCAGGTCAGAGAAGAGACTCCTGTGCAGAACTTAAGACACTTCTTCATATCTATTGAAGAAGAATTAAGAGTCAGGTGTGGCCCTAGAACTTAAAGCACACCGCAAAAGTTTGATAGAGTACATAAAGCTGTATAGTATTTAGAGACCGCATGCATACTAAAAACATGCATGATTTTATATTTATAGATGTACATTGAGCATCTCTCTTGCTTACATTCATCCTCTGCACTAGTCTGAGTTTTTTGTAGTTTCTTCTTGGCATAAGCTTTGATTGGGCACCCACACACAAAACTTCTAAGACATGTGTGAATATAACTAATGCAGCTGTTATATCGTGTAGCTCAAATTAAACAATGAAGTGTTTTAAGGACTGGAGGCTTAAGTTGCTTGCTCAAATGCTGATGCTGTCTTATTCCTCAACAGAACAAGACAGAAAATAAAGGTTTCTGCACCAGGCAGAGAAAGGTGGGCTGGGAAACCTTTACAGATTTATGTGTTATGTTTATCTTCCACCATTTATCAAGGTGGTTCACAGTAAAAAAAACCAATAGCTCACAATTTAACAGACACAATACAAATGGGAAAAGGAATAGTGAGGGGGAAAGGGGGAAAAGCATATCCAGGTACCATGGCCACTGTATGAGACTGCAATCCTGCAAGCTCCTCTTCCTGTATCTGCAAAGAGATACAGGAAGAGGAGCTTGGCAGCCCCATTGAGAGCATCTGGGTTAAAATAAAGGGGGCAAAGAATAAAGCGAACATGGCGGTTGGAGTCTACTACCGACCACCCAATCAAGGAGAAGACGAGGATGGAACTTTTGAAAAGCAAATTGCCATTGTTTCAAGGAGGCACGATGTGGTAGTAATGGGGGACTTCAATTTCCCTGATATCTGTTGGGAGACTTATTCAGCCAAACATGGCCCCTCCAAGAAATTCCTGAGCTGTGCTGCTGATAACTTCCTCCTACAGAAAGTGGAGGAAGGAACTAGAGGATCGGCTATCCTTGACCTGATTCTAACCAACAGAGACGAGCTAGTGGATAAAGTGGCAGTTTCGGGAACTCTGGGGGAAAGTGACCATGTTATACTTGAGTTCTTGATTCTAACAGAAGCAAAAGCTGAGTGTAGCCAAACACGTACCCTGGATTTTAGGAAAGCCAATTTTAACAAACTCAGAACAATGATTAGTAAGATCCCATGGCAAGTGACTCTCACGAGAAAGGGAGCCCAGGAGGGGTGGGAGTTTTTAAAAAAGGAAATTTTAAAGGCACAATTGCAAACAATTCCCACAAGGAGAAAAGGCAGAGGGCAACAGAAGAAGCCAATGTGGCTTCACAATAAACTCAAAGATGACCTGAAAACAAAAAAGGACACGTATAGGAAGTGGAAGGAAGGACAGGCTACAGGGGAAGAGTACAGGCAGGTAGCACAGAACTGCAGGAATAGTGTCAGGAAGGCTAAAGCTGAGAATGAGCTAAGGTTAGCGAGGAATGCTAAAAGCAACAAAAAAGCTTTCTTCAGATACATGCACAGTAAAAGACAGAAGAAAGAACTGGTGGTTCAACTACGCAATGAGGATGGCAAATTGATAACAGAAGACAAAGAAAAGGCAGAAGTGTTCAATTCCTACTTCGGCTCGGTCTTCTCCCAAAAGAGGGTCTATGACCCCCCTGGCAAACCTGAAGTGCAGACTGAAGGGGCAGAATTGCAGCTTGAGATTGATAGGCAAATGGTCAAGGAGCACCTGATTACTCTGAACGAGTTTAAATCTCCAGGGCCTGATGAGCTGCATCCTAGAGTAATAAAGGAACTGGCAGAAGAACTCTCAGAACCACTGTCTATTATCTTTGAGAAATCATGGAGGACAGGTGAAGTGCCAGACGACTGGAGGAGGGCAAATGTTGTTCCCATCTTCAAAAAGGGCAAGAAGGAGGAACCTGGGAACTATAGGCCAGTCAGTCTGACATCAATCCCCGGGAAGATTTTTGAGCAGATTATAAAGAAGTCAGTCTGCAAGCACCTTGAAAACAATGCAGTGATTACTAGAAGCCAGCATGGATTTGTCAAGAACAAATCCTGTCAGACTAATCTGATCTCATTTTTTGATCGGGTAACCTCCCTTGTGGACTGTGGGAATGCTGTGGACATTATATACCTGGACTTCAGCAAAGCTTTCGACAAAGTGCCTCATGATATCCTGATTAGTAAGCTAGCTAAGAGTGGGCTAGATGGAACAACTATCAGGTGGATCCACAATTGGCTAAAGAATCGGACTCAAAGAGTGCTTATCAATGGTTCCTTCTCAAACTGGGGAGAGGTAACGAGCGGGGTACCACAGGGCTCGGTCCTGGGCCCGGTGCTCTTCAACATTTTTATTAATGACTTGGATCAGGAGGTACAGGGAATGCTTATCAAATTTGCAGATGACACAAAGTTGGGTGGAACAGCTAATACTCTGGAAGACAGAAACAAAATTCAAAGTGACCTCGATAGGCTGGAGCGCTGGGCCGAAAACAACAGAATGAAATTTAATAGGGATAAATGCCAAGTGCTGCACCTAGGGAGAGGAAACCAAATGCAGAGTTACAGAATGGGGGACACTTGGCTCAACAATACTACAAGTGAGAAGGATCTTGGAATTGTGGTAGATCACAAACTGAATATGAGCCAGCAATGCGACGTGGCTGCAAAGAAGGCAAATGCAATTTTGGGCTGTATTAATAGAAGTATAGCTTCCAAATCGCGGGAAGTGATAATTCCCCTTTACTCGGCACTGGTTAGGCCTCATCTTGAGTACTGCGTCCAGTTCTGGGCACCTCACTTTAAGAAGGACATAGACAAACTGGAGAGGGTTCAGAGGAGGGCAACAAGGATGATAAAGGGACTGGAAACAAGGCCCTATGAGGAGAGACTGAAAGAACTGGGCATGTTTAGCCTTCAGAAGAGGAGACTGAGGGGAGATATGATCGCACTCTTCCAGTATTTGAAGGGATGTCACACAGAGGAGGGCAAAGATCTCTTCTCGGTCATCCCAGTTTGCAGGACACGGAATAATGGGCTCAAGTTACAGGAACCTAGATTCCACCTAAACATCAGGAAAAATTTCCTGACTGTCAGAGCAATAAGACAATGGAATCAACTACCTAGGGAGGTCGTGGGCTCTCCCACTCTGGAGGCATTCAAGGTGCAGCTGGACAGACATCTGTCAGAGATGCTTTGACCTAGATTCCTGCATTGAGCAGGGGGTTGGACTCGATGGCCTTGTGGGCCCCTTCCAACTCTACTTTTCTATGATTCTATGATTCTATGATCCCTGACCATTGGCCATGCTGGCTGGATGATGGGAACTGTAGTGCAAAACATCTGAAGGGCACCAGGTTAGGGAAGGCTGCCCTGAAGCCTCAGAATGGCTCCTGATGGATACAGAGAAAAGTATGGCTAGCTGGGGCATGCTAGGAGTTGTAGGGCTTTTTTCTGTCTGAACGAGCATAGGATTGCACTCTACGCTTCTCTACATACAGAATGGTGACTTTTCCTTCATGAGTGTCTGGAATGCTTATCTTCCCATTTTTTCCCTCACAAGTCCTCAGGAAATGCCCCCTTACAACAACTATGAACAAATAATCTTTGTTTCAGAAAGATCCTGTAAACCCAGCCTTCACAGTTGGTCAAGGTGAGCAACTCCATCTACCTCACTCTAAACTAAATCCCTGCCTGACCCCTCCTCCCAGCACGCCCCTTCTCTTAGAACTAGGCCTTAGATCAGGGCTGGCTGGGGAATGCTGGGAGTTGTAGGCTTTTCCCCTGTCTAAACATGCATAGGATTGCGCCCTTCGTGTTTCAACATTTTCAGTACCTTTGTTTTCCCCTTAAATTTAAACAATGTAAGGGAAGCACATGCTATTGTCTTTACATGTTTACAAGTATTCCAATAAAAATTTCTACATAATATAACATTTTAATCACATTAAGTGTGCTTTAATCCCCCCCCCTCATATATTTCAGGTCCAATACTTGTGGTGTATCGGGGACAGACAATTAACATGGGGTACTTTTTTAGCATTGTTTACTAGCAAGTCAAATATACATACTAAATTAGATCTCTCTATGGCAGTGTTCTCCAACCTTGGGCCCCCACATGTTTTTGGCCTACAACTCCCAGCATGCTTGCTGGGGCATGCTGGGAGTTGGGTCCCCAGATGTTTTTGGCCTACAAGGTTGGAGAACACTGCTCTATGGAATCAGAAGATGTTCCGATACAAACCGAAAAATTCCCTATGTGATTTAGCTTAATTTATTATTTATTTATTTTTAATTTGCATTGAAATTTTTGTTTGATGCAAACTGTTCCAATTCAAAAAATTTCTAGAAAACCCACATCACTGCCCTCCTCCCCTACCACACACACCCCCGCCCAAATCCTGCTTCTCCCTCTGGAGAAGGAGCAGCAGGACATCAAGAGTACGCTTACAGAAGGAGAGAGTTGTATGGTACTGTGCTGGGGTTCCCAAAGACAGGACGTTGCCCCAGAGAGAGAGAGAGAGTTGGAGCACAGTTGCCAGGCTTCTGTCATGTTTACTGATCATAATTGTAGCCTACTTTTTCTCCTAAGAACTGCAGGCAGCATAGAATAGGTAGAGTTATATCTATCCCATTCCATCCTCACAACAGCCTGTGAGGTAGGCTAGGTTGAGAGTGACATGCCCAAGGCACCCTGGTAAGCATTTTTGTGCTGGCTAGGAATGCTAGGCCTCCCCAGTCCAGGGTCCAGTTTACACAATCAGTAGCATCAAGTAGTAAAACCTGACCAGACTCTCTCAGTTCAGGTTGTGGGGAGAAAGTCTCTATGTCTGAACATTCCTCCATGAAAAAAAACAAAAAACCACTATGTGCATAGAAAACTAGCATGTCAGAGGAAAAGGTTCAGCCTAGCTTTCTTCCTGACATGCTGGTTGTCTATATGCAGGGATCTATTTTAATTTGGTTTAAACAGAAGGCATTTTATGTGGGATTTCCTCACCGTAAGTAGCACAGTGCAGGAAAAGTTTTCCCATGTATTTCTATTGACTGTAAAGTACTCCCAACATTCCTACACCCCACACAGTAGTCTTCAAAATTAAGACTCACCTTAGGTTTTTTTCTTTCTTTTTCCTTTTAACCATACAGGCCTGTTTTCCTGCTTTTGTCATGTAGGATGGCCAGATGAAAGAGAGGCCAGGGCTCTCATACCTTTAATAGTTGCAGAGGGAATTGAAGCAGGGGCACTGATCCAGCTTGTGACACAGGTGAGAGAAAAGCTGCAGCTGCAGAAAGAACAAGAGGCCTGTCCCCTTTGATGTCCGATTATCCCCTCTTTGTTTCTGTTTATACCCACCTCCAACTCTCTCTTTTTTTCTTTTTTTTTTTAAGGGTGGTGATAGTGCTTCAACCCAGCCACTACCTGGTGACCAGCATCCTAGACCACTGGCTGAAGATGGATTTCTTCCTCTTGTAGGTCCAAGGCTATGGAATGGATTCATAGAGGAGACTCCTTTGAGTACATCTCCCCTGGCTTTCAGGAAGGGCTGTATAACATCTCTTTGAGAGGGGCTTTTGGGGCAGTAAAAGGGATGTTGCCTGTCTCATGTATGGTCTGCTGAATAAAATACTTTGTCCAAAGACTCCCTTACAGTCCAGCGCCTCTGATTGCAAAGAGATCCAGGATCCCTCGCAACTCTGTAACTCTTGATTCAGGAAGATTTCAGTAAGTAGATCTATCAGTCACATAATATACTGTGATTTCATTCCAACTGTGAGTTTTGTACTGTATATAAACTGTCTCATTATTAATCTTTGAAAGTCACTCTGGGAACCTTTTTTTTTTTTTTTTTTTGGCTGAAGAGTGGAGTAAAATACGGTAAATAAATAAATATTTGTGTGCTCTTTTAGTTCATGTGATTTTAGAACGTTGGTGTGAGTTCCCCTAAGCAGGTGGAGACTAGAGGCAGCATACAAACATTTTAAAGAAGCAAACGCAACAGCCATCGGAAAGTGCATCAGTCGCACGAAATAAAACATGACTTGTGAACAGTAACAAAGTCAACAAGAGATGCCCTTTGATATATTTTTTTCTTTTTCTTTTTTTTTGGGAGCTGGATTACTCCATGAATGGGCTTTGAGGATATCCTCACATTCAGCATCCTTTCAATAGCACTGCACATCAAGTCAGCTGTGGGAGGAGGGGGCAGCATGCTTGCGTTGTTTTCCCTGAAAGGAGAGGGCTGGGAAGGCCTTGTTTAAAAAAAAAAAAAAAAAGTGAAGGGGAAATGCGCTCCTGTGCAGTGGCAGAATGGTGGTAGCAGCTGGTGGCGGCGGCGGGTGGGGGGGCAGCAAGGAGAGACTCTTTTAAATTGGGGAGATCATTATCTCAGCTATGCAGGGATCTTTTATTGTGCAGAATGTGCGTCTTGCTGCTCAGGTGTGCCTTGCTCTCAAAAAGGCTTTTTGTCTGCAATAGGAGTGATTAGAAAAAACGACAGACTGAGAGCTGCCAGCTCTAATGGCCTTCGGGGGTGTGGCTAGGAAACGTCCAAGGTGTTAAGGGGGACGTGCGTGATAGGAAATAATCAGGGGGGCTGTTTAAGTTTCCTGGTAGCTCAACGCCCCTGTGTGACTACATGATTAACTGAATCTGTGTGTTGGGGACCTGCCACCCCTGCTCTTTGTACGGATTTCCATTCAGAGAATAATCTCCCCACCTCCATCCCAAAAGCCGACTATTCCTTTGGACTCCGTGGATACTTCCACCTTTCTTTCTCTTTGCTTATTACTCCACTCCACAGTAAGTCACAAGCTCCCACCAACGTATCCTTTGCGTCTTTTGATGACGTGGCTTTTCATGAGCAGTAACACACTTCACTAAGTAGTAACTTGGCTTCCTTCCAAGAAAGGAATGAAGAGAATCAAATTCTCGGCCCCTTCCCGAGAGCAGCGAGTTGCAACAGAACGGCCAGCAGCCGCACCCGGCAACGGCGGGTGGTTAGGGATGCTGCCAAGACCACTCCCCGTTCAGTCTCTTCCATAAAGAGTTACTTTGTTACTGAGAGGCTCAGCCATGGAGGCTTTTACATCTGTATTTTGTTGGCATTATCCTAACCAGGGACAGCCCTGCCGTTAGAGTGAAGCAGCCACCTTAGGCAGCAGATGGTGGGGGAGGCGGCAGCCCCTGGCCCTGCCTCTGTTGGGAGGACGAAGCTGTGCGCTCCAGCGGCGTAGCCAGCCAGGGCTCGCAGAGATGCAGCACGTGCACTTTTTTATTATTATTATCAGCAGGGACTATATCATCTGCCCACTCATATTCCCTGCTCCCTCTGAGTTTAGCTGCAATCTTCACAGCAGCAGGGTGGGTGGTGAATTTTCCCAGTAATAACATATTGTTCCCAGTTGTAGTGCAAAGTATTTTGAGGTGGCTTACTCATGAATGGACAATTAAGCTATACAAAAGACCTGCTCCTGGTGGAGAGGAAATCCGCTAGAAGTGGTTTGTTGGCTGAGCAATATGGAGCAACGCAATGCAACTGCCTGAATTTTTGGACCCTCCTTGGGGCTGTGACTATGGGGCACTGTCATGATGAGCCCCCCGAATGTCAAAATGTCCTACTACACCACTGGTATGTTCCATGCCCTGCGCCACTAAGCAAGCCTGCTGCCCTCAGGTGGGGTAGAGGATGTTATCATATCACCAGTTTTGAACTGAGAGTCAAACTACCAGTGTGGTCAACTTCTGTAGGCAGAATGGGTGTGCCATCTTGTCCCTGTCCTCAGGCAGCAAAATGTCTTGTGCCTGTCCTGATCCTGAGAGTTTATTTAATGTGTGCATTTGTTCTGGAAGGCTGCATGGGAGTAAAAGGGTCCGGATGGTAGTATGCTAGTTACCCACAGACCTATAGTAATTAAAATCCATGACCTGCATGTGTACTCTACTGTAATAAAAGTAATAGGATTTCCAGAGGGTTAGTCTGTTGCAGCAAAAACAACAAAGAGTTGTGTGGTAATTTAAAGACTAACAGATTTATTAAGGCATAAGCTTTGTAGACTATGGTCCACAAAAGCTTGTGCCATAATAAATCTGATAGACTTTTAAGGTGTCACAAGACTCTTTGTTGAAATGAATAGAAGTTGTGCTCATATGAGTAGGCAAACAATGGGGACTTCAGATATTGCAAATGCCTTCCTGACCTTCAAGTCATCTCTGTAGTCAAACAACCCATGAGGGTAACTTAAACTGGCCAATCTGAAGCAGGGATGGTGAACCTTTTTGGGTCTGGGGGCCAGATTGTCTCCTGCCCTTCCCCCCTGGGTCATCAAGGGGTGGGCTCCTGCTCCTCCTGACATCATCGGGTCTCTGGGAAGGACCACTTATTTTCATGCAGGATTTTCAGTGTGTGTGTGTATCTACACTTCATTTTTATTTAGAGCACATGATTGGTTCAAAGTGTTGTTGATTATATTTCGATAAGAATTAATGTGTCTTATGTTTATCAGCCTTTACCTTTAAAGGATGGACTACAAAAGCATTCATGCTGTGAAGACTTAACAAAATGGTCCTTTATAGCCTCACAAGATAAAAAGTGAAACCTTCAGTGGGCTTTAAATTAAAATCTATGACAAATGTGTTTGAAGAACAAGTATTGAACAAGCTCTTTAAATGTGAAGTACTTGTTTGTTTTTTGTTATGATAAGTTGTGCTATATTTGTATGTTATGGGTTTGAACTGCAAATCTTCCCTGGAGA
Organism: Shinisaurus crocodilurus; assembly: GCA_021292165.1. NCBI lineage: Eukaryota > Metazoa > Chordata > Lepidosauria > Squamata > Shinisauridae > Shinisaurus > Shinisaurus crocodilurus. Next base: position 224,313 of record JAHFWL010001077.1, read on the forward strand.
TTTCCCCGCTCTCTTTTTGCTTCCAGATCATTACATGCTACATGTGAATGATAGGATATTTAACACTGATGGCCAAATGGAATCCTTGCTCAGAAACAATGGTGAGAAACTTATAGAGTCCCATTGACATGAAAAGAGCTTGGCCAAAGGAGAAAGGCCTTGTTGAATCATCAGCCAAGAAGAGCTTTGATGCAGCTGAGATGATAAAAAGTAGTTTAAAACATTTTGAAAAAAGTTATTGATTTTATATTTTTACTATGTCTTCAATTAGTATTTCTCGTTGCCTTGATTTTTATGTTTCACAGGAAAGAGATGGGTTGAGAGGAAGAGACGAATTTAAAAAACCCTGAATAAATGGTAAAATTCATTAGTGTATTTTATTTATTAATAATAAATTTATTAATAAGAGGCCAGCTCAAAGGAAGGTATTAATAAGGTATTACACTAATGTAGATTCTGGAGTTTTTCTTATGGCCAGCACTGCTATCTTTGCTTTTTGAATACCGGTAAATTGCCTCAATCATGCTGGACAGCCTTCAACTCGCTAACCTCTCCTATTAACATGAGAAATGCATTTCTAAAGCCAAAACAAAACAAAGAAAACCATGCTGACTGTAAGCAAAATCCATATTAGTAATAACTTTTATATTACTTGGTATTATTCAGATTTTGATTTCTTTTAACAGAAAAAATAAATGTTGGTGAGCATAACAATATATGTTCTTTTCTAGTTGATAAAGAATGTACATTCTGTGTGGAAGGAGTTTGTCTGACCTGAACCCTCTCTGGATTTTTAATTAACAGGTTGCGAGAACACATGCTTTATTATTGGAGATGTTCTTAATACATACATTAGCCTCACATATTCCAGGGTCCCTGAAGACTACTTGGAGGACCTTTCATAATGAAATGTACACTGAATGTGCATTATCAGTGTGGTATCCTGTGACTTCTTCTCTGTAGATAATTGAACCGTTATGATTGACAACAAAGACTGATCACTTCCAGACTGAAATATCTATGCATAATCTACATCTTTAAAATAATTCCTTTCAAAGCTATCCTAATTAGCAAAAGAAGGGTGTGGCAGATAATTGATTTTTGATTAAAAGATTGACAATTGGCTTGACTTTAATAGAAATGAGAGCAAGGAACTGTGTAGGCCTGACTTGGGTTGCACACTCCATGATGTTCTCTGAGTCTTCATTTCGTTTGTTAACAGCCTTGACTTCCTGCTTGGAGACAATCCTGAAGTTTTGGAAGTACAGAGGCTTACAGGACACTAAAACCTCCACTGTGAACCAAGGGCAAATTAATATAAGCACATTCATCTCCCAGACAGAGATAAACACTTTGATTTGGCATGAAAAAATGCTAAGAATGGTATAGTATCCGTATAAGTTTGCAGGGAGATATAAGGAGGTGAAAAAAGAATGTAAGGGCGGGGAGAGTGCTTGAACATATGGGCTGTCAACTTTTGGCCAGGGCTCCAAGCTAAGGAGAGGGGAAGATTATTTTGATATACTAAAACCGATTGAATTTAAAGGGCAGAGAGACTATTACACTTTTTTGAGACAGAATATTTTACTATTTAGGACTCACCAATGACAAAATGGGAAACCACCAGGTAAAAGGAGAGAATACAATGTAAATATTTTATTTTTCAGCTAGTATGCTAAAAAAATTTTTTTATGAGAATGGAGTTAAATGGTTGTATTTTATTCATGTTGCATTTGAAGGTTTTAATTTTTGTGAACTGCCCAGAGAGCTTTGGCCATCGGGTGGAATAGAAATGTTAAGAAATAAACTACTAAAGGGCAATTCTATGGTCCCTGGGAGAGCATCCCAGGGACCATAGGAAATAGCAGACTTCCCCCTCCAGAGGCCATAAACCACAGGTGTGCAAAGTGCGGCCCATGGGCCACATGCAGCCTCTACTGCAGCCCCTCCACCCCCCAGAAAATTGTAATTAAAATATGGCATACAGAATAGTCGTTTTGAAGCTTCTTTTTTGGTGGCCATTTGAGTGCTTCATAGCTACTACAGAGCACCAAAAGTTCTAATTAGCTTGAAAACAAGTTAATTTTGACCCTTTTGTAACTCCATAGCTGCTTGGGACGCCATTTTCAATTTTTAAAACATTTAAAATGTTTTTTGAGGCCATGCTGGGGGGGAGGTGTGGCAAAAATGCCCCCCCCGGACCTCCCAAAGTTTCCCACCCCTACTGCAGACACTACTATGCCCTTGGGAGGGAAAATCTGAACAGGGACTTACTCTACCCCCTGCCGTCTCTTGTGCCTAATGCAGTGAACTCACTCTGTTCTCACTGTTGAGATCTTGGAAGAGGGTGGTGGGGAAAGGCAGTTCTTCCTGAGAGGACAGGGAATTATCAGGCCCAGATTCCAAGATGGCCTTTTTCTCAATTCCTTCCACGTTCTGGGATCTGATCATACCTCTGCTCGGAAGAGTTTCAAGACACCACCATAGCCATGATTGCCGAAAATAACATCCAAGTAATTGCGGAATGTGCTAGGATTTTGAAGGGCTAGGAACAGGATTTGGTGGAGCCCACAGGCAAAGGGCCACCCATTAGATCTGCTTAATTGCTGAGGAGTGAAGGAAGCAGGGGTGCATGAAGTAAGAAACACCCCAGGGCCCTCTCACTTGGTGCAGGGCTAAGCTCCTCCCTAGAATGCTCCTGGTCCTACAACTTTTGTTTCCCCCTATGCCCAGCATATGCCTGGCAACCAGCAGCAGTCGGAGATTTGCTCGGATTCCAGGCTTCCTGGGCACTTTGTGCAGTGAGAAAAGCTCCCTGGAAATCTTTATGCACCAGAGAGGACTTGGAGGAGCAGAATCTCTCCCATCATGGTCAGGTTAGAGGCCTAAGACACCTGACAAGGGATAGTGCAGCACATCTCATTTTTAAGTCCCATCATTGCTTCTCCATGCCAAGATCCGCAACTGGCATGCATCTGTAAAAAGAACAGTACATCTGTCACAGGGCTAAGGTGCCAGCCACGTTTCATTGGCAGTGGACAGCCAATACGGCAAAACCAACTAAATTAGTTGTCTCAACAGCCAGCTTTGTTAATTACTGCAAGTGGAAGAGCACCAGCAGTAATTAATCAGTTATGAGAGGGTAGTGATCACTGATTGAAGGAAAATGTTACTGAAAGTGTTTCAACAATCAGGGGCAAGGGTGTGTGAAAAATCCACCTTTGATGCTTATTCCCTTACCATTGGTGGTGGATCGTTCAGGTCTATTACTGCAGCATGACTGGTTTTGCCACTTGAGCTCATGTTGATGTTTGGCAGAAAACCAGGCCATGATCGGCCATGGTGTTAGTCTTCTATCAGTTAGTGGAAAGCCACTTAGATTTTACCCACTACTGCCAACTCCTACAAGCATTAGTGTAATAATTGGGCCCGTCACAACTGCAATGAGCATTTAAGATTATGAAGAGTGGCCTTAACCATGGAGTGGGAACACAGGAGTAATAAACTGACCTTCTCTTCTGAAGTGCGCACTTTTAACCCTTATTCATAATTGCCAGTGGAACTTGTCTCTTGACATTCACAGCTATGAAAACAGTGCACACCTCTGGATGGAGCCTGGGATGACCTGGATTCAGATTCTCTATTTTCACATGGAAGCCTTGGGTAGGTTCCTCTTTTCTGCCTCAATCCTCCATGTGAAGTGAAAATAAACTCCGACCCACCTCATAAGGGTATCATGAGGACGAAGACTGTAGGAGGCCATCATGTGCCATATTTGAGATTACTATTAATACATTTGTTGTGCTCAACAATACCCATCTATTCACTCAATGCCAGGAATTGTAACTTTGATATAGGTGTAGACCCAGTTTTTCCTAAGTTGAGATAGATAAGCCATGACTCTGGATGAGGTAATCAAGGGGGGGCTGTACAGCAACACTGGATGGTTCAACACATTAATGAGCTAAACTAGATGGGGACTTTCTGTGCAGACAATGTGTTACTGATGGGGTGGGGTTTTAAAGAAAACATACGTTTCATTTAGGACTAGCAACACACACACACACACTATTATCTCTCTCGGCAGAGAGCCAGCTTAATTTACATTCCACTGCAGGGAAGAGGGTCATTCAACCTGTGTCGTGGTGGCAGTGGACCATATTGTTACTAATGATGCATCTCTACACTATATAACTCAAGGCATTTACTGTAGAATTTACTGTAAGGAGAAAAGCAGTCTTCTTAGCTTAGCCTGTAGCATGCTGTATCATCAGACACCACCTAGTGGTCAGATATTACAGTAGTACCTTGGATTGCAAGCATTTGTTCCGGAACCGTGCTTGTAATCCAAAACACTCTTATATCAAAGCAGTCTCTGGCGGGTGTGAGCGGGGCCGATTTCGGCCTGCTACGCCCGCTCGAGGCGAGCAGTTACATCCCAAAGTCTTGCAAGACCTTGCTTATCAAGTCAAATTTTTTTTAAAACATTTAAAAAAAATTTGCTTGTCTTATTTTATACCCCGCCTTTTTTCCTGCAAGGAACCCAAGGCGGTTTACATAATCCTCCTCCTCCCCATTTTATCCTCACAACAACCCTGTGAGGTAGGTTAGGCTGAGAGGCAGTGGCTGGCCCAAAGTCACCCAGTGAGTTTCATGGCCGAGCGGGGACTAGAACCCAGATCTCCCGAGTCCCAGTCCAGCACTCTCACCACTACGCCACACTGGCGTCTTGCAAAACGCTCTCAGACCAAGTTACTTGCAATCCAAGGTATTACCGTATAGAGGAATTAATTGCAAAATAGAGCCTTTCACTGTGTTCTGCTCATCACAGGTGTGTACATGCATTCAATTGGTTCTCATTTACAGTATACATATCTACTGTTGAAATACAATTTGCTGCAGTAACCAAATTGCAATGTTTTGTGGCTGCATTCCCTTACCCTGTATAAAGCAATTCTTGTCATCACCATTGCTGTGTGGTGTGATTCCAGGCTCCTACTGGATATTGTTCGTGGCGTGACATCACTAGTGAGCAATAGAAGTCCCCTTCCCTCCCCATGCCCACATTTGCAACCTTGAACAAAAATGGGGTTAGGAAAAAGTCTATAGAGGCTGCAAAACAAGGATTTTTGGCTCCTCTCTATGGACATTTTGACATGAAACTGGACGTCAAATCAACTTGGTCCTCTCCAGTTTTACCAGCTTTTCCTCCAACTACCTTAAATGAAGGCACATCTAAAACATACTAACAGCACAATCCTATATAAGTCTAAGTTCAATTGGGCTTACTCCCATATAAGTGTGTATAGGTTTCTAGCTTAAAGCTTGGACCATCTGAGCTGCTGTAATTGCCAAATGTATTGCATGGAAATCTCAAACTGCCCCAAATGTATAGTATTGGGTATAACAGATGGTAGACTTGGCAGTTAACGGGGGAAATTACATGCGGTAGATGTGGGACTTAAGCCTTCTATGAAATAATCTGGCAAGTTTTTAAGAGATCTATGAGGTAATGAAATTAGTGCAAGCAGTTATATCTTCAGATATCTCCTTTTCTATATAGCATGACTACTACCCACTCTCTTGTCTCCCTCTGCAATTTCCTCACTTTCCTCTTTAGATTAGGGGAATCTAATTATGTACACCCGTCTTCCCCAACCGGATGCCTTCCAGATGTTTTGAACTTCAACACTCATCAGCTGCAGCCAGTATGGCTAATAGTCAATGCTGTGAGTTCTAGTCAAAAACAACTGGAGGGCACCAGGTTGTGGAAGGCTGGGCTAGTGAGTTAGGGCGGGATGAGCAACTTCATACTTGTATTGTATCACTATAAAGCTAATAAACATTACAAATAAAAAATAATGGAAGGCTATGCTCTGCCCTGCTTAATGCTCCAGTGTGGATGTTTCGGGCCTTTCTTGATTTAGGGTGCTTCCAGATGGAGGGGTCCTACCACTAACAATCAGAAGGCATTGTGCAGCTATTCCATCTTTTCTTCCTGAGTGGATTTTCCACAGTAAAAAACGGATGGAAGTGATGGTGGGAAAACAGGAGGGTTACGAGTGGAAGGCAATGTGTTGTGACCTGTTCGCAAACCGTGCGATGAACAGGGCTGGGGGGGGGGGAGGAAGAGAGACCGATCGCGAACAGACTCGAGTGAGTAACGGAGCAGGTTTGGCCTTACTAAACAGCACTTTTGATTTTTTCGCACAACCCTAAACCCCTGCAAAATTCCAGGAATTAGGCAATGCAATGGTGTGATAAAAGCCTCATCTGGATGCATGACTTAAAATGTTTTGTAACAAACCTCTCCAGAGGTGAGATCATCAGAGATCATCAAATTGGGATTCCAGAGATCATCGAATTGGGATTTCTGGAATGGAAGAGCTTCTAACCATAAGAAGCTCTTGCATTCTAACGTTTATCAGCCTGTGTGGCACTGTGACTTGATTTCTTGATTACATCAAGGAGCAGGTAATTTCACTTGAACTATGGATTGTGTCTGGACTGCATGAATATTGGGAAGAGAATGGCTGGCAAGGGTATCAATGGCTACTAGTCCTGATGACTGTCAGCTACCTCCAGGATCAGAGGCAGGATGAACAGGAGCAGGGGGTTCTATTGCATGCATGTCCCACAAGCAGCTGGTCGGCCACTGTGTGCACAGAACACTGGGCTAGATAGGCCTTTGGTCTAATCTAGCACGGCTCTTCTTAATCTCCCCCGCCCGCCACCCCCCCGCAATACTCACCCTTTCAATGGAGATGTGTTCTGTTACTCCTTTATTGCCTGTGTTACCACTTCAGCATTACATAGGACAAAATACGGACACATTAGATTTATTGGCCAGCAACATAAACTGCATTTTTAAAGCATGGTTATTGTATGAGGAAGAAACAGTAGAGCAGGCACAGACTGCCGGTTGGCACACCTGGTCCCCCCGTACCATGGCACAATATGGTTCCCTGGAGGAGGGGAAAGAGGAAGCTCGCCATACACATATATACCTCAGTAGTCAAACACTGTTTCAAGCAGTTGCAGTCAGCAGTTTCCATTTTGGTTAATAATCAATTTCTCAAGGGGAAAACTACATGTAGGTATCAAGGAATTAATTTAGCCATTTATTCTGCAATAATTTAGATATTTGTCCTCCTTTACAGCGAAGAACGGTGTAAAATCTTTCTCCTGCATGAATATTTACACATATTGATGATAGAAAGACTCCCCTTTTCACCTCCCCAGCTGCCTTCTGAACACTCCATCATCATGGAACCTCCTGAGCAAAGCCAAGAGGACAGTCCCCCACTCTCATACCCCTGTGGAGATGCAACTTGCTACGTGGAAATTGTAGGAAGGTGTGCTTGCGTTAAATGCCTGCCTGCCTGCCAGGATTGACAAAGAGCTAAAGAAGGCAATGACCCATCTAGCATTTTAAAACAAAGTATTCTCCCAGGTCCACTTCTGCTGGAAAAAAAATCACATCTTTAGGCCTATAACTCCTATCAGCCCTCACCGTTGGCTATACTGGCTAGGAGGACTACAAGTTGCCCACCAATGCCTTAGACCATGTGATTTCTTTTGCTGCCAGGTCTGTGAAGGGGGGAGAAGGGCAGGGAAAAACCTACTACGGAGATGCAATGCAAGAACTTTATCAGAACCTATCTGGTGCCAATACGCAAGCTGGCACGATATCTACTCAGTAGACTCTCAGTGATACAGGAAGTATATTTTTGAGTATATTTTTTGAAGTAATTAGACATATATTTATGTTTAATCGCTGCTGCGTTAGACATAAAGATGAGATGTGGGAAGAGATGTTAACTGAAGAGTTTAATTACTGAAAGCGGTAAAATAGATAAACCTAAGAATGGGCAAGAAATATTTTGGCAATGGGCCATACAAATAGAATCAGGACATCTGCAAAGGATGCTGCTGCTACTCCTTTTTTAAAAAGCAAAACAAAAACAAGGACATGTTTTATGAAAATCTTTAGTGCAGATGAACTCTTGGGAAACCTAGCAAATCCAGTAATGGAAGTCATTGCTAGGATGACAACCTCCTCTATGGAAGAAGATGTAGGCACTGTGGGCACAAAAGACACCAGTCACTTTCCCCCTTTGCATCAAGTAGTTCAATGTATGCCTTACTGCCGATTTAAAAAACACACATCCCAACTCATTTTTATTTTTTTAAATGAAGCACACTCAGTAAATTAATGAGATGGGAACAGGAGAGCTGAGTTCTGAGTCTCATTTCAGTCAGATCGCACCTGGCTGCTTAATGAGACTTTGAAGATTGATATAAAAGCTAGTAATGTATTTTCTTCCCAATGAAATGAAGTGTCATTCTGGGAAAGTATCTAATTCATATGAAGGGGGCCTGCTGCTTTCCACAAAGTGGGGCTATTTTGACAGCACTCTGGAGGCAGGAAGCCATTTTAAACTGAAGGCCCCAAAGTTTTGGGGTTTTGTTTGTTTTTTTAAACCCACATATAAATAGACTAAGGCTTCTAATTAAGAGGACAATAGAATGTCCTCAAATTCCTGGCTTGAAAGGCACAGCACTTATCTCTTCTTCAGAGGGGACTTCTGAATGAATGGGATGGAGGCCTTATGAAGCTGCGAGTAGTCTAGTCCATCCATCTCTCAGGCCGATCCTCAAGGAGATCAGGAGAGGAGGTTACCCAGCAGGGGCAGCAGTTGGCAGAGAAAGCTGCCCTCTTGGATGGGACAGAGCTGTCACCAGAACTTCCGCATGCCCAGAAAGGCATTTCTTCTGGGTACAGGGAGAGAGTATTTAAACGCCCCCCCTTCGTATACCTCATGAATTCTTGTGGCCAGCTGTCATCCATCAGAGAGCCAATATCTTGATTAAAAGAGCTGAAAGGGAAACATGGAGGCAGTGAGTCCTTGGCGGCTTTGATGATCTCTTTTTCAGATTGCAGGCTGGGCCTGGCTTGTAAAAGTTTTTAGCAGACGAAATTCCACAACTCCATTATTCTGGACCACAAAGAAATGACTGGGTGAGCACTGGGCTTCTTCCCCTTATTGCATTAAGGAGGAGGGCTGCTGTCTCTAGCAGAGAGGCACTGGGAGATCCAAGAATGCTTTTCATTAAGCAGCAAAAGTCCCTGTGAGGCTGATTTTTCTGTGCTGCTGGATAAAGGGAAGGGTGACAGGATGGAACGTGGTGGAGTCGAGCAGGTGGGTGGTCTTTAAGCTCCTAGTAATGTTCAGATTTCAAACTCCTATACAAACAGCAAGTGAAGATCATCCCAAATATCTAGAAGGCAAACAGAACATGGATAAGTAGTAGGAAAAACAAGGAGTCCCTGTATCCAGCCAGAATTTTCAGCACCTCTTCAGTCTGGCCCCTTGCAGTTTGAATCATACAGTATGGATGCAGAGGAAAAAGTTTGGAAGTTCCTGCTGGCCCATGGCTTACTGGAAGGAAAGGGTGACCTGAGCCTGTAGTCTGTAATAATAGGAGGCAGGGGATACCACAAGTATTTCTTCCTACAACTGGTAAAAACTGTTCTCTTTAACAAAACAAAAGATCCCACCCAAGTGCACACACTCACTGAAAAAGAGCCAGTCCTGAGTGAATTGCATTTTGCAGTGACGGTTCTAAAAGGCATGAGAAAGTGAGAAATATAGTGAGGCTGCTTCTGGGGACAGCCTCTCTCTGGCATTAATATTACACAGATTTCATTTCTGGCTAGGAAAAAAAAAGAAACGGAAACCTACTCAGAATTATCTGAAATGGGATGGGAAGAGACACATATCTGGCTATGGAAAATTACAATATTATTGTCATAACTCCCATGATATAATAGCCATTGTCGGTTCTTCCGGTGTTTGAGAAATTGAATAGAAGAAGCTATTTAAAGAAGTACCCCTCCTAATGACAGTGTTCAGTCTGAATTGTTGTTGTGATGTGTCACCACTAGAGGTTGCCTTCTGACTGCATGAGAGGCACAGATCTCTATTTTCATATCCTTTCTCTTTATAAAAAGTGCAGTAATTTTGCTGTGTCATATACGGTACCCAGGCCTAGAAAACCCAAACATTTCGAAGTTCCCCCAACCCATTCCATCTGGAATATTTTTTTCAAGTACCGGTATGTGGTTTACTGGGACTTCCATTTACCTGTTTAGAGAAAATCATGAGTTTAAAATAATGGGGGGTGGGATTAGATCATCTCAATTTCACAATGAAACTTAGAATTATGAGCAGATAACGCACATATAAAACCAACACCAGTGCCTTCCACTGTAGCTTCTTAATCTCTCTACATTTTATAACAGGCTTGTAAACTGTTCCTCATGTGGTCCCTTGTACTGAAAAGGAACCATCTCCAGGAAGGAAAGCTTTTATAAGCTGAAAGGGAGACCTTCCTGTTTTCCCAGGCATTTTAGTCTTTCAGTTTCTGTTTTAAAATCTGTTATTGTATTACAATATTTGCATTGCTGCTAGGTTTTATGTTGGTTTTTACTTCTATTTTATACTGTAGTTTTAAACTTTTGTAGCGTATCTTATGTTGTATTTTATGGTTTTAATTGTTGTGAACTGCCCAGAGAACTTTGGCTATTGAGCAGTATAGAAATGTAATAAATACAGGACCAGATTATACAGTACCAAGTCAGACCAACATGTTGGCTCCAGGAATACATGACAACTACAAATCACGTGGATACAAAAATACACAATTCCCAAAAGGGACACACATGGGTGGGAACATTCTCATACATATATAGCGCAATGTGAGATGAAGCTTAAACTATTTGTGTGTTATAGAACAACAAGGTCAGAGCTGACACCTATTTCTATGACCAGGGGACTGGCTCAGGGCAGAGAGGTGGAGTACAGTAGTGAGGGAGATTTCCCAAGTTTTGAGCCTTTGAGAAACGTTTGCTTGTGTTTATGTTTTTTTTAACCTACGGAATCCAAATCTGTCTCTGCCTACCCAATACACTTTAGTACGGACCCTAAAACCTAGGGCCTGCCTTCCCCAACCTGGCTATGCTGGCTGGGCATTATAGGAGTTGTAGTCCAACACTTCTGGAGGGTGCAGGGTTAGGGAAGGCAGGGCTAGGGTATCTGAAAGACCATCTCCTCCCATAAGAGACTCCCTGAAATTTGCGTTCATCATCTGAGGCCTTGTTATGTATGTGTCCCACCTAGAGAGGGGAGGTTGATGGACACTCAAGACTTTTGTGTAGCAGCACTCCAGCTGCTGAACTCCCACCCAGCAGAGGTTAGGATGGTCTAATCTTTATTGTCCTTTAGACGGCTGGTGAAAACAACATTGTTCTGTTGAGCTTTGAATAGTTAACGCTGCTCTGTTTTTATCATAAATCCCTGGATTTATTGTCCAAAAAAGTTGTTTAGCTTTTTGTAGCTTATGTATTTCTTTTTATTTTTACATTACTTTGTGCACACAGCGAGTGGAGGTGTAATCCAAAAATATTCTAAATGATAACTGAGGGTGGCAGCCAAGATGGCCAACGCCAACTCCTTAACAGCATATACTTGTCCTTGGACTCACACTGTGGATCAACACAGTTGGATGACGTTTTGAGGGAAGGCTCATAATTAGGCCTAACACTTATCCCAGACGTTTTCAGAAGCCTAAGTTGAAAAATTCCAAAATGACATCCAATTGCAATTTATATTGGGCAACACAGAATCTGTATAAAATATGTCATGAAACCAAATGTGTTAGTTACAGAGCATTAAACGACACATTTCTACTCACAATATAATAAAGAGTGTGTTTCCCAGCATCACAGAAAGTCTCCATGGGGAGAATTGTAAGATGGCAAATTTTTAAAAGTTTGAATTTAAAAAAAAGGGCTGAAATGCAACAATTACCCTTGTAATTGATTGCATCCATTTTTTTGCACACCCATAATTTGCGTCCATTTTTGCACACCCATAATCCAGTTTTTCCTTTTGCTGATTTAGATTCTATCAAAGCTTCAGGCAAATAAACAGCTATAAAATGACTTCTGTAAAACGATCATGGAATCCCATTATAAACACAACTGGAAATCATAAAGTGTTCTTCTAGGGTAATATCAGGAGCCATTTCTGTAATTGTAGACCTTTCAGTGTTTTTTCTGATTACAAAATGATGCATATATTTCCATTTTAACAGAGATACAATGATTTTAGCAAACATTGTGCATTTTAAGTTTCCATTTTCTCAGCATCAGAGTCACAGAAGGCTGGTTTATACACCAAACTATGCGTCATTTAATGCTCTACAACTAACACTTTGGTTTCATGACATATTTTGTAGATTTTGTGTTCTTGCCCAAAATAGATTTCAATTGGCCGCCATTTCGCGGAATTTTAGGAGGCCTTTAAGATGTTTTAAAGATGTTTTTAAGATGTTTTAAGATGTTTTAATAGTATGCGTTGTGTTTTGATTGTTTATGTATATGTATTTTATATTTTTTGCTGTTCCCTGCCTCAATCTAGACGGAGAGGCAGATAAGAAATAAATTTATTATTACGATGATGATGATGATTGATGATGATGATGAAATTTTTCAACTTAGGCTTCTAAAATCATTTGGGATAAATGTTAGGCCTAACATTAGCTTGCCCTCAAATTGCTTCAACATTGGGTTAAATAATGTAGTTCCAACTGCAAACATATGCAGTTAAGGAGTTGGTGTCAGTCATCTTGGCTGCTATCCTTGGCTTCTAGATGAATGTTAAAGTGTATTGCTTAGGTACAGACAGATTTGGATTCAGCAGGTCATAAAAACATAAACACTCAAGCAAACAAATTTCTCTCAAAAAGGCTCAAAACTTGGGAAATCTCCCATCTACCAGGTTTCCTCCCATGCTCAAAACAAGCTGCAAGAAGTCTCTAGAATCCCATTATATTGCACAGGTGCTAAAAAATGGACTGCTTTTACATGGCTAAAGTTTTCAGAGGATCACCTGGACCCTGCCAACACATTGACTTGGTTCAGACAATACAATAACTCACTCTCAAGAGTTGAGTAAGGGTTGTGGATTGTCATTGAACCATGGGATTTTGTTGAAACGTGGGTTATCATGTTGTCTGAACCCAGCCAAGATAACAAACCATGGTGAACAATACACAGTTCACAACCCAACAACAAACCATGGGTTCTCTTTATGGGTTGTTTGTGGTTAACAAGCCATGGTTTGTTAGCACCGCTGGGTTCAGACAACACGGTAACCCACGTTTCAACAACCCATGGTTCAATGACAACCCACACTCAACCCATACTCAACCCTTGAGTGTGAGTTTATTGTGTTCTCTGACCCAGTCAATGGCACAGAGAAATTGACTTCCTTTTTTGCCCTCGGGCAGAGTAGTTGGCAACAGGCCAATCAAGGGCCAAGCATTGGAGCAACAGGCTAAGTTTTCTCCCACACTCTTGACCAGCCACTCCTGGGAAGTCCTAAGGCAGGGGGGAGAGGTAATCGCTTCTCTTCTGTGGAACTATATCCTGGTCTCTTCAAGCCCTGAACTTGCATAATTCAATCTTCTATACCACTAATACATACCTGTACACAACCAATGCCAACCCCCACTGCTGCAATAATTTTCAGGTGTTCTTGGATGAAGTTTTCCAGTTTAGTAATGCAGCCACCCTGAAAGAAAGTGACAACATAATTTCAGGTTTCATCCATGCGTTCTTGTATATATTTTTTCTTGTGCTGTATGATATCCACATCTTTCATGACATACATATGGGAACATAACAAATAAATAAATAGATTAAAAAATGATGAATGAACCTCTATCCTTGGAAGAATCCCCTAGTCAGCCTAATGTCTCATCACAACTTTGTTACACATGCAACCTGAACAGCATGCCTGGCTGGGGAATACTGGAAGTTGTAGGACTTTTTTCTGTTTAAACATGCATAGGATTGCACCCTTAATTCATTTGTTTATATAGCACCATCCATGTAAATGGCACTTTACAGGTTCCTGCCTCAAGGGGCTTATAACTTAGGAACAGAGACAAGGGAAACAAAAGAGGAAGGGAAGGGTAATAATTACAAAATGGTGGAAAATTCCTTCAAGAGAGCCTCTTTTCTCCTCAGTGCTTCTGTCCTAGAACACTTTAGAAAAGCAACTGGAGGAAAAGAAGAAACATCTGGGTTCAGCATTCAATAATCATGCCCCGAGGCCCAGGGCTTACTCTGTCTCTGCCTGACCAAAACAAGCTTAGTTGCAGAAGTTATTCATGCTCTTCATATCATTTAATCCCCTCTTGAGCCCTGCTGAAAATGATTAGTTCGTCATCATCATCCTCTGGCAGGACGCTCTGCAGACTGAAAGCATCTACTGACAGAGTGGGAATTGGAATTTTGTGGTTAAATAAATTTTGAGTCTTTTTTTTTTTTTTTTTTTGGTAGAAGGGGACACTTTGGGGGTGTTGGGTCCAAATTTACTGCATGACAGGCTGCATTTCTACTCCTTCACTCTCAAAATTCTATAAAACACCAAGTTGGCAGCAAAGCATATCTGCCTCAAGTACCAAAGATGGTGAGGCCAGGCCTGTCAAGAAATATAAATATTTATTTGTGTATGTTTTGCTCTAGAAAATAAAAACATCAAGCAACATCAAGTTGAGTTGTGGGTTATTGTTGAATTGCGGGTTATCATTACGTGCGAACCCTGCACTATGGTTTAACTATGGGTTGTTAACCATGAACAACTGAGTTCACAACCCAACAACAAACCATGGGTTCCCTTCCTGGGCTGTTTGTGGTTAACAACTCATAGTTAAAACATAGTGCAGTGTTGCATGTAAAAACAACCCACAATTCAACAACAACCCATGATTCAATGACAACTCATAATCTGGGTTGTTGTTACGTGCAAACCAGGCCTATGTTTGTTATGTTTTATGTTTTCTTTTTGACTGGGGACCTGTGTTTTATTATGACTAATAAAAGTGTATAATAGGCCAAAAGTGTCACCTGGCATCTGCTTAACTTGCAAATAGAGGGAGATGGCTCAGGTTTGGTTTTTATTTTTTTACCTCTTTGTAGATATTTGAAGGATGTTCTCTTTCGCCACACCTGTCTGTTATCGTCTTGCAGCAACTGTCTGGGACTTTTCTGTTTTTTGCTTGAGGAGATTTGATCCAATTGCTGTCACTCCAGTCTGTGTAATTATGGCTGCCACAACACTTAAACTAAACACACAAACAAAAGCAGAGTATAAGTGAGCCACATTTGTACCCAAGTGTCTATGACTGTGTCACGCCTTTGATTGCATGTACCGTACTTCTGGCCTGCACAACTTGAGATCCCCATGAAGCAGAATTCAGCTTGCCAGTCAGACAACAACACAGGAGGTTTACTGAGTCCCCCTGTTAGCTGCCATATGCAGCAGGAGTGCTATGTATATCCCTTCCCCAAGAGCAACAACTAATTTGGCTTCACTGGAATCTCTATAAGGGGCTATAATTATGACTGCCCACAGATTTAAAAAGTGTTCCTTAACCCTCTGTCGATCGAAAAATTTGCTGCATCAATACAGTTTGCGGGTCAAATGTACCCCCAAGAAAGGTTAAAAAAAACAAAACACCAGAAGATATTAAGCATGACACCACTTGCAATTTAAAAAAAAAAGGCCTTCATTGAGAACTTTCCTTTTCTAGTAAGAAAAAGCATGTGGCCCCCCTGCTACAGCCCCACCGAATTCGGAGCGACCTGGAATTCTTTTTTTAATTTTTAGGGGGAAATGGCATCTGTAGTTGCTACTGCGCACTGAAAGGATCAAATTCAGCTTTTAAGTAAGCTAAATTTGACACTTTGGGTACACCATAGTAGCTACGAATGCCATTTCCCCCCATAAAAATTAAAAAGAAAATTGGCTCACCCTGCAGACTGTGGCCCACTGGGTGTGCGTGTTCAAATGGCCCCCTAGACCTCCCCGAAGTTGCTCATCCCTGCAGTTACAATATAGTTGTACTAACTGATCCCAGATTTAAAAAAGATGTACTGGGTTAAATCCAACATTCTGCTAGAAATAGTTGGCGAGCACAACAGGGCTTTCTCCCTCCATCCTCCCCCCTGCAGGCCTCCCCATTGCCCAATGTCTGCTCTGGAGGGCCTCCCAGCTGTCCAGAGCAGATTTTGAAGGCACACTGGGAGCGGGGGAGGGAACTGTCCCCCTCCCGGTTCCACTGACGTAAGCAGTCCTGCCAGCGGAATGACACCACCAGACTCAACCCATTATGTTATAACATTTACTTAGGTATAAAAATGCAATAATCATGAGTTGTGAATTACCTTTAACAACAAATCTTACAGAACTTGCAACCACAGCACGCGCTACTGAAGCAACCTGTATACAATCACTACATTTCACAACTGCACAAGTAGGACAATGAAACAGTTACATGGAGCACATTATTGCTGTGATTTCCTGACACTTGCACCTTTTTTGTGTGTGTGTCAGCAGTGGCAGGCCCCCCACCAGTTCTGAGACTGCCTGTCTCGACATCCCAGGCAAGCTGGTTACGTTTCTAGGCTCTGCCAGGGTTTTGTTGACTCCAGACCCAGGTCTACTAGGAAGAGTCCATCTTTTGGAATATTCACTGCACTGTGGGTTGTTCAGCTCCAAACCGTACAGGCATTTTAGCAGACAATGGCCTGGTTCAAATGTAACAAAAACCTAGAGTATGGGGCTGTTCTCACGTAATGAGAGCCCAATGGTTTTTAAACTGATGGGTTGTTGTTACCTGCAAACCATGTCTATGGTTTGAGTATGGGTTGTCACTGAATCATAGATTTCATAGATCATAGAGTTGGAAAGAGCCTACAAGGCTATCGAGTCCAACCCCCTGCTCAATGCAGGAAACTAGAGGAGGGGTCTCCCATCCAAGTAATAACCAGGCTTGACCCTGCTTAGCTTTCCACGCTCAGACAAGCTGAGCCAGCATAAGCCACAGCCTGTATCGTGGGTTGTTGTTGAATCAGGCATTTTAGCAGACAATGGCCTGGTCTGAATGTAACAAAAACCTAGAGTATGGGGCTGTTCTCATGTAATGAGAGCCCAATGGTTTTTAAACCGATGGGTTGTTGTTACCTGCAAACCATGTCTATGCTTTGAGTATGGGTTGTCACTGAATCGTGGGTTGTTGTTGAATCATGGGTTGTTGTTACGTACAAACCCTGCACTATGGTTTAACTATAGGTTGTTTACCACAAACAAGCCAAGAAGAGAACCCATGATTTGTTGTTGGGTTGTGAACTCTGAATTGTCCGTGGTTAACAACCCATAGAAACCGTACTGTATGGTTCGCACATAGTGACAACACACAATTCAGTAACAATCCACAATTCAATGACAACCCATACTAAACCCGTACTCTGTGTTGTTGTTATGTGTGAAACCAGGTCAGTCTCTACCACATTGAAAAAAAAACACCATTGGCCAGCATTTGATCATGTGGTTGGAAGTTTAAGTGGAGACCATCTGGTCACAAGTGTCCCCACCACCTTGGATTTTATTATAATCAAGAATGATCTCAGACCTGAATGTGCGGTCTGAGATTGCTGCATCATTATGCACTGAAGAAAGGAGAATCACTGACCCTCCTTCCTTCAATACATAAATCACAAGTGTCAAGTCTTCTTGAAAAACAAAAATGTTGCTGTTGATACTTCTGGATTTGTGTGCAAGGAACTTTGGGCTGATTCTGGTTTGTTTGCTTTTCCCCCACATGCCAACCAGAGTCAGGCTTTTTTTTTAGCTAGTGGCATACTGGGGAAAGAGTTACCAGTTGTTATATTCCATCCAGAACCCTATATGTTCTCAAATATTATCTGGCCAAGGTTTTAAGCTGCTGGGACTGGCTAGTTACAAAGATGTCCGAGGGCAGCACCCCAAAACACATTTTGCACCAAAAACACATTTTGCAAAGATCTTCTGTAAACAGAAGGAAAGTGGCTATCTAAAGGTCCTTGTGTGAAAGTTGCCATTATGTCTGGCCACCTGCCGAGGCATGGGTGCAGGTTACATGCTACAAGTTTTTCAAGGAAGGTTTCTAACTGCAAAAAATATTTAATAATAATAGCAAATATATAATTATATAATTAAAATATTATATAATATAAATGATAATATATTAAATATATTATATTTAATTAATTAATTATGTAATTAAGTTATAATTATATAATAATATTTAATAATGGTAATAACAATGATGATTATAATAAGTGAGCTTTGGCTATTGGGTGGTATAGAAATGCAATAATAAACAACAACAAATAAATACCAGGTTTTAAAAGAGGTTTTGTATAACTGTGGGGTGCAATATTAACCCCAATGACAATTGTAGTCATTGTATGTATTCACTAGTGATTATTTGTCTTATATGTAAATGTCTATTATGTAAATAGACAAAATATTGTTTTTTTCAGCCCGTATGCTCCTTTCTCACAAGAAATGGAAGAACAAGTTCTGGGCTAAGCATCTGAGGACATGAAGAGAAACTAATAACTTAAACTGCATTTTGCGGGATCACTTTGACTCCAAGGACCTTGTGTGCATGGTTTTCAGTTTATATCTCATCATGGTTGAGAAATACCTTGAGCATGGAGTTGTAGAAGAATGACACAAAAATGTTATGAATTTTTTTTCAGTGCTTTAGTGCTCTCACACATTTGAACCCCACCTGTTGACAGGTTAAATAGAATGCCATATCTTACACACACACACACACACACACACACACCAAGTAGCAAATATCTGATGTCATTGCTACTTACTATACATATGTGAGCTGCGTGATAGCTAGCCTATTCAGTCAACGAAGAGGCAACTCTGGTTGTTTCTCACTGTATCAAGCTACATTCTCTACAAGCAGATAAAATGTTCAACATGGTGTAGAAGTGTCATAGCTAGAGTGAGCTCAATCCCCATAGACACGGCATGCTCACATCCATCCTCTCCATTACAGTCCAAAGGAGTATCTTCTCTTCCTTGCATTTTTCTGTCATGTGTCATGCTTGTGCAGAAATATCCTATGCTTCCTGTTCAGTGGCATGCAACTGGAATTTATGCATGTTTAATTCCTGAGTAAGCCCCACTAAATTAAGGGATCTATTCTCAGTAAGTGTGCATACAAATTGCACCATCAGACTGCAGTCTTGTGCACATTTTGGAAGTTAAGTCCACTGAGCTTAACTGGACTTATTTCTGTACAAACATGAATAAGCTCTGGTTATAATAGCACAAGAACTAGTGCATGAAAATTTATTATGTGGAGCTAGCTTTTGCACACTTGGATTTCTCCTTCCCCTATGGGGGACATCCCATTATTCCCACACCACCTGCCATGTTGCCAAACAGGAGGTCCATTCAGGCTGTGTATGGGTGCTGTAAGACTTGCAAGGATCAGGTGTGTGGAGTCGCTTTTATTAGGGCAATATAGATTTTTAGAACAGTTAAAATACCAACCTTACAATGCACGACATTGTACACAAAGCCACCTAATGTATCAATATTTTTGAAGCCACACAACTATACAAAAACATAACAGTTGTAAAGTGGTTACATTAATCAAAAAGCAGAAACAATGAGATTGACCATTCCCCTATCGCTGGCTGCTAAAAACAAATATAACTGAAATCTTGCTTTGTTTCTGAAATAAGGCAAGATTCAAAAAAAACTTTCTACAACCTTGGAGCTACACAACCGAGAGTTCCTTCTCTCCTGCCTTCTGTATTAATTACCCAGTATGTACCCCAAACCAAGCCCATGCCTGTCCGAGTTTTCTAAATTGGAATATCTAGTTATATCCAACATGGTTATCCAGTACAACAAACCTGGACACAGCTGCACT
>JAHFWL010001078.1:0-76299 GCA_021292165.1 Shinisaurus crocodilurus
GTTTTTACCCACCTGACTCTTAAAAGTTAATATCAAAAACTATCTTGGAATCTTGAGCACATAAAGCTCACCCATCCCTTGTAAGCCTCCTCACGTTAAAATATTCTCACTTTAGAGCATGGTCTCAATTTATAGGAGGAAAGAAGCTTTCTTAGTCTCCACTCCTATAAGCGTTTATGCCTGTCTGCATCTCCAAAGCCAATGAATTTATTTATTGTATGTCAGGTCACTGATGTTCAAAATATACTTCAGAATTCACCCTCAGCATGTGTTTGCTCTCTCTTCTAAATCCTGACATCTGTACACCAGCAGGTGGGGATGCAATTATTGCTGATTACCATTGGCACAGTTCAGTGCAGTGCAACTCACATCAGAGGTTTCCCCCCCTTGCTTTCCTCATAGCTCCCATAAAACAGTTTATGTCTAAAGGTCACTGGAGTGGATTCCTAGCTGATTTACGGCTCCCACTGATTAATCTGAGCGGACTATGTATCATCAGGCGTACAAATTCCCAGCCCAGCCAGACTGATGCTCTGCACATCTGTGCCCAGATGTTTACTTGGCAAGCCATGCTTACTGGGAAAGTAGGTCGGCGTGTAGTAATAATCGGAGAGCTTGTGAGAAAAGGCGTGGCTCTAGATGAAAGTAGGAGAACCACACGAGACAAGTCCATGCCGGCCGCAGCTGCTTCAGAAGGATCACATCAAGCTCTGTTTTCATCAGACATGGTTTCTGTTTGAGAGCATTCACCTGTCTAAAGAAGAAAAATCTTTAGGTTATACTGAGGCTGTGTTAAGCAGGATACGGGGATTCAGATAGCCCCAACTGATAGAAGTTCCATGCGCAGGAGGAAGTGTCATTCTTAAAAGATGCTTCCCACGTTAGGTCATCATCTCAACTTTTATAATACATTCACATGTATTCTTACACACCTCATGGACTGGTTGCTACAATAATCTGGAAATACATGCGATCAGAACTTCGTGTAGGGACCACTACTTGCACTCTGTCGAGAGCGGCTCAGGAGGACTAAGCACAACCTGAGGAAATTCATGCAGATTCAAACACCTTTCACAGGTCACTTGACAAACTTTTTTTTTTTTTTTGCTTTAACATCTGTGGTTCCCGCGCGATAATGCTCAGCGGAAATACGCATTATTGAAATTAGAGTCCAATATCATAGAATCATAGAAAAGTAGAGTTGGAAGGGGCCTACAAGGCCATCGAGTCCAACCCCCTGCTCAATGCAGGAATCCAGGTCAAAGCATCCCTGACAGATGACCGTCCAGCTGCACCTTGAATGCCTCCAGATTGGGAGAGCCCACGACCTCCCTAGGTAGGTGGTTCCATTGTCTTACGGTATCCATCGTAAGGGTGAGAATTTAAGGGCAAGGAGAACTACAAGAACCTGATGGAATTCTCAACTCCTTGTTTTATTAGTCTAAATAAAAAAATTTATTAGGCCTGCAAAATTTAACTGACATGGTAGGGTGGTTGATGGCAAGGCGCTTGTTAAGGAAAGCCTCCCACAGCCTCTCCCCTATTTTGCCCTGAAAAGAAAAGGAGAACTTCGGTGTGTGGAAGGAGCAGGGTGCACAAAGCAAGAGCACACCCAAGAAGCTTCTGGGGAATCCTATTGCTTCAGGCAGGGAAACAGCTGCACAGCAGTACTCCTGAACAAGTCCACGGTGGGAATTTAGTGCCATATCCCTTGTAATAGAATACAGCTCAGTTTAATAAAAAGAAAACTTGTGAGCAAGGAGCAATGAAACCTTTCTTCCCTTCTATTGATTTTTATTAGCTACAATCCCTCTTGTGCCACAGATGAACAACATCCCTAAGCTTGATCCTCCTCAGATAATGGGACCCATTAGACAAACACGGTTGCAGTCATGCTACAAGCTATGATGTGTATCGATCCGCCTGCGCTCTCTTCAAATGCATTAACCAACTTTACAGGGGCATATATCTTGGTCTTGCACAGCACATACCGGTATATATCCCAATAGATTGAAAATCAAGTCTTTTCAACATCATGAATCAAGCACTTCAGGCACAAAATTACACCTTTACATGCTGGTGCTTGTAGATCTGTAGCACTCAAAAACGTACATAGTCATGTATAAGTAGCTACCATATTTTTCGCTCCATAAGACGCACTGGACCATAAGACGCACTTACCATATGGTACCAAAAAAAATTTTTTTTTAATCAGCTGTTCTGTGGGGAATCAGCTGAGAGGTGCCCTGCCCAGGAGGCCTCCGCTCTTCCGGACCAGCAGAGGAAAGTAAAATAAAAATAAAATAATAATAAAACATAATAATAATAATAATAACAACAACAACAATTTTTTTTTAAAAAAATCAGCTGTTCCGTGGGGAATCAGCTGAGAGGCGGGGGCTTCCCCCACCCTGCCCAGGAGTCCTCCGCTCTTCCGGACCAGAAGAGGAAAGTAAAAAAATAAAAATAAAATAAAATAATAATAATAATTATTATTTTATTTTTTTTAAAATCAGCTGTTCCACGGGGAATCAGCTGAGAGGCAGGGGCTTCCCCCACCATGCCCAGGAGTCCTCCGCTCTTCCGGACCACCAGAGGAAAGTAAAAAAAATAATAAAATAAAATAAAATAATAATAATAATAATTTTATTTTTTTTTAAATCAGCTGTTCCACGGGGAATCAGCTGAGAGGCAGGGGCTTCCCCCGCCCTGCCCAGGGGTCCTCCGCTCTGGACCAGCAGAGGAAAGTTTAAAAAAAAATTTTTTTTTATTTTTTTACTGTATTCACTCCATAGGACGCACAGACATTTCCACCTAGTTTTTTTGGGGGGGAAGTGCATCTTATGGAGCGAAAAATATGGTACTTTCCCCCCTGAATATATAATGATCCATGGCAAATTTATATCTAAATTCTAGCCATCTTCTAAGCGAGCTAGGAAGATCAAATTTGAACCATTTATAATTTGTATACAGGAGGCAATGCAAAAAGGAAAAACATAAACACCAGCATTTTTAAAATTATGGAGGAGGGCAAATAAACTCCCAATTTTTAGAACATTGTTATTCTTCAGCAGGGATGGGGACTCGGACTCGAGGACTCGACTCGTGAGTCAGACTGAGTCCCCCCTCTGACTCGACCTCGAGTCCCAATATTTTTAATGGGACTCGAGACTCGACTCGGGACTCGAGACCAAGTACTCTTCAACATCCCTGGGCTGTGCCAGAAGGAGTGGAGAGGAGCGTGATTGCCGGCGAAGAGTGCATGGAAGCGAGGTGTGCTGCTGCTCGGCCACTATGGACGGCTACCAGGAGTGCAGCCCCAACAGTATGTCAAGATTTATTTTGATTGATGTGTTGCGTACTTGGGAGAGGCAGAAGAAGAACCTGAGATTATTCTGTGTGGCTGCTCTGAGTGTGTTTCTGGTTCCAGCAAGTTCATCACCAGTGGAGCGGGTGTTCAGTGAGGGTGGAATTGTGATGAGATCTCACCATTTCAGAATGGGGGCCAAACATTTAGAAAAAATCATGTTCCTCAAATGCAACATGGATAAGTTTTAGGAAGTACAGCAAGTTTATTTTTTTAAATCATTTTTCTAAAATGCAACCTTTCAGACATTTTGGGTTTGGCTGCCTCTGCCTGCCTGTCTGGGGTTCCCAGCCTCCTCTGCCTGCCTGGTCTCTTCTTGACCAGTTCAACAGTTGAATTGTCCAAGACAAAGGCCTCTGCCTGCCTGCTTGGGGTTCCCTGCCTCCTCTGCCTGCCTGGTTATTTTGGGTTTTTCTGCCTGGTCTGTTCTTGCCAAAATCAGTTGCAGAGTTTTGAAATAAAAAGGCACACTTGTGCCTAGAATTTATTTAAACCACACATCTGAAGTAGCCTTATTTTGTTGGGAAACCCCCCCCCCCCATTGATTTTAATAGGGACTCGTGGAGTCAGCTTTGGGAGTGACTCGGGACTCGTTGTGAGTCACCATTTTGGACCAAGGACTCGGACTCGAGACTCGGGTCCAAAGACTCATGACTCGACTCGTGACTCGAGACCAAGGACTCTTCAACATCCCTGTTCTTCAGTAGATTGTCAATAGACCTTGCACAGGATATGAACACATGTCTAGGGAAAGATTTTAGGGTTTTTTTCAAGAAAAATGGGACTACATATATTCTCCAAAAGATAGGGAAATTGTAGTTTTAATTAATTTTCACCAACAGTACCATTGGGAGTTTATCAATACCATGAACTGAATATTAATCTATAAGCAGATATTTGCTTTTCTATAAACTGCAGTTTTGTTCCCATACACACTAAATCACAAACATTAAAAAGAAAATCTTATGGGAAAACTGGTGATACACAGACATTTACTAAGGTCTCATGGAGCGTTGCCATTGTTTGGGATTCCTCTCCCAGTTTCTCCTAGTTTTCTGCTGGGAAACCATATATTGTTTTCCTTCACCATCAGCTTTGGACTATATTCACAAGTCTCTTGTGAACAATACATTTGTAACTGACTAGCCAATCCCATTTATAGTAGGTGTTAGCTTATATTTGTAGTTCAATAAATGTTCCATGCAGACAGGAAAAAACATTTCCAACAAACATCAAGCACAACAGTGACAGAGGGCTACTCTACATGAGGAATTTGTTATGCTCTCATGATTCCTCACCCACAGTAGTTGTGGGTAATTTAAATGACCTCGTCACCCTCCAGGGCCTCTCCTGTGCTTTCTGAGCATTTCCACAGCTTTTTATTTATTTATTATGAGGATAATGAGCTATTAAAGGGAGAGCATGCTATAAAACACTATTAAATGGTCATGTATTTCACAACTCTGCAATACTGCAGCGCCACCTTGGGGCTGTGTAATGGAACATATAGAAAGGCAGAGAAAGAAAAACTCCGGGGGGGGGATTTGTAAAGGAGCTAATCTTAATCCTGCAAAGAATCCAGAAGCAGTGGCGGGTTAAAACTGGTTAAAAGCCTAATGTGGAGAAGCCCTCTGGCTGCAATTCTAAACATACTTGCAAGGGAGAAAGCCTGACTAAGCGCAGTGGGACTTCCTTCCAAGTAAACAAGCATCGGATTGGGCTACCAGTTCACAATTCTGCAATTCAACCTCTCTCTCTTTTTTCCCATAGCCATCTAAATGCCATTACTCACTCTAAATGTCCCATAACAATGAAATTAATAATAATATAAGGCTAACAAAGCCTGCTCTAATTGGACATGAACACTTGCCATGAGACTATTAAATTGGGTGAGAAATAACCTTGTGGTCCTAATAAGCCATTTAACATAGTCCACTGGCCTATTACAGCTCTCTAACAGCTCATTTGTTCATAACAAGGAAGAAAAACTACCATACTTTGCATCTGTCATTGGAATGAGGCATGTGAAATTGGCCCAGAAAACACATTCTTAGAGCAATGATTCCTCTCCGGCTGTCTGGCAATAGGCTCTGTCAGTGCTATAGAGCTCTTTACGACAACACCAGGTTGCAGCTCTTGGTAATCTTGGAAACATGTAAGTAGGATAGCAGGACTGTTGCTGTTTGTCATACAAAGTGACAGCATAAGTTGAGTCAAATGAGTTGGAAAAGAAATGGCATGCAGTAAAGCATTTCCTATAATACGAGGATGAATGCAGTGGACGGATGAATGGCAAACCCAAGACAAACTCTATGGGGAGAGAGAAGTTAAAATGGTTGTTACCTCCCCAAATTCTTCATAGTTCTGCTCTAAGTAGGTTGTCCCTTTCTTTTCCTGGGACAACTCGCCATGGATTTCAGACTGATCGCTCTCACTTTCATTGGTCTTCCGGCTGTTCTCGTGCATCTCGTTCTCAGACTCTTCAATGTTGTCTCTTTCAGATTTGTCTGAAAAAGCATCATTCTCCAGGTGATGGTTCTCCAGAGCCGCTTCATTAAGACTGAAAAACACAGATGGTTATACCGTTTGAATTTCAAGGCACTGGAAGCCTTTGAAGATCCTCTCCATGGAAAACAGGCCAAGATGTGTGGCTCTGCACTACAGGGAGCATTCTTGAGAGACTCTCATTCTGGCCAAGGGTGCTTTAGATTCTAATTATTATTAGGACTGTCACCTAGTCAAAGAAATCATAGTCAATTCATTGTACAAGCATGAACCCATGGAACCCAAGACCAAGCTGGGAAAAGGAGTGCAGAAAAGCTTGTTTTTTTGTTTTTGCTGGCCCCCACAAATATTTTAAAGGCATTTCTTAAAACTTCAATGGCTGATCCTAAAAAATGAATAAAGAGATTGATGATACTTGAAAATGTGTGTCTGGCAATACTGTTTTCATAAAAGCCTCTCCAAAGAGTGTGAGAAGCTTTATTATGAAGTTTTACAGTTGCACATCAATCAAATATAGTGATTTCAGACTTAGTGCCAAGATACAGTCCTTCTGTGGACCTATGGCCAATTGTATTAGCTGAACTGGCTTCGCTTTTGTTTCATTTCATAAGAGAACTGTCATGCACCATGGCTCAGAATCGTATGTATCTGAAATAAAGGATTCAGAATATAGCAACATCTTGCAGCTCAACTTTAAAAGCCAAGTGAAAATACCTTCATGTCAAGATCCCACACTAAAACTTCTTGAAGGATGGTAAATCATTTATGTGCATGTTGCTCAAAGGTCATATATTTGATTTCTTTCATTGAGGTCACACAACCAAGTATTTGCTTCTTCTTTTTTAATGCCTACATCTCAGCATTTTCAGTGGATAGTTACTATGATTCCCTTTCTGTTGTGAAAAATATCCTCTACATCCCTTGTGGAGGCCATGAAAGAGATTTATTCAATGAGGCGGGATAGGACAGATTTGATTTTCTGAAACTCACATGCACTTCATTTAATAACACTTATAGAGTCACCTCCACTCAGCCCTTAGCCCAGATTCATACTGACAAACAGCTGTATATTGGCCACTCTAAATCCAAAACACATGGGGCAGCTGATCCATACAAGAACCATACACATGTCACTGTTTGCTACTGTTTTGGAAGTTTACAGCAGTAAATCTGCATGCTGTATTTTACATCCACATGGAAACCACCACACACAAATGGATGGCCACATGTGGCAACCTAAATAGGGCTTGGATTTAGTGTAGATATTATGAATCCATTTGTTTTCATGAACTGGGACTTCCTTAATAACAACTACTGAAATCCAAAGAGCTACTTTAGGTGTACCCAAGCTTAGGGCCACCCATAGATTTCATAACCAAGATGAGATCAGAATTGAGTACTTCCAGGCTCAGCCTTCCCCAACCTGGTGCCCTCCAGATGTTTTGGATTTCAACTCCCATTGGCCATGCCCCGGTCAGCATAGGCCAGTGATGGCGAACCTTTTTGAGCCCGAGTGCCCAAACTGCAAAACAAAACCAACTTATTCATTTCAAAGTGCCAACACTGCAATTAAACCTGAATACCGAGGTTTCAGTTTTAGAAAAACAACTCATACAGTTGTCCGAACTAATTAACATCTTTGGTCTTTAAAGAAAAACACAATAACAGAGCTTTCAATGATACAAACAGTTTTTTGTTGGGGAAAAAATCAACTCAAAAAATTATTATAGTACTACATTGTACACATAGCCTGAAGGGAATTTATACAAACTTTTTAAATAATTAGGCACATGTATTTTTGGATAAGGGATTCTCAGTTTGTAATATGATTATATGTTAGACTGAAATTGTATGGGGCAAGCTTTACTCCGGGTCCTTTCCCTGCTTCTATAGGTGTCGGATTAGTAAAAGTAAAAGTCAACCTGTACTAGGATGAGCAAGATAAACAAGAAAACTAAACATGCTTAACACATTTTAAACACTTTATGTCTTGGACTGCAAACACTGCATTAGGTAAAAGTTTGCATTGGGCATGCTTTTGCACAATTAATGTGATTTTTGCTATTGCATGCATGCTGATAATTTGTCAAACCTTGGCTCATACTCCGTTAGTTTGAGAGCAACACATGCAGCACTCAGGTCAACTGTTAGGGCTTTACATCCAAGCCATGCTCTGTGCATCATTCTTCAAAATCTTTTAAATGTGACAACAATGTAGAAAAGAATTCTGTAATAGGAATTCTAGAATAAAATCATTCTGTTCCACACTGTGAGAAAGAACAAGATCAGTAGTGTTTTGCAGAAGGGGACAGTCTTTTCGCGATCTGGTGACCAATGGCTCGAGTGCCCACAGAGAGGTCCCTGCGTGCCAGCTGTGGCACCCGTGCCATAGGTTCTCCATCACTGGCATAGGCAATGGTCAGGAATGCTGGGAGTTGTCATCCAAAACATCTGGAGGGTACCAAGTTGGGGAAGGCTATCCTAGCTCAACTCATGCCTTTACCCACTAGAAGAAAAGACACCTGCCATTTCCCTAAACGTTTCCTATTAAATTCCTCTAATTTATAATAGTTTTGGGGAAATACTTAGTTTACCAATTCTCTAGATTCAGATAAATTATCTGTGCATATCTGAATAAAGAGAAACTGCTGTATTTGGAACAGATTGATGCAAAGCAGATAAAACCTTTATCTGTAATCTCCCTAAATATTAATACAGCATGACCAGTTACCAGATTTTAAAGGGAGCATTCCTTAGAACATGAGAGAAGCATAGAATATAAATGCATGCCCCCTTATTTCAGAACAATGGCAATCCTCTGAACAGACACCCCAGTTTTGGAAGATCCCCCTACTTTTGAAAGTTTAAGTTGGCATCCCTGTTTAAACAGCCCCAATATAGAAAAACAGATGCTAAATCCTAAGCAAATGTATATTGGTGGTGTTTGTGTCTGTGTGCGTGTATGTGCGCGCGCGACAGATTAAGGGATGGAACAACCTGGCTCTGTTTCAAATAAGATCATCTAGAATTATAAAATGGATGCAGTAAAGCATAAACCCAACTATAAGCAAACTGCAAAACGTCAATGGAGTGCAAAAAAGGAAAAATCCACATTGGTAGTCAGCAGCAGGCCTCTTTATTGACAGAAAAGGCTCTGTGCTAGGGAGCTACTTGGGAGTAGGTTTGATGTGGTTCCTGAATGGATGTTCTATTAGGCAGCTATTTGATCTCCACCTCCCATTCGTACCATCATGATGATAAAAGGGAAAGTAATCAGCCAGCGCAGAAACAGAGCACAAGTTCAGGAACAAATTCTTCCACAGAGGATGACCGATTTCTTTAAACCATGATGACAGCTTCTATTATTTTCAAGCATAGTTTAAATAATGTGAAGAAAGCATTAAATGTAATTAACTGGCCTACTAATAAGAACACATCAACTTAATTGGCCTAAATCCCTAGGGGGAAGATGTTTAATTGGAGGATTAATCCCAGCACATGAAGCTGTCAGTGATAAATCTAGGGCCTTGTGAGTATTCTGCTAGTACTACCTGGATGGGTTAGAGACAAATGCTACTCCATGTAGGTGATTTCCAGTTAGTTCTTTCCTCATTTTTCTCTATTGAATTTGTATATCTCCTTGATAGTAAGGGATCCTTCAGAAAGTAAGGGCATAGTGGTGAGAGTGTTGGACTGGGACTCGGGAGATCCGGGTTCTAGTCCCCGCTCGGCCATGAAACTCACTGGGTGACTTTGGGCCAGTCACTGACTCTCAGCCTAACCTACCTCACAAGGTTGTTATGAGGACAAAATGGAGAGGAGGATTGTGTAAGCCACCTTGGGTTCCTTGCAGGAAAAAAGGCGGGGTATAAATATAATAAATAAATAAAGTTGTTAGGAATGTTCATCTAAATGTTAGGGATGCACAGCTGGATCAGACCAAAGGCCTATCTAGTTCAGCACCCTGTTTCCCACAGCAACCAACCAGATGCCTCTTGAAAGTCCTCAAGCAGGACATGGTGGCAACAGCCCTCTCAAACTGTTGAGCCCCAGCCATTGGCATGCAGAGGTCAGCTGCCTCTGACCCAGGAAGTAGCTGGTGTGGTATAGTGGTTAGAGCGTTGGACCTGGACTCGGGAGATCCTGGTTCTAGACCCCACTCGGTCACTGGGCCGAGTAAGCTCACTGGGTGACTCTGGGCCAGTCACTGATGCAGATTCATGGCAGCATATTTCTTTGTCAAAAAACAAATGCAGAGATTTGCCAGAGAGTTTTTAAAAGAAAAGCCTTTCTTTGGACAGCTGTCAAAAGAAGTGCTCACGAAAAGGGGGTGGCCTCATGATCTTCACTTCCCCAAGGAGCTGAAGACTCAGGAAAGTGAGGAAAAGGTGAGGGCACTGGGAACTATGGGGAGAAGACTAAAAACCCCACTGCGAAGGATTTCACTGCGAAGGGGGGAGAAGTTGCCACCCCCTTTTCACAAGCAAAGATCCCTCGCAGCTTTGCTTTCCCTTGACAGCTCTCCGATTGACAGCTGTGCAGTGAAGGAAAAGGAACAAAATACTGTAACCTATTTGCAGCCTTTCTAGGTCAATGTCCATGGTGGATGCCTGCTGCACTTTGACACCAGGCACTTACCAGGACATTGACCAGGCAAGCCTTCCCATTTTGGATATTTGGAGTTGCGCAGTTCTGGATACCGACAAAAATTTTAAAAGAAAAGAAAAGAAAGAAATTATGAAAATATCTGTGCACATTAAGTTGTGCAAAAATGTAAAAAATAATAGGCAGTGAATCAGTGACAGCCCCTCCAACGTGCCACTTGGGCACTTTGGAGGTGCTGTCAGTGGCTGTCACTTTGGAGATCGCAGAAAGCGATCTCTGGGGGGAAAAAGAAAAGGAAAAAAGCAGCGGTGAGCACAAAAGCAGCAAGGAGCGGAGCACATGATCAGAGCGAGGAGAGGAGACTTGCATCTTCAGCCACCGAGTCACCTGGGATACCTCCTGGAGGACCAAGGGGGAAGGACAGTGAGCCCAATTATCTGTCAGGCACACTGTGGGTTGTTCCACGAGCAGCCCATGCTGTGTAGCTTATTCGCAGGGTGGGTTGCCATGTCGTGCGAATGCAGCCACTGATGTGTAGCATGTGTACAGCACCTGATCTGCAGATTGTGTTGGTGGCTCTGATGCTAAATCAATCCACATATTCACACCCATGCAGCCAAATCTACTTTAAAACCTGAAAGCCTCTTCTTCTGACTCTACAACTTAACTTAGTGAACTATGAGTGTTTTGGGGATTGCTGCTACTCAAACAGAAGCAGAGAGGACCTTTATTTTTTAATCTGCAGGGTTTTTTTTTGTTAACTCAAGGAACAATTGGAGAATTGTGCTGTAATTTATATTGCATATTGCTTTGAGTTATGTTTTGGTGGTTAAAAGTTTTGATATCACAACTTTGTTTCAGCTCTGAGGCTGCAATCCTATGCACACTTATTTGGAAAGAAGCCCTCATTGAACACAACGGGGCTTACTGCTGAGTAAACATGCATAGGATTGTGCTATATCAGGAATGGGCAGAAGGTAGATCCCCAGATGTTTTGGACTTCAACTCTCAGAAGTCCCTGCCAGCATGATCAATGATCAGGAATGCTGGGAACTGAAGTCCAAAACATCTGGAGATCTACTTTCTGCCCACTCCTGATGGGCAGAAAGTAGATCTCCAGATGTCACTCAGAAGAAGCTTCTACAAAGCTGTGTATGGGGAGGTAGCAACCCAAGCAAGTGCCCCTTGCCATCCTGACTTTGTCCTACTTCAAGTGAAACGATGCTCTTAGAGCAAAATATAGCTTACTCATTCTGCTATGGCTTGGCCAACTATAGAAGAGATAAAATGGATGAATGAAAAAGCCCTCTCACGTGGGATCCATTACATACTTCAGAATATATGCAAGGAGTGAACGCAGGTTCTTACTGGAAAAGTTCCTGATCTGAGATTGTAGCCGTGTGTAGTAGGTTGAACAGCCCAGCATGTGAAGAATCGGTTGAGCAATTCAGATCTCCATCCTTCCCCTGCTTGGATGCGCTTAGTCTGAAGAGGCTGGAGCAGCGCAAGGCCAGTTCCAGGGCATCCAACCAGCATCGGCCTGCAAGACCCAAGCACAGAGGTCAAAGAGGGCAAAGCAAAACGTTCACTCGCCTGCTTCCCATTTCATGTATCCAGACATTTAATCCATTTTAAATGAGGGCGATAACAGATACGATGCAACAAGGATTTCAACTGTTCTGAAAGCAGTAAGACCTGATAGATGCAGAACAAGTATTAACGTTTGATATTCAGCTCCTCTCTTCAAAATGCTCCATACAGATAAGCTGCGTGTGTCCTTCAGGTGATGGTCCAAACATGAAATATCTGAGCCTGTCATTCAGCTCTGAAAGTTAACTCAGCCCCAAACAATCATAGGCAGATTACGCATTATTGTATCATGTATACAGTCAATTTCAAATTCACATTTGTTTCCTATGAGTGTATTTGTTGTTTCAGTGTAACCCAGATGATTACGGTTCTCAAAGTTCTCCTCAACAATCGATACTAAAAAAACAAAATTTCCAAGCTGTGCAAAGTAACAGAAGATAATTAATTTCTAGAGTGGGAGCCATGTTTGTTTGTTGCAGCAAAACCAGTGTCTTGAACCTTAAAAAGCAGAAGGTCTTGTACATTTATTATAGCATTGTTTTTACAAGGCAGGTAAGGAAAACTTGCTTTACAAGAAATGGAATTCTTTTCTTCCATTTCTGGTTAGTTTTCTTTTGCCCATTCTTTCCCCTTCAGCAGAGCTGCTCTTGGGTTAGGGATGCCCTTTAGGACAAAGTGTGGAAATCCCAGAAGAAGCAGAGCAACCATCCTTCCCTGATGACCTCCAGATGTGCTGGACTTCAACTCCCATCAGGCCAAGCTAGTATGGCCAATGGTAAGGAATGCTGGGACTTGTAGTTGAAAACACCAGGAGGGCCCCATGCTGGAGAAGGCTGAAGCAGAGGAATGTCCTTATATATTGGCTAAATCTAAGGGAGTCTCATCCCTCTCTCACAGTGCCCTCCAGGTTACATAAAGAGCTGTAGAGGCCCCCCAAAAAACAGAGAGGGGGTTAGCTTAAAACAGCCCCCCCAACCTTTCTGGACCTGTGGGCACATTTGGAAATTTGAGAAACTGCTGTAGGCACCACCACAAAATGGCTCCCACAGAGGATGTAGCTGCCTTGGAGGCCTGGCTAGTTAAAAGGTGTGTGTGTGTGTGTGTGTGTGTGTGTATGCACACGCGGGAGGGAGAGAAACAGCAAGGCTAGAGGCTGGGAGGGAGGGGGAACAGCGAGGTAAAAGAGGTGGGGGGAAGAGAAACAGCAAGATAAAGGGGTGAGTGGGAGAGAAACAGCTAGGCTAGAGGCTGGGAAGGGAGAGAAAGAAGAATGCTAGGAATGGGGAGTGAGAGATTGAGTGGAAAGGCTGTGTGGAGAGAAATAGCAAGGCTAGAGGCAGTGAGTGGAGAGACAGAGAGAGCACAAAGGGGAAAGTTAGGTGTGGACAGAAGATTAGGTGGGACCAGGAAGCAACTCTTTCCTTCTCTTCCTGCCCGCTGAACAGCTGATCAGCAGCAGGTTCAGGGACAGGAAGGGGAACCTGGTGCCCTAACATTTTTCAAGTCTTTAATTAAAAATATAATTTTTGAGGGGGGCAGGGAATGGAGAGCTTCGCAGGTACAGTTGGAGGTCCCTGCGGCTGCACAGGGGCCCACGGGCTTACAACATTCACTTTTGTTTCCAGCTTAAAGGCAAGAAAGAAAAGGGTGAAAACCAGCTTATGTGTGCCCATGCCATGCTTTACAGACGCTGCAGCAAAAAGCTTTTGAAAAAAATGGAAGCTTGCCCCATTGATCCTCTACTCAGTCCTGCCCCGATCTAGACTAATCTGAAGTGAGACCTCAATTCTCTATGACCCCTTAGGGAGTCCCACCTCATGGTTTGAGAACCTCAACCATTATGTTAAGTCAATCATACATTTACAATGCAAGCACATTTTTGTGGTTCTGTGGGCCAAAATAGACATTACTTTTAAGTCCGTATCTAGCAGTTACATCTTTTTTTCTCTAGAGTTGGTGCAGTAGTCCCAATCCATATCCCAGTGGAGGCTTTTAAGATCCGGAACAGGGTCCCTGCATGTACTCTGGAGTAAAATTGAAAAAAGGACATCGCCGCTAGATACAGATTTAAAGTCATGTCTGTTTTGGCCCTGTTATATACAGTCATGGCTGGAAAAAACTAGCTTGTGGAGAAAAAAATGGACTTCAGCAGCACCGCAACATCTTGAAATATAATGCCTGCATAGACTTGGCTCATCAGTGTGTTGACACACTTATTACCCCGGAAAAAACTAGCTTGTGGAGAAAAAAATGGACTTCAGCAGCACCGCAACATCTTCAAATATAATGCCTGCATAGACTTGGCTCATCAGTGTGTTGACACACTTATTACCCCGTGCAAAAATGGAAGGCAGATGTTCCTCACTTGCTAAGATACCTGGCATTTTTACAGAAATTCAAAAAGGGAGGCATTGAGGGATTTACACTCCAGATACTAAGATTTACAACATAGAGATGAATTATGTTTCTAATTATACATTCTACAACCAAATTTACCCGAGAGGAAGTAGAGGAAATTAGTAGCTACTGCAGCATCAGCAACATGTACGCTAACATGCTGAGCTCCCATTTCTAGAACTCTGGCTCAGGAAGGTATTTATTTAGAATTGTAACTAAAGTCAAACATTAAAAAAAATATATCTTTTGATCTGAGCTGATATGGTGAACCAGGCACCGGTGAACCGAATGCATCAGGGGTATGTGAGTAAGTGAATTAAATCTTAAAGAAGTATTAAGAGCAATGCTGGGGAACAGAAAAATTATTCTCTATCACTGATCCTGATACCACAGGGCCCTCAGCTCATATAATCCTGCATATTCCTTCAGAATCTAGATGAACGAAGCTTAGAGCTCACAGTAAATGACTAAGCAACACGGCTCTAATTGATTCCCCACTCTCTTGTATCTGCAAGCTATATGAACTAAAAGGGCTTCTCATACAAAGCGTCTCCTAGCTATAGCACTGGCAGTTTCTACACATGGATAATGAGAATTTCAAACATATACCCACTGCAGGGTCTGTTCATCCATGGCCTATCAGGCAGAATCCATTTCAGAATATTCTGTGACTGAGGCAGCTCCCATACCACTCAGTTTGGAGACATGACAAATACTGATTTATTTATTTATTTATTTATTTATTTATTTTTAAGCCTCTCACATAAATATTCCCCAAACAGGAAACACATACTTGCTATATTTGGGCACAAGAATACATGACCTGGGTTTCAAAAATGCTGGACCTTCATCTACTTCACACATACATATATAAAGCATGTATGCATCGCCATTAAGCTTCAGATAAATGATGACGTCACTCTGGTGCTAAATCAAATTGCACTGTTGGGTGGGATTCTTCCTGTTGCTCCTATAAATTGTAGAGGACTTGGAAGCCATGAAAAGGACCAAAAGTGGTTTGCACCACTGCAGCCACAGTGGGACCCAATGCCTTGCAGAAGGGGCAGAGCCCCTAACAGAAGAAAGGCTTAAGAGGAAGATGTATGGCTGCACTGCTGTATTCCCGCCCCTCCTCCCACTGGAACAAAATGTCATTTGGATAGGGCACGCATGGGTCACCTCCCATCCTGTTCCCTGTCTGCTCACTAGGGTGTGTCACTCAAGGGCACCATGTAGCATTCTTGTGCTTAAGCTAGTATTAAAGACCCATGCAGAAAAGTGGTGCCAGTGGCCACTGATGCTCAGGCATTTGCTCCGGGGCTGGTCTCGTGCTAGTTGCTATGTTGGCAGTGGAAGATGAGCGCTTGATCTGATGTACTTCTTCACTGGCACAAGGGGCCAGAGGTTTGAGGCACTTGTATGCAATTAGTTTCTAATTTCACTAGCGGTCAAATGCTGTTCATTCTGAAACACCTCTGAACCCTGGTGGTATCTAATTGGATGTAGGAGTGCTTTTGTTGTAAAAACAGTCTCCCAGGCAGTATTCCAGTTATTTTAAAACTTTAAAACCTGCTGTGTGCTCAGTCACACAAATGTGACAGTTAAAAAGCATCAGTCAATAAGAAAAATAGGACACCAAAGGGTGTCATTATTATTAGGAAATAAATGGCTCTGCATATAGAAACACAAACGGCTAAAATAGCTGAAGACAGACGTTCATGAAATGCTGGCTTTCATATTGCACTGCAAGCTCCTTGATCCCCTCCCCTCATGCAAACAACATTCTTTCTCGTCAAATGCAAACCTCATTACTCTCCCAGAAAGCAGCATTCCCAGACTTGCAGCAACCAATTTCTGCACACAAGAAGCTATATTTGGAGGAGAACATCTAGGACACCCGCCAGCAAAGGCAACTGGGCAGCCTAAGACTTTCTGGCGCACGCACACACACACACACACACACCCTGCTCTGCTAATGACATGATTGCTAGTCAGTTGTGTAGGAACTGGCCATCAAAAGCAGGTGGTACAGGGTGAGCTGAACAGAAAGGAGGACCTGATGTCTTGTGGGGAAAAGCAGTGGTCAAGCAGCAGATATTTCTGGAAGCCTGTAGCTTTGATAAGGCTTCCCCCACTTTCCCCAGCTATCACCCATGAAATTAAATGGCTAATGGACTCCTCTGGCAGAGGCTTTTGCGTCTCCCCCCTTCCCAAACCAAGAAAGGGAGGATGAACCTGGGGTCTTCAGCCAACGGAGGTGATCTGACTACATCCATTCGCTGTTGTTGGAAGGAGGCATCTTGGGTATAGTCTATACTGAAGGTCTTTTCATTTCTGAGGCACTGCTGTGTCAATATTGTTTCCACACACAATTGCTGCTCAGTGGGCACATGTCCAGGAATGGAGCTTAGCATATGCCTTGCTTATAACACAACTAAGTGCGCACAAGAATATGACATGCTGCAGTTGCGGGAGAAGAAGGCAGCGTCTGAAAGGTCATGTATATCCCTGGTGTGTATAGTGCAGTGTAGTGCCACATCAGTGCTTCAGTTGTGGGATAAGGGGAAGGGGCATGTATTTTTAAATATATAATGAAATGCATGTGCGGCTGCGCAGCACGGCATGTGCTCAGAACCATGTGCCTCCATATGGTGAGCGTCATGATTTCAAACATAATTTCCCGCCCTCAGAAAAATCTCCCCCACCATCTGAGAAGAAAGGTGTTGACTGACAAAAAAGGGTGACCAAACACCGGAGGATGAACTCCCTCCCATCCATCTCACTTCTAATAGCACTTAGGTAGTCAACGTCAAGCACTTAGTGGGAATTTTTTTAAGTAGTGGGAGGTGTATCCAAGGGTCACGTGTGCAGATACTAATGCCAATTCATACGGTTTCTGCTTTGGGCTAAGTGACCTGTTTTTTAAAAGTCATGCAGGCAAGCACCCAGCACCGCCCCAGCTGTGCAGGTACATTGAAATGTAGCCTACAAAATGGGAATGTCTAACCAACTACCCCTATCAACAAAGGATAGAAAATGGAGGACAACCATGAATTTCCTGTGTGCCAGGGTTGAAGCAGTATAGAGAACAGAATAGGAAGGAGCACCCAAAGCCAGCTCCTTAAGACAAGACAAAGGTAACTAACATATCCTTCCCATCTGCAATTTGGTCAGTCCTGCCAGCTTCTTTCAGGTAGTTGGTTTACTTGAAGGCTCCCCAGGCCTCTCAGGCGTTTTTGGGGAAGGACTGGCAACTTGTAACAGGAGGGGTGCTTTGCCTCTCTGATTAGAAGTGTTCCTCCAGCCACCATATTGTGATATGCCATCTTTAAAAACTGAGTTCAGTAGGTGGCCTGGTGACCAGCCAGATGGGCGATTCATAAATGTAATAATAAATACATAAAAATAATCAATGTGGAACAGTACTTGCGTGTGCCCTACAGGTGGTGCTGTACCTCTAGAATCAACTACAGTCATGCCTTGGACTGAGAGCATAATTTGTTCGGGGAAACGTGCTTGTAATCCAAAACACTCTTATATCAAAACGAAATCCCCCCCCAAAAAAATTGTACAGAGATTTTTAATTTAAGTCGTACTACAGTACTTGTATTGCAAGACGTCGCTTGTATATCAAGTAAAAAAAAATTAAATATTTAAAAATTTGCTTGTCCTGCAAAACGCTCTCAAACCAAGTTACTTGCAATCCAAGGTATTACTGTACTGCTGAAGGGTAGGATTAGCATGCAGGCCAACAGCAGCAGCAGCTTCTCCATCTGAGCCATACTTAACCATATACTTAAGATTTGCAAGCAAAATAAACTAAAGAAATCACATCAGGAGAGTTGGAAGTTGGCAAGCGCTCTTATAGATCAAGTCATTGGTCTATAACTTGCTTTATCGACAGTCACAACACCGCAAAGAGTCTTGCAGCTGCTTTGAAGACTTAACCATTTTCTTTCGGCAAAAGCTTTAATGGACTAGAGTCTACTGTCCACGAAAGTGTATGCCTTAATAAAATTTCTTCATCTTTAAGGCGCTACTTGATCAGGGTTGGCTCCAGATTTTGGGAGGGCCCTAAGACAAGATGCCCCGAGTGGGGCCACCTCCTTGCTACTGTTGCCACTGCCCATTCGTTGTTTTTTCCCCTTCCATGCCCAATCTGCACAACGGCCTAGAATGAGAAAGCAAGGTAAGTGGAGGTGGCTGCCACTGCTTGTACATCTGGAGAGGGCAAGTGAACAGACAGCAACAGCGAGGAGGAGGAGGAGGAGGAGGAGGAGGAGCAGGAGGAGGAACATGGCCAGGGGCTCCGAGGGATAAGCAGTGGGTCTATGGTGTCCTATGATGCCAAGCCTGATGCCCATGCTGCTCTTTGAGTAGCAAAACATCTTCTAACTGGTCCTAAAAGACTACATATCAATGAATGAATGAGCGTGTGGGTTTTCCTGCAACTAACATGGCTAACTAACCCTTTTGAAGCTGACATTGTAGATTTCAATGCATAGTGCAATGCAAATGCAGATATGCACAGGTTTTTAATTATTTTACTTTTTGTTACCAACTGCAGTTAAAGTAGGGTCTATTAGGAGCGGTTGCATGAAAAAAAAAACATGTTAAAATAAATATTTTTATTTTCTAAAAGGTAAGAGAATTGTATGTGGCACAAATGCATAGATGGTGCGAATTGCCTTTAGACTACAGTGGAAACGAATGTAAAAATATTAACGTCTACAAGGCTACAGACTTATTTCTGTTTTCATTATTAAACTAAATCTTGTGGGGAAAATTTCAGACTACCAAACGGTTTCCTATTGAGGTTCCATATTCCACTCTGTTTCTCTCCCCAAGACAGCTACAAGGTATAATTAGTTTTTTTTGAGGGTGGAGGTGAGGGGGAGGAACAAGTATTTCAAAGGTTGGTCAGATTAAGACAGCTCAGGGAAGAGAGATGAAAACCAACCAGTCCCTCAGGCTTTTGAGGCAATTTAATAGCTCCAATGACTGTCTATCAATCTACATCTTAAAAGCTATTATCTCCTTAGAGATCAATTTAACTTGCCATTTAACTTAATTACAAAACTTGCCGCATAAAGCAACATGGTCACTCTTGCTGGGGAGCCTAGCACAGGGTTCTTCTCTAAGGACCTCCACCCGGATGCATTGGGGCCAAGCTGAAAAAAACCTAGCTGCATATTAGATCATATTCTTTTAGACTTCTGTAGACTAGATTGTCCTATCTCATTTACAGTGGCCTTAGGGCTTCTCAAATCTTCACTTGCTAGGAGTTGCATGCAATAAACGCTGTGCACTGAAGCAGCAAGCTGCTCCTATTTGTGTCCTCAGTCAGACCCCTCTATCCTTGAAAACTGCTTCTTGAGGATAAAAATAAAGGCGTATTGATGTATCCTGTGTACTAGTGTATGCAGTGAACAGCAGAGGTGCAGAACCTCAGGCCTGGTAGCAAATCCACCCTGCTTGGGCCATTCCCCAAATAGCCCAGCTCCCTTTCCTTGGCCCCACCCCTTCCCCTCACCGCCAATCATTTGGTGGTTTCCTGACCTTTGCGCAGTTTTTTTCCCTATTCTGAAAGGTTGAAATGCCCCTCCTAAGGATTAGTTACTGCCAGTGCAGCGCTGAGTACCAAAATAAAAATAATAAAAATCCAGGGCTGAGGCACACAGGACAACAACAACAACAACAACAACAACAGAGCACAAATTTGCACGTGCTAATTTGCATATGCTCTAAAGTGTGTGTGTGTGTGTGTGTGTGTGTGTGTTTGTCTTTAAAGGAGCCTGTCTCCTAAGGACACCCCTACTGTAAAAGGGGACGTATGGACAGGGGAGAGGAGGGCATCTGATTTGGGGGGGGGGGGAATCAGGCAGAATGATTCAAGGGGGGAGGAGGGCAGCAGGAGGTGAAGCACACGTGGGCAAACAGCCAGCTCATCCAGGGGGATCTCATGCAACAGAGATCATCAGGGCCCCTGTACCTTTATTTCAGCAAGTGCCCATAGACAGCAGGGTGGTGGGGCAGATGGCCTGCCAAGGATTTGGGGCTCCAAATGAAAGATTTGGGGCTCCAGACCTAATGGGCTTTCCCCTAACACCACCTCTGATTGCTTCTAGCAAGAGCTTTAAGCTAAAATATATGGCATGCAGATATTTTTGGTATTGTGGCTCCCGAGAGCGTCTCCGAAATGGAATTTGGCCCTTGAGCTGAAAGGTTCAACATCCCTGGTGTAAGGTCTCTGTGGAGAAAGCCAGTGTTTAAGGAGTTGCACTGGCTAGCAGTTGCTTGCCGAGCTGAATTCAAGGTGTTGGTTTTGACCTTTAAAACCCTACACAGCTCCGGCCCAGTTTATCTCAAGGAGC
The DNA here is from genome assembly GCA_021292165.1 of Shinisaurus crocodilurus. NCBI lineage: Eukaryota > Metazoa > Chordata > Lepidosauria > Squamata > Shinisauridae > Shinisaurus > Shinisaurus crocodilurus. The sequence goes on from JAHFWL010001078.1 coordinate 20,839, forward strand.
ACCTCCAGCAACATCAAGTAGGCCGCTCAACAAGATCTGCCACGGACGGCCTTCTCCTTGTCCCATCAGCCAGAGCAGCCAGGCTGGTGGGGACTAGGAAGAGGGCCTTCGCTGTGGCGGCCCCCACGTTATGGAACTCCCTCCCTAGTGACCTTCGCCATGCCCCCTCCGTGATGAGCTTCCGCCGCGCATTAAAAACATGGCATTTCAGGCGGGAATATGGGGCGGGTTAGGATTTTAAAAGAATTTTTTATACTGTTTTAATTATCATGTTTTATTGTATTGTTTTAATTGTACATTGCCCAGGGTGGCCGGGTGGCCGGCCAGATGGGCGATTAACAAATAATAATAATAATAATAATAATAATAATAATAATAATAATAATAATAATAATAATAATAATAATAATAATAATGCCTGAGCACACACAGGTGAATGAACCCTGACCTAGTTTTCCCCTGTCGCTGACACCCCTTGTTCACCCATCTTTCTGCATAATCCCCACCCAGGGGACAGGAGACACAGTTCTGAGCAGACCGGTTGTACATGGTCACCTCTGCATAGCTACATCTGCATACTCTCAATAGGGCGTCCTTACATCTCCCCTCAAGGAAGGGCATCAACATTCCGAAGGCGGGGAGCAGTCTCAAAGAGCTGCAAAGTACCCCAAAGTATCCAGGAGATGCCAGCACCCGAGAAGCGCCACCACCCCGCAGGGCAGAACCAGCCCACCTGGTCATCAAGGGCGGGGAGGGGGCAAGGGAGGGTAGAAAAAGACAAGCCCTAGAGACAAAGGGTTGGTTGGGAACTCAGTGCAGGCTTGCACGGATCAGGTCCCTGGCTCCAGTCAGGACCAAGCAACTTTCAACCCCAGGCGTGACGCCCAGAGACTGGCTACACAGACCGCTACGCTAGATCAGTAAGTCAGAGTCTCTGATGTAAGGTTACTCTTCTGTATTGAGCAAAGCCTATCCTCGTATGTGTATTGAAGCTTTCCGCTTCAGCTATTTTTATGGACTTCCTTGTTTATGGTGTGAAATTCCTGTAGTCTATTAGTTCCGCTCCATTAAACTCTTTGAAAATTAGCCGCTTACTGTCTCAATACGATTTTATGCGATTCAGCGTCAATGGTTGGTAGCAGCTGGGTTTAAAGTTCTCAGAAGCCACTTAAAGGGCAATTCTTTGGTGCCGGTTAACCCTTTAAGTGCCAAACCCACGCAACGGATCAGTCACGGTCCACCACAGACTCCATTATTAAAACCTTCTGGGAGATGTATGCTATACTCTATTTCTTGGCCATATTTGTATCTTGTCCTTCCAAGGAGATCAGGGAAGCTAAAGGAGAGGTGAAATTAAATGCATCTTTGGATTTAATGTGCACTTGTTAATGCAAATAGGTGTAGGTGTGCATGTGTGTGCATGTGTGCATGTGTGCGTGTGTGCATGTGTGCGTGTGTGTGTGATAATGCCAATGAAACAACTGAAACAGGCAAGCAAAGGAACAGTGGCTACTCAAGGAAGCACAGTGATAAGGGCACAATTAAGGGCACAATTCTATGCATGTTTAGACAGCAAAAAAAGTCCTAAAACTCCCAGCATCCCCCAGCCAGCCATGGTGGCTGGAGGATGCTGGAAGTTGTAGGACTTTTTGCTGTTTAAACATGCCTAGGATTGCACCCATAAAGGCTACAAAGTGAGGCTCAAACTGAATGTTACAGGGAGATTTGGTCTCTTTCACAGCAATGTGTTGTTTAGCGGGCAGGAGTGGGGGAGAGGAGCATGATGGGACATTATTGCAATAGCATTTCCCTGCTCCCCACAACTGGCAGTCAGTGAAGCAGAGTGAGGGGCAGGGACATGCTAACACAATGTCTATTGTCTCCTCATGTCTCCACATCCTGCAACTACGTGTTGCCTGCAAAACTTACTTTGGCAGCAGTCGCACATCTCCCAGCAACATGCAGTTTGGGCCCAAGTTGTTAAAGACCTTAAAAATGAATTCTTCAAATTCCAGTGTAAGCCATTAATCAGCCATTTAATTCATTAAAAATGAATTCTTCAAATTCCAGTGTAAGCCATTAATCACCAGGCCACTATAACTTATTACTTCGCTTCAGAAGACAAGTGCTGAATGGGGTACATCTACCCCTGAAGGACCAGGTCCGCAGCTTGGGAGTCATTCTAGACTCCCAGCTGTCCATGGAGGCTCAGGTGGCAGCTGTGAGCCGGGCAGCGCTGTATCAACTCCATCTGATACGGCAGCTGCGCCCCTACCTTCCTAATCACCTGCTCCCATCAGTGGTTCATGCCTTGGTCTCCTCTCGCCTAGACTACTGTAATGCACTCTACGTGGGGTTACCCTTGAAGATGGTTCGGAAGCTGCAGCTGGTACAGAACGTAGCGGCTCGCCTGGTTAAAGGCAGCCGCCGGCGGGATCACATCACGCCAGTGCTGAAGGATTTGCACTGGCTACCAGTTGCTTGCCGAGCCGAATTCAAGGTGTTGGTTTTGACCTTTAAAACCCTATACGGCTCTGGTCCAGTTTATCTCAAGGAGCGTCTCCAGCAACACCAAGTGGGCCGCTCAACAAGATCTGCCACGGATGGCCTTCTCCTTGTCCCTTCAGCCAGAGCAGCTAGACTGGTGGGGACGAGGAAGAGGGCCTTTTCTGTGGCGGCCCCCGTACTGTGGAACTCTCTCCCGAGTGACCTCCGCCATGCCCCCTCTCTGATGAGCTTCCGTCGCTCATTAAAAACCTGGTTGTTCAGGCGGGAATATGGGGTGGGTTAAGATTTTAAAATTTTTATATTGTTTTAATGTATTTTATTGCATTTATGTATTTTGTTCTGTGTGCATCGCCCAGGGTGGCCGGTTGCCGGCCAGATGGGTGATAAATAAATATTAATAATAAATAAATAAATAAGAGTTGTTCACAAACCATGGAGATTCCAGCACAAAACACTGGTACAGAAAGATTCAGGTTGGTTAGCAGGAAGGGGATAAACAGCATCTACATGTAAAGGAAGAACAAACAAACAAGCAAACAAACAAACCCCAATAACTCACCATCAGATTCAGAAGCTGCCCTGAAGATCAAGTAACTGCTCGGAAGAGGCTGTGTGATTGAACCTACGTTCTCCCCCTTTGGACCCTGGAATGATTTGTGAAACAAAAAGAAACGTCCTTTATAATTTCTCTTTATTTCTCACTTTTCTGCTTTTATTTTCAATTGTATGCTTTCAGTGTCAAACTAAAATTATATCACAAACAAAAATATAAACACCCTTAGTTTCTGGGATACAGAGAGGTTTAAAATGTTTATATTAATAGCCACGTTTAGGTACTATATTAATGCATCATTAAACAGACCAATAATGAAATCTTGGAATGCATGGCTGCTAACACCTTCTATTTATTTACAGATGAGTAATACATTACTAAGGGTACAATCCTGTGCAAGTTTAGACAGGAAAAAAAGTCCTATAACTCCCAGCATGCTGAGAGCTGTAGGCCTTTTTTTCTATCTAAACTTGTACAGGATTGTGCACCCTTAGTATGCCGATTTTGATCCAAAATGGAAGCAATCATGTTTAAACCACTAGGCAAGACCTTGTTGAGAGATGGTTAGAAGATCCTGAGGGTGCGGGGGTTTTAGGCTAAAAACTATTAGCAAAATGTGTTTGATAGGCGTGGTGGCAGATCCTTGTTTTGCTCAATATCACACCTTCATAGGAAGATCTTGTGTAACTTATTTTCACAAAACAGAAGTTCAATCCAATCAGCATGCGAATATACACAGGAATAACTTTGGATTAAATATTTTTAAGTATCTGTTCCTCTTGACAACCCGTTAATATGCCAAAAAGGTAAAGCAGCAGACATCTGCGAGGTTTCTCTGGAGTTCTATCAGCCGTGTAACCCGTCCCACATTTGACTTCCGTATTCATTGTAAAAACATGCACTCACACACAATCAGACAGATGGCTCTCGTACCTCATGTTAATATTAGTGACTTAGAAGCCATTAATACCAATTTGCTTTCACATCATTAAGCTCGGCCTACTAAGTGAGCCACTGTTGGAACTGTTTCCAGGCAAGGGGTTGGATCCTGATTGAAGCTGGATCAACTGACGGATATGGACTTCCTTCAGTTGACCTAGTCATTTCTGTCTTCTGGGCTTCACTGCCCCCTCCATACCTCAGCAGCCCTCCAGCTCCTTGAAACTGTTCTACAGAGAGTCAGGAGACCCTACTGAATGGGGTGAGCTGTGGTAGGACTGGGGAGGGGGGACCCCCAACAATCGGGTGGAGGCACCTTCCGTGAGCAGAGTCTGTCCTCTTGTGGAAGGTTCCTTCCTCTTACGGAAGGCAGACCCTGGGTCCAACCCCTTGAGCAGGGCCGGTGCAAGGCAGTTTGGTGCCCTAGGCAAGATCAGATATTTAGCGCCCCCCCTTCCCACTTGAGCCATCCCTCCCTCCCTCCCTTCAGCCCTATACCCATTATGAAATAAATTTCCCTCCCTGGGAACTGCCGAGCCCCATAGAAAGACTTTGTGGACTTTGAGACTTTCCCCTTGTGTTCACGCGGAAAGCAAAGAGGCAACATCAGCCCAGCTATGCCAGGAACTCCCAAGGGCCTTCTCCTACTCCATATATATATATATATATATATAAAAGTCTGTCTCCTCCTGCGGGCAGCACAAGGGATATGAAAAAAGGCGCTACCTGTGAGGAATAGAGACAAAAGGGCGTCTTGCAGCCTGTCCTACCTCGCAGGGTGGAGGTGAAGAGACACTGGTTTGACTCATACACCTTCTGGGTTGCGGGAATGCATGTAGTAGAAACATAGCAAAGAGAGAGCCCGGGGATCATCTGGTTCAAGTTTCTGCTTCCCCTCCTCTATCACTTTGTTGCAATATTTCTTTATCAGAATAATGTATATTATCCTGTCGTTCCCTTTACCAGCCTAGTGCTCAAGGCAGACAACAATATTCAAAGTACAGTAAAGCAAACATCAACAGTTCAGGGCACAATCCTACGCACGTTGAGGCAGAAAAAAGCCCCGCAACTCCCAGCATTCACCAGCCAGCATGGCTGGCTGTTGGAATGCTGGGAGTTGCGGGGCTTTTTTCTGCCTCAACGTGCGTAGGATTGCGCATGGCTGGCTGGGGAATGCTGGGAGTTGTAGGACTTCCCCCCGCTCCAAACACGCGTAGGATTGCATCCTAAAAGCATTTAAAACCAAAACACAGAAACAGCATGGTAAATAATTAAAACATTGGAGCCCCAGCTAGCTTAAAATACTTTCTCCTCCCTCCGTGGTTGCTGGAAATAACTGCTTTCAGGGGACGTTGAGCTGAGGAACCTGAGGCACGCGCCAGAGGGAGGGAAGGCAAAGCAGGTGTTTGCAGGTGCATCCTTCCCGCAGCCCACCAGCCTCCCATCACTCGCCTTCCCCACCACAGGACATGATTGGTAAAACAAACTTGGTAAAATATGCATTTTAGCGCTGTATTTTTTTTCAAGGCGTTTCTGGCGCTCCCTTTAGCCCGGCGTCCTAGGCAGCCGCCTACTTGGCCTAATGGTAGCACCGGCCCTGCCCTTGAGTTTTATTCTGCATCAGCCTCATCCATGGCATTTTACAGGGGATTCAGAAAACCACTTCCACTTGGAATCGTCCCATGTTTTCCCACCACTTAGTCCATCTTTTTTCTTGGATTCAATGGTACTCTTGTGTGAACAGAAGGCACTTCTGCAAGGTGTCCCCAGATTTCCTCCAATTCCCCACTCCCACTGCAGTTCCCAACACCCAAGAGTGGCTTTTCAGGGGTCTACAGTGGGGAGAAAGGGTTCAGATAAACATGGTGCCTCGTGTGTGTCTTTGGAACCAAGCCCCTAGATTTAAATTTCCACTCCTCACTGGGAGACCTCTGGTGTCACTCAGCCTAAGTCACCTCATAAGGATGTTTATTTTTCATTTATATTAATATTTTAAAGCTGCTTTTCTACCCAAAAGAGCCAGTGTGGCGTAGTGGTGAGAGTGTTGGACTGGGAGTCGGGAGATCTGGGTTCTAGTCCCCGCTCGGCCATGAAACTCACTGGGTGACTTTGGGCCAGTCACTGATTCTCAGCCTAACCTACCTCACAGGGTTGTTGTGAGGATAAAATGGAGAGGAGGAGGAGGAGGATTATGTAAGCCGCCTTGGGTTCCTTTCAGGAAAAAAGGTGGGGTATAAATATAATAAATAAATAAATAAAAATAAAAAAGATCTTCAAAGTGACAAAGGGGAATAACCCAATGGACTCCACCTGGACTGTCTTAGGAGGGTAGAATGAGGGGTGGGCAACCTGTCCTCTAAGCAGCTTTCTGTATTGTGTGCCTCTGCCAGGAGAGATCTCCATCTCTCTGACGATATCAAAAGGCACTCAGTGACAATTTCATCACTTTCCCATGACTAGGGGCCATCTCTTACATAAACTCGCAAGAATATTTTTTAAAAAATAAGCTTTTATTTATTAATTCCCTCAAATAAATATAAAATGTAAAACAAAGAGAACTATTTGGATGAAAGTTCCCTGCTGAAGATATTGAGTCGAACTCTGTGTAGAACTCTGAAGGAGTTAAAAACAAAGAATCAGTGGCACACTAAAAGGTGACCAATGAGGGACAGATGCTTTGCTGTACAGTGACTGCTGTAGCAGTTCCTCCCCTGTAACTCCAAAGTCTTTTCACTTGGGGAATTCAGTTCTGTGAAATACTTTAAGAGCATTCCACATCAAAGCTGTTATTCTGAAGGCGAGGGAGGATTGTACAGTCATGCCTTGGATTGAGAGCATAATTCGTTCCGGAAACGTGCTTGTAATCCAAAACACTCTTATATCAAAACGAAATCCCCCCCAAAAAAATGTGTACAGAGATTTTTAATTTAAGCCGTACTACAGTACTTGTATTGCAAGACATCGCTTGTATATCAAGTAAAAATAAAAATAAAAATAAATATTTAAAAATTTGCTTGTCTTGCAAAACGCTCTCAAACCAAGTTACTTGCAATCCAAGGTATTACTGTATAACCATCAACATCCCAGTATTTGAGAAGGATCCCTGTAGCTTCCATCTCAACTTAGCCTCGTTTTGTCAAAGCTGCAGCGTTAGCGGTTTCTAGACAACAGATGGTACGAAAGGGCATCTGGCAGCTGTTGTGGTGTCCCTTTAGGATCCAGCACCTCCTCATCCTTCTAACACCGCAGAAGCAGATGGACTGGAAAAGAGTGGCTAGTGTGGGAGTGTGTATGGTGCAATCCACATGGCTTTCCCACATGGCAGAGGGAATGGTCTCTAAAGATGGCGGTTGCAGGGAATAATAGTTGTGGTAACAAAGGAACTGAATTTGCTTGTCTTAAAAATCTATGTGAAACCCAGCTTTCTTTGCTTTATTTCAATGTGCCCATGTAATATAGATTTTAACCACTTTTGTTCATAAGTAGTTCCAGTTAGAAGCCCTTATCCAAAGGCAGCCTATACATACATACATACATACATAAAAATTCATAAATAAATGGATGTGCTGCATGCTGTCCCAAGTACATGCCAATTCTTTGTTATGCTTTTAGCAATAAATACAAATATGGCCAAGTTATTCCAGGTACAAAGGGATCCAAGGGAAGCACCTTGGCCTGACCATTTAGCAGGTGCTTAAAGGACAACAGGGTCAGGATGCACCTTGTGTGGGTCCAAAACTTGGTGGAGAGAGAAAGCTTTCCCCTATTTCTAGGTCTTTTTCCTGTTCCTTCTTTCCCTCTCAGGACGGTTGAGTCACAGTATGAAAGAAAATTGTATTTATTAGTCACTCCAAGATGGAAGACACTGCTGGCATGGGCTGTATACACTTGGTCCATATTCCTCCTGGACCAAACAGAGCCATTTCCATGGTAGCCTTTGCATCCCCTTACATATCTCCATTGACAGGGTTTGAAAGAGTGTTTTTGCCTGGGGAGAGAAGCTGGGCAGGAACCTCTTCCTTTCTGCAGGCTTCACTTCAACATCCTCTTAACTGCAATAGCCCCTTAAATGCCTGCATCTTATGGTTACAGGAATGCTATTGTACTGTGTCTCTTAGTGTACAACAATACCTCCAGAATTTGTCATTTTTAGCAAACCACGGGTTTGACCTATGTGAACCAAAGCCCCATTTTATCCAATGCATTTTAACCTCCTGCTTAGGTGACTCCCTGTAACCGCATCTATAATTTAAAAAAGAGAGGATGTCTCTCAGCACCATAGCGCCTCCTCCAAACCTAGAAACCTGAAACTTGGCATGCATACTAAGGGGACCCTAGCGGTGTGCACCACAGGCTTATTTATTTTTTAAAATGCATTAATTAATGTAAATTAATTTAGATGTGTCTCTGAGTTTGAATCCTGCAGTAATATCTTCAGTCACCAGGTGGCAGTTATCTGTAACAAGTGCATAGCTGTGCTGTTGATAGAGTTCGAAGAGGAGAGAAGTAATCTAAGGCAGTGTTCTCCAACCTTGGGTCCCCAGATGTTTTTGGCCTACAACTCCCAGCATGCCCCAGCCAGCTACGCTGGCTGGGGCATGCTGGGAGTTGTAGGTCAAAAACATCTGGGGACCCAAGGTGGAAAACACTGATCTAAGGGACACAGTTATACTGCTGTCCCCTTTCCATGGGGTATGCCATGGGGCATACCCTCCTCAGGGGAATAGAATGGGCAGACCCCCCTCCAGGGTGCACCATAGCAGGGGCCTTGCCTAGGGGTACCAGCAGGCCTGGCTTTGCTCACATGGGGTGGGTTCAAGGTGTCCAGTTCTGACAGCTGCGTATGTTCCCTTGCAGCCTTCATGACAATCCACGTCTGTTTGCTAGTAAAGAATAATAATGATACTTAGCATTTCTGTTGCAATTTAGAGTGTTCAAAGAGCTTCGCCTATATTATCTCAGTAATCCTTAATGGCCACGCTGTAAAGTAGATTATTATTCCAACATTGGAGTTTAAGTGCTGAGGCTGGATGGGTGGAGGAACTTGCCTAAGGGCTTCTCTACAGAAGGCATTTATTGTACACTCACATGTTGTCATCCTCCAGGGCCTCTCCCATATTTTACAGCCATTTTCGCTGCTTTTTTTAGAGCAAGGAAAATCAGGTATTATTTCCTAATCTCGCTATAGGTCACACTATGAGAAGCTTGTGTCTTTTCTCAACGCGGCTATATCACAGTGCTCCCTTGTGGTTGTGAAATGGAATATATAGAAAGGCGGAGAAAGAAAAACCCGAGAAAAAAAACACGTGTAAAGGACCCGCTCTTAATCCCGCAAAGAAAACAGAAGCCTCGGTAAAGTGGGTAAAGTGGTCGGTAAAGTGGGTAAAGTGGTCGGTTAAAAGCCTCATGTAGTGAAGCCCTAAGGCTACGTAGCAAGTTCATGGCAGAGGTGAGATTTGACCTGGGGCCATCCTCATTCATAGCTCAGTCTCTTACAGCACAATCCTATACACATCTGCACAGAACTAAGTCTAATTGAGTTCAATAGTTCTTACTCTCAGGTAAGTGTGTACAGGATTACAACCCTGAGTCACTACACTAGCTTCCAGTACTCAATTGTTCTCGCACTTGCCAGATCAAGGAGATCATCTTAAATACTTTGCTCTCTGTACAGAAGCGACTCAACCTTTTAGTTCACCTATTTTAAAAAGCATTAGCAACCCACATCTGCATTGTGTGTCGTGCCCCCCCCGCTGTGTTCCCATTTTGTTTTTGAAAAAATATCATTCGTATTGAGAACGCACTGAGCATTTCCCAAAGCCCAGCTTCCAGATTAAAACTAATGAAAGGGGGAAAAAACCACAAGGAATGCTGCCAGATCATATTAATGCCAGCTGGACCATTGTGAGCTGCTAAGCTGAGTGATGAGCTCCCCAGCTTTTGCTCATTTTGTCTATTACATCTCCTAGAGATATCTTTTCTCTTTCGCAGGATGGGCTTGAAAGCTATCTTTGCGTGGCCTCTTCCAGGGAGGGCAAGTAAATAATGTACTCATTCCCTGCCAGAGACGTCTTCTAGCCATGAAGAACTGGATCAGAAAATGTGTCGCTTCAGCAGTTCATACTGTCGGATCATCTCCATATCAACATGATCTACTGCATTCTCCTGTTTTGCAGCTCCCCACTTTTCCCTTCCTGAACAGCAAAGTCTAGACTTATGTTCCATTGTGCCATGGCTATCACGCCAGTGCGGTAAAGCAGATATTGTGCTGGATCTGGACTAAGAAGACATGGGTTCAAATCTTCTCCCACCCATATAGCTTATTAGGCAAGTTTAGGTAAGTCATTCACTGTCTCCCAGCCTAACCTCCCTCACAAGGTTGTTATGAGGATGAAACAGGAGGTCACACCCATGATGCCGTCCCATGTTCCTTGGAGAAAAGTTGGAACCAAAATAGAAAGTGATCGATTATGGGGTCTGGAAACAAATGTACAAAATCACCAGCATAGAACCACCCATTAACAAATAGACAAATATGAAATGATTGGGGGAAATCCACCCCTTTACCACTCAGAGTTAGACTGAAAGTAGAGGTGACTAGACTGGTTTGGTTATTTCTGTGCCTGCACGCCAATCATGTATAAAAGTGCGCGTGTAGCTAATTTGTACATGAAAAGAGACACACGCATGAAGAGAACTGAACCTTCCCACCCTACTTTCCTCATGTACTTTTCTCCCAGCCCTACTCTAATCCAGTCACCTATGAAGCTTCCTGACAATAGGAACAATTCAACAATGGAACCAATGACCTTGAGGGGTGGTGGGCTCTCCATCACTGGAGGACTTCGAGCAGAGACTATTTGTTGGAGATGCTCTCGCTCTGATTTCCTGCATCAAGCAATGGCCTACAAGTCTCCTTCCAACTTTATGGCCTGGTTCGCACATAATGACAACCTAGAGTATGGGTTAAGTATGGGTTGTCATTGAATCGTGGGAAGTTGTTGAATTGTGGGTTGTCATTACATGCAAACCCTACACTATGGTTTAACCATGGGTTGTTAACCATGAACAAGAGCGCTGGCTGGGGATGCTGGGAGCTGTCAGACTTTTTTCTGTCTAAACATGCATAGGATTATGCCTTTAAAGAGCTTCTTAATTCTAAACAAAGATAAAAGTCCAAACTATTCTGTTAGGCAGCTTGGCTTCTGCAAAGTACCGTAACTGTAGAAACTCTCTGCACTTTTGACTGTACTGTTGTCAGGAAATCCTTACACACTTACTCAGAGGAAGTAAGTCTCCTTGACCTCAGTGTACTTCTGAGTGAACAAGTTGAGGACGAGATGATCAGCATCCTTGAAAACACATTTTAAAAAATGATCCAAACAGCTCTCATTTGGAACTAATCATGTCAGAACTGACTTACGTTGCGTTGCTCAAAAGACTGCCCCAACTGGCATAGGGAAAGTCCCAGTGCTGATCCTTAAAGACAATCCAAACACTCACTGTTAGAAGCAGTTCTCCCACACTTTTCCATCTCAGGTTTCATATCAAGTGTCACGTGCTTGAACACACCATGGCTTGATAATCAGACGCACCACGCTGATTTGCTACCTCAGATGGAAGGCCCATTGTCTCCCTGAGGCGATCTATTTTGAGAAAGTGTGGAATTTTCATACAGGGGGCATTTGCCGCTTCCCATGTGAAAACTGAGGTGGAGCAGGTCCATGAAAGGACTGTACCACTTCGGACAGTGAGAATGTGGATTGATCCTCAGTGTAAGATACATCCAGACAGACAGGGGTTGTTGTTTTTTTGTTTAATCTGTTGCTGATAAGTCACAGATGGGTTGAGGGCTGTCACACGCCATCCTGCTACTACTTCCTCAGCTTTTACATAATTCGTCTGGACAGGTCAAACATTATTCCTCTTCCCAGCCAATGTCCTATTCTTCCTCCCCATCCCCACAGATGCTTATAAAACTTTGCACCCTAATACTGATCTCTACTCATTTACACAGACACCTTGTTACATTATATCTTTGGTAATTTCTTTAAGCAGAAACTAAACCTGGCTATTTCACAATCCCCTCCAAGGCATCCACCTCCCACATTCCACCACTCCAAGAAGCACCAATTTATTGGGGTGTATATCAGAGCTGGAAATGGGAAGAGAAAAAAGGGGATGGTTGAGTTCCAAGTTAGGCCAGGCTCAATTACAGCTGTTGAAAAGAACTGGAAACGAGACGGATTGCATCCCATCATACTTTTGAGTGCTGGTAATTGGGCAACATCAGCCTCTACCGAGAGGAGGTGTGAGGTGGGATGTAAAAGCTGAGCTTACAATTCTGAGAGGAGAAGCATGTATGTACATGAAACTGCTTTTTGCAGTGGGAAGCAATGCATAAATAAATGAATACATTAAATAAAATTCCACTAGGACTGCAAGACACAGAAGGTAAATTCAACAGGATGAGACAAGATTGTGAGTAGAAACCCTCTGCAGACACAGGAAGGTCTTTCAAGAAGCTGCATGCTTGGGGGTGTTGGGGGCGGGGCTTTCATGTACCCCTCTGCCCCCTACAGTTTTAGCCCTCATGTGTGCAGGTAAATGCCTGCATAGGGCTAGCATTTCCTGAATAAATCACGTAGATAATCCAAGCCAGTCATGGATGTTACAGTGAATCAGATACAGTAGTATCATTCTGCAGTGTAGCCAATCAGATTTGGCTACATTATGACATCACTGAGGGCCAATCAAATGCATAGGTAGGTTAGAAGAAAGCTGTTTGTTCTTAAGGTATCTAGAGCATTTAAGGCTTTAAAAAGGTCAAAACCAGCACTTTCGTTGCCAGTTTGCTTCTGGGCCCAATTCAGTGCTGGGTAATACAAACACCATAGTGAAGTCTGGGTGGGGGTGGGGGTGCGGGTGGAGGAGAAAAGTTTCTAATCACAGTCAACATTTTTCCACAAGATAAATATTTGCCAGTGCACCTGGTATTTCAAATTGATACTAATAGAAATACAACAAGTCTTGGGTGCACATTTCAGTGTTTTAAAAGACCCAAGCTGAGTGGAAGTTACTATCAGTTAGTTTGACCAAAAACATGACATAATGGTTGTGTTGTAGGCAAAAAGAATAGATACCGGTAGCTATATGGGGCCATTAGAAACTGCAGACTGGGAGTTTCCATCATGCAAAGCAACCTCTCTCTTCCCCCTCTCCCCTTTTTGTTGTTCTTTTTTGCTTAACAGCCAGACTGAAGATGACTTCTGGTAACTTGAAGTAGTTTGCGATTTTTATTTTATTTTATTTTATTTATTTATTTTATTTATTATATTTATACCCCGCCTTTTTTCCTGCAAGGAACCCAAGACGGTTTACATAATCCTCCCCCCCCCTCCATTTTATCCTCACAACAACCCTGTGAGGTAGGTTAGGCTGAGAGTCAGTGACTGGCCCAATGTCACCCAGTGGGTTTCATGGCTGAATGGGGACTAGAACCCGGATCTTCCGAGTCTCAGTCCAACACTCTCACCACTACGCCACACTGGCTCTCCATCCTAAGTATTGGTTTTTGATCGATCCTAAGTATTGGTTTCTTAACCCTATATGTAATTTTTGCTTTGCCTTCCAAAACATAATCTTTTCATTGCAGTCTGACATTTAATACTGTTATATAAACACGGGTTTTGTTGTTTTTAAAGAGTGGAACTTTATTGATGAATTTCATTTCTGTACGCCGCTAGAAATAATGAGTCTGTTGTGGGTGGCCAGCAGTGAGAGATTTACCTGGAGGATGGCTGCTCCATTTTGGCAGACCACTCCAATGCCTGTGAGAAAAATAGAATCAGCTGTACTAGCACAAATTGCTCCCATCCATACAGAGTCTCCTGTGACAGGGTGATCAGCACTGCATTAATATAGACTGAGAATGTTCCTCACAGTATCTTTGTGGTCAGTCTGCAGATGTGCTACTTTTAGCAATGGACCGGATTCAAGTGCGGTAAAGCACTGCTCCTTCAGAGTACCACAATTAATGCTAATCTTCAGACCAGTCAGGCGGTAGTATGAGGCCCTTCTCAATAATCATGGCTGACTGCAAATGCTATTTACTTATGTCCTCGGGCAGAGCACCATTTCTTTACAAATGTTAATGAAATTACTTACAAATAGAAGTTGTGGGAACTTTCAGCAATAATATCTTTAATGTGCATAGAAGCCCTCGTTAAAGCTCCTATTGTGCTAGGCAATGGTTTTTCCTAAGGATTCCAACCTAATTAGACAGGACAGATGCAGGAAGGAAATGTCATTTTACATCCAGAGAAGTGAGTCAGTGAGAAATGAAAAGACATATCCAGGATGTTACAGTTAAGAATTAAAGTTAAGGATTTGCAATGAAACGGACACCTTCTCTGGATCATAAAAGTTACATCCTCAAGATAGACTGTTTTGTTCTGTTAGAAATGTCCACTGCCCATGTCTTATTGCCAGATAGCCATGGTTCTTAGGTTTTGAGTTGGTCCTCCTCAGGGAAATATTGTCAAGTGCCATGCATCTCAAAACCACGGTCACAAGATAAACCAAGGGAAAAGGACTCCCCTCTCCATGACAAAGGCTGGTGGGGAAATTTCAAATGCACCACCATCCCCTGAGACTGCGACTGGGAACTGCAGACACTATACCCCAGAGAGAGTCTCTACCACCCGGAGCTGCTATCATTTCCCATTTACAGTATGCAACTTCCTTTTTACTGTTCAGTTAAGCTGGCATTTGTATACCTGACCTTGCTGAATATACAGACTGGGGTGGGTTTTTTTTTTTAAATCCTTCCTGAGTTTGCTGGGTCAAACATTGCAAGCGACAACACCCACCCACAGCCCACAGATTCATCATTCCTACTGAGTTCCTCTTATGCCCCACCTTGTACATTTCTTGATTAGAGTGACCCATCCCCTTATCCACCCAAACAGGCCAATATCAGATGCTACACGCCCCAGTCCTTGATTGTCTGAGCTTCTGCATCCATTCCTCCACCCAGCATCATATGGCCATGTGCGGGGGTGGCTCTATATTTGGGGTGAATGGGGCTATGATCCCCCGCCTATCCCCATCCACTTGTAGCAGAGAGATCCCCCACAACCAGGTACATTTGCTCCAATGCATGGAGTGCGGCTTCTGATTGCCATGCACGATCTTCTCTTGTTCAATATTTTGTTGCCAGAGGAGGACATCTGCCTTGCTCTCTGCCCCACCAACCCTGATGGGCACCAGCCGCCACTGGCCAAGTGTCCCATCTTTTGCCTTTCCTATCTGTCCCCTTCACAAAAGCTACATGTGACTATTGCCTGCTCAACTTCCAATTTGGTCTTGCAATACTTATGCTCAGGAAGACCCCAATAGTTGCTCTCTTGACCCAGAAATAATTGTTGGGGTATGCAGTCAAGGTTTTAACTAACAGAACATCTACTATGAGAACTGCTACCAGAAAGGGAATCCTGTTGAAAACCTGAATTTATGCAGATTTCCCCCCTCCCTTTAAATTTCAGTACCAGATTCTTCCAAAATTAGACCCCAGGCAGCTGTCAAAACTGCACTGCTGCCTGCGAAAAGCCTGTTGCTTTCTCCTCCAAGGACGCTTGATACAAGCTGTCAAGTTCAGCATCACACTTACCTTCACAGCCCAAATTGACTGATCCAGAGGATGAAAGAGTTTGAAGCAGAAGCCGTCTTTTTTGGAAGGTCTCTCAATCAGCTCACAAGAATGTAGCAAGATGGTGCCCACCCACTGCCCAACCTTTGGTGTTTTATAGATCAGCAACACTCCAGGTTTCAGCACACACCACAACTTGGTCCAGCTTTTCAGAGTTCCACGAATCTGAAGAACAAGAATAAAGAGGTATTTCTCCTCTCTCTGCTAAAATAAAGTAGCTCCTATCCAGTGAAATAGTTTTATAAGGCACTAAAAAAAAAAAACACCTAACAGGGCCAGATTGCAGCACCTTTATTCTGAAAGCAAGCTCAGTTTTCCCAAGCGTCTTGTTGTACTATTCCAGACAAAGGAACCCGGGGCTAAAGTCAAACTCCCAGTGGCATTGTCTGTGAAGAAAGGGGCTGATTCTCTCCAAACAGTTAATTAAGAGGAGACAATTTTCCTTTTTGCCCCAAGATCCCATTGCTGCTCTTAGACCCGAGTCAGTCTTACATTTAAATGGCACTCCCCTAGGGTGCCTATGGCCTCTAGCCTCCAGAAGGCAATGCATGCTGCAGTACCTTCATTTGTACATCTCCAGGGTCTGAGGAAAAATAAATCTGCTGCTCCATCTGTTTTTTTCACACTGCAGCCTGGTTAGTGTTTTAGTCCCTTCATAGAAAGATTCCAGAAGGCCTCAAAGGAGCTTAACCCCATGCTTGTCTTATACATCTGTTGTGGCTTCAATAGGATAAGTTGAGTGGTTCCACCCCATAGTGTCAGTAAAGATTTCAGTAGCTGGTTCCTGGTAATAAAACTGATCATCAGAGATCAGAAAGCGAGTTTGTGATTGCACTGTTGCGCAAGGGTTTGGTCATGCAGAGTGCTGGATGAGGCTGCAGGTTAGTGGGAAGCCATCATTAAGGGAAAGACCAAAAGGTTCAGCAATACATTGATGTGCTTTGTGTATAAAAACACAAAGCCACTGGATTCAATCCCTGGCATCTCCCAAGTAAAGGGGGCTTGGGTAGCAAGGCTAGAGAATTACTGCTGCCTGTAACCTTTAGACCTCCTGGGATAGATGGATTATTGATCTGCTGGTGCAAGAGTCGGGCGGAGGCGGAGACATCTCTTTCGCTTTCCCTTAAAAATACCCATCCTCCCTAAATTAGCAACATAAATACTGAATTTCCATAAATGTCACAATTAACATTTCTGTGGTTTTCAGACAACTGGGCTTTTTTTGAATCAGGAAAGGGGTAATTAACTCATGCCACAAGGCATTCTAAAACAAAGAGGCCTGTTGATCAGCCAGGAAGGATGCTATCAGTCTTCCCAACCATTTCCCTTGCTTCCCTTAGTCTAAATTTTATCACTTGCTCCGCCACATACAAGTCTTGGATATTACTTCAGCCTCAAAATATATTACTTCAGTCTTCAGCTTTTGTTTCCCAAATAGGACTATTTTTATGCTGCAAACAACCTTTTGAAAGAAGGCAGCTGATGGATAATGAATGTACAGCCCTAAAAGCTGCTGGTTCTTCTCATCCAAGTACTGCTAAAATAATATTTTGCACTGAATTACCTTGAGCCAATCTGCCATAATGACCACACTGGGATCTTTCAAAGCACTGAAGAGTTGCTTGGTGGCTCTTTTCTTCTCCTGCCTGTAATTTTTCTTCTGCACCTGTTATACCATAGATATAAAACAGCATCCATGAGCATGTTTTCCCTCTTTCTCCTGTGCTAGCAAAAAGAGGGAGGAACATTGAGAAGGGAAAAAGAAACCTATAGCATTCATTTAAAGCAGCAACCAGCATTGTAGGAAAGTCACTGGAAGTTTATGCAGCATCCACTGCAACAGCAACTGGAATTGGATGGGCACTTTTTTTTTTCTTTTTGTTAAATTGCGATTGATTTTGGCTTCTTACTCAATGCAGTTCCGCTGCCACTTTGAGCAAATCTTTTTCCCTCAAAGAGCCAATGTATCATAGTGGATTAAATAGAAGTGCCAGACTCAGGGCCGGATTAAGAGCATTATGGGCCTGGTGCTGAGGATTTTGGTGAGGCTTTTTATGGAAATAAATAAATTGAAGACGCAATTTTATATTAAAACAAATTAAATATTTTAATTACCATTAAAGTGCCAAAACAGAAACATATTGAAAATATTTCTTTTTTTGTAAACAATAAGCTTGTTAACTCAATAAAACCGTTATAAATAGAACATTCACAACAACCATTTTTAAATAAACATAAACCATATAAACAATTTAAATATAAGTGTATGATGTTTGGCTCATAAAAATTTGTTCCTTAAAGTATTATTATTATTATTATTATTATTATTATTATTATTATTATTATTGCATCATAATCAATACAGCCTGCGTTATGATTATGGTGCAGAGAGTAACTCTTGAAATAAATAGCAACCACTAGTTTTAAACACACAAACAGGTTATTCACTGAACTCTAACCTGCATTTAAACTAAATGAATCAAGCTGGTAGATTAAAATAAAATTACACATTAACTTTTCTTGCTTTTTTACTTGCAAATTCCTCAATTGTAGAATCAAGATTAAGCTCGTTCAGCAAACCATTTTCAATGCACAACAGAGAGAGCACATTTAAACGCTCCTGACCCATGGAAGACCTTAGTTCATTTTTCACATGTTTTAATGCTGAAAATGAACACTCACCACTGCAGTTGCTGACCATTAAACACAAATACATGCGGAGGGTCACAAATGTATTTGGAAATGCACCGACTAGAGATTGTGCAATCATAAACTTGTACATTTGTGTTTCTTGACTCCCATGAATGTCTTGATTTGCAGTGGAAGATTGGTACATTTTGAAAATAGATGAAAACTGTACAATTTCGTCTGCAAACAGGGGTTCAAGATCTTCAGGATATTTTGACACTAGTGTAGTGGCTCTGGAACGTAGACTATCAGCTACAAGAGTGCATATTTCTGATACAGCCCTCTCAGCCCTGCCGTTAACCAGGCCGGGGTTAGGGCTAGGTCAGTGAGAAGGGGGAGGGGGTGTCAGGCAAGTGAGCAGGCCTCCTGGGGCCCTCCAGATGTTTTGCACTGCTGCAACCCCATAAGCCCCGACTATTGGTCATGTTAGCTAGGGCTTATGGGAGTTGTAGTCCAAAACATCTGGAGGGTAGCAGGTGGCCTCCCGCGGAGCAATCTTTTGATCAGGGAGTGTTTGAGGGTTCAGGCGAAGAAACAGGCCGTGCAGCGGCAGCAGCAGCAGCAGCGGGGCCCACCCCGGGAAATGCCGGTCCGGCTGCCTGGCCCACCTGCGGGGGGGGGGCGCCGGCGCGCAACAGCAAGTCCCGCTCTCGAGCCCGGGGCAAGGCGCTGCGGACAAGGCCGGCCGCCTCCCTCCCTCCCTCCCGCCCTCGCTCGCTCGCCGGCCCTTGGCTTCGGGCCCGCTGCACAGGCCAGACCGCGTCACGGCGCTTCCCCCGCAGGGGCCCCCGTGCTTCGGGCCCTCGGCGGGGCTTCCGTGTGGAGCGGGCCGGCGGCGCACTGCGAGACACACCGACCGGGCCTCCCCCGTCCCCGCGCAACAGCCTCTCCGTCCCCTGGAGACGCCCCTCGGAAGGCGCCGCCTGCCCGGAGGGATCCCGCGCAGCCAAAACATACCGCGGAGCGCAGCTCCGGAGAGTGCACAAAAGGCCGAATCGAGCAGGCAGCCGGAGAAGGGGGAGGCGGCGGTGGGCAGGTGCTGTGCCTCTGCCCGGGACGTGCTGCCCGATTGCCGCCAGTGCCATGGGGCGACGGAGGCGGCTGGCCAACGCGTTCGTCGCCCGCTCACCCTGGCCCCCGCAGGCGGCAGCGCGTCCGGCCGCACAGCGCAGGGGGCGGAGCCAGGCAGGCAGGTGGCCGGGCGGGGCGGAGCTGGACTGGCCCCGCCCTGTTGGCGGCGGGGCGCAGCGGGGCGGGGCGAGTGGCCCGCAAGCCTCCAGGGAGCAAGATGGACAGAGGCGCGTCCCTATTGTGGGCCTATTTTGTGGTAGGGGCCTGGAGCTGCAGCTCCAATAGCCCCTATCTTAATCCGGCCCTGGCCAGACTAGGAACAGGGAGACCCAGGTTCAAATCCCCACTTGCCCATCAAGCTCAGTGGGTGACCTTGTGCCAGTCACACCTACCCAATAGGGTTCTTGTGTGGATAAACCACAGGGAGGACAACTTACGCTGCCCTGAGCTCTTCGGAGGAAGGGCAGAATTAAAAAAATGTAATAATCATTGTGGAGAAAGCCTGCGCACCCACAGTGGCATGAACCCCAACATAGTTTCCCCTTAGCGACCACACGTAGTTCCCCTTGACAACTCCTGTCTGCATAATCCCCCACCAGGGGGGAAAACAGGAGATGCAGGTCTGGCCAGACAGGTATACAATAGGGAAACATCTACCCGAATCCACAAGAGGACACATGGATCATCCGGAGGTAAAGGGCAGTCTCAAAGAGCTGCAAAGTATCCCCTGAAGGCACCGGTAACTGCCAGACGTCATCTTTCCCGGGGCAGGAATAAGCCCACCTGACCGCAAAGGGGCAGGAATAAGCCCACCTGATCGGCAAGGGGCGGGAGAGGGGGAGGGACGGGGTAGAAAACCCCTCTACCCACCCGAAAAGGTTGTTGGGAACCTGGATGAGCTGACAACATCCAAGTCCAGCTCCGGCTGGGTCAAGCAGTTCTCTTCTCTGAGCCGGTGGGCTCGGAGTCAGGCTAGAAGCTGTACGGTGTAAAGTCTTTGGTCTAAGGTAACGCTTTGCTACAATACGCTAGCCTGGGAACCAAGTCATTCATAGATCTGAGGTCACGACCAGGTCTTGTTTATGTATAGTATTCCTAGAAGTCTATTAGTTCCGCTCCATTTAACCTGTAGTAAATAAAGCGTCTATTCTTTGATGCGAATAGGCTCCTGTGCTTCCTTTAAGCTGTGTACGAGTTTAAACTGTGTACACTTGCTTTAACGGGCTGTATCTCAGTGCCGGTTAACCCGTTAAGTGCCGAACTCACACAGAAGACCCAGTTGCTGGTCTTCCACAATCATCATCATCATCATCATCATCACCACCACCACCACCACATTTTTGGATCGCCCATCTGGCCGGTCACCCGGCCACCCTGGGCGATGTACAATAGAATAAAATACAGTAATAAAACACAATTAAAACAGTATAAGATTAAAACACAATTAAAACAGTATATACTGTAAAGGGGGAAACATGCTAAGCGAAAAGCACGTCAAACGAATCCTTTACAGGACCATCTTCCATCTGGTAACCTGTGTCCTCACTGTGGGAAGCTGCGTGGATCTAGAATTGGCCTCCACAGTCACTTATAGACCTATCGCTAGAGTCTACAGAATCTTCTTTAGAATTTCCTCCTTTTATAATTTTCTTTTTGTAATTTTATCCTGGAAGACAATCTTACTCGGTCACGAGTGATCGCCTACTACTACCCTGATCGCCTACTACTTTGGTGTCTTGACATCACATGTGGATACTAGCTCCCTGAAAACCTGACTTGCAAATCAGGAGCCAGCCTAAGAAATGCACATTCTCTCCTCTCTGGAGCAATTACTGTTATGGCTGTAAAAATTACTCCAGCCATATGATTCATAATCCACTCTGTAGGCCCGTCTGCCTACGTGGATTCAGCAGAGCGTTAGTTGGAAAGAGCAGCCTGTCTCTGTCTCCACAGAGACACACTGTCTCCCCTGCGCGCAGTACATTCCAAGCATCTCGGGTTACAGCCTTTCCAGCATCGCTGTAGATAGGAATTCAACTCCAAAAGAATCCATTACTCAGGACTTCTTTCTATCTGTTTATTTACCTATATCAGAGTTAATACAAACTCTGTACAAACTACCGTACATTGCATAGCATAATTCAGTGCATGGCCAGTCCTGGCTAGCACACATCATTACATGATTGCTACAAGTCAGAGAGAAGACAGGAACAGAATGCATACAGAAAGCAATCCCTTTCTCTCCAGTTACAGGAAACGAAACTTAACAATCATAACACGTCATCAGAAAGTACAAACCATGTGATCAGTTCATATTTCTGTCCAGCCCACTTTTCCCATGAGAAAGAGAATAACAGTTCTAGTCTAAATAAGCTTGTTATTCTAGCCACCCTGTACCTTTCCAAATGAAAACACTTGTGGCACAGCTGTTGTTGTGTTACATGTCCCAACAATTACCACCCCACCATCCCGTCTCATCCCTTCCCTTCCCATCCCAGCATTAACCATGTGTGCACTGACACAAGCCGTGGTAGCTTCAGGAACCAGAATTTTTAAAATATGGTTTGAAGTGGATTTGTAAATCATGGTTTTGAGGGGACCTGGTTTGTATTTAATCATGGTTTGCTTTGGTGCACATCTAAGGCAAGACAATGGTTAATGCAAAGAAGGGTAGGAGGAAAGTTGCCCTGGGGGGTGGGGGAGGGGGTGGGGGAGGGGGTGCACTCCCAAGGCTGGCTCCTGACCAAGTAATAATGGTAGCCCTTGGTGCAATTGGTAGGAAATATGCTTCTCCTGGACATTAATGGATCCCTTCCACCGTGTCAGAGTGGATTAACCCATTATAGCGGCAAACATGTGTAAGATCAATTCAGATGACTGAAGTAAACAAGACAAAGCTATATGCTGTTTAGGAAGGCAAAACCTCTTGTGGTTTCTAGCCAGATTCCTGGGAGAAAAATTTATCCTAACCCTAATATGGTCAGCATTTAGCCCAGGCGTGGGCAACTTGAGGCCCTCCAGATGTTCTGGCCTACGACTCCCATCATCTGGCCTACGACTTCAGCGTTGGCTATGCTGGCTAGGGCTGATGGGAGTTGTAGGCCAGCACATCTGGAGGGCCACAACTTGCCTATCTTTGATTAGACTCTCTGGAGTATGAAATAAAATTCCATCCGCAGAGCCTCCCCAATATCCAAGTTTTATTAAACGATAATTTTGAGCAATGCAATTTGAATGTTTTGAATTAAAGGAATGAAGTAGAAATCCAGACCTGGGAATATTTCCCATTTTAATACCTATCAGGCAAGACTAATGAATGCTTCTATTAGTCAACAGCAACGTTTATTATATTTTCAAATCCCAAGGGTTAGCAGTTTACTGTGGTCATGAAGGCACAACAAATTTAATGTATTTGTATATCTAGCCTTCGTCAGCCTCGAGCCCTCCAGATGTTTTGGACTTCAAATTCCATCTGACCCAGCCAGCATGGCCAATGGACAGGAATTCTAGGAACTGTAGTCCAAAATATCTGAAAGCCACCAGGTTTGGGAAGGCTGGTCTAGCCTCATTGGATTTCTACAACTGCCCTTACTAGATGGGGTCCATGACTCTCTGGATCGTGCTGCACACACAACTGTGTAGTATGTGCCTACAATCAGGTATATTTAGGGGCAGTGAGGGCGGCAAAGAAACAACATCTCACTGCCTCTATTCAATCTTCTATTTGCTGCCCGGCTGAGCTTTTTAGGGTTGTCCAGGGCCTATTATATTCTGGCCCCAAGGACATCCTGGATCCATCTGAGGCCCGCTGTGATATATTTGCTAGGCACTTCCAGGAAAAAAGCTCTTGCATCCGCTGGGACTTGGACTCCAATGTTATAGCAGTTGAATCAGGTAAGGTACCCAGAGCACAGCCTAGTCATGTTTTCTTGGATGAGTTTCAGTTCGTACAGCTTGAGGCTGTTGACAAGGTGCTTGGACAGGTTCGTGCAATCACTTCTAAACTGGATCCTTGCCCCTCTTGGCTTATAAAATCCAGCAGGGAGGGAACAGCCAGCTGGGCCAGGGAGGTGATCAATGCCTCTTGCAAGAGGGAGTGGTTCCATGCCGCTTGAAAGAAGCGGTGGTGAGGCCACTCCTGAAGACACCCTCTCTGGACCCGTAAGTTCTTAACAACTTTAGGCCAGTAGCAAATGTTCCTTTCCTGGGCAAGGTCCTTGAGTGGGTGATGGCCAACCAGCTCCAGGCATTCTTGGATGAGACTGATTATCTGGATCCATTTCAGTTGGGGTTTAGGCCTGGTTTTGGCACAGAAACAGCTTTGGTCGCCCTGTATGATGACCTATGTCGGGAGAGAGACAGGGGGAGTGTGACCCTGTTGATACTCCTAGATCTCTCAGTGGCTTTTGATACCATCGACCAGGGTATCCTTCTGGGGCAGCTAAGTTAGGAGTGGGGGGGGGTACTGCATTGCAGTGGTTCCACTCCAACTTGGATGGATGGCTCCAGAAAGTGGTGCTTGGGGAATATTGCTCGGCCCCATGGACTCTCTAGTATGGAGCAGGGATGGGGACTCGGACTCGAGGACTCGACTCGTGAGTCGGACTGAGTCCCCCCTCTGACTCGACTCGGACTCGAGTCCCAATATTTTTAATGGGACTCGAGACTCGACTCGGGACTCGAGACCAAGGACTCTTCAGCATCCCTGGGCTGTGCCAGAAGGAGTGGAGAGGAGCGTGATTGCTGGCGAAGAGCGCATGGAAGCGAGGTGTGCCGCTGCTCGGCCACTATGGACGGCTACTGGGAGTGCAGCCCCAACAGTGTGTCAAGATTTATTTTGATTGATGTGTTGCGTACTTGGGAGAGGCAGAGGAAGGACCTGAGATTACTCTGTGTGACTGCTCTGAGTGTGAAGTAGCCTTATTTTGTTGGGAAAAACCCCCATTGATTTTAATAGGGACTCGTGGAGTCAGCTTTGGGAGTGACTCATGACTCGTGACTCGTGAGTCACCATTTTGGACAAAGGACTCGGACTCGAGTCCAAAGACTCGTGACTCGACTCGTGACTCGAGACCAAGGACTCTTCAACATCCCTGGTATGGAGTTCCACAGGGGTCGGTCTTATCCCCCATGCTATTCAATATCTACATGAAACCACTGAGTGTAGGGTCATCCGGAGTTTTGGAGTGTGTTGCCATCAGTACGCTGATGACACACAGCTCTATTTCTCCTTTTCATCTTCAGCAGGTGAGGCGGTGGATGTGCTGAACCGGTGCCTGGCTGCGACAATGGACTCGATATGGGCTCAATCCAGACAAGGCTGAGATGCTGTTAGTGGGTGGTTCCTCGGATGGAGGGTGTTCAACCTGTTCTGGATGGGGTTGCACTCCCCTTGAAGGAGAAGGTCCGTAGCTTGGGGGTCCTCCTGGAGCCATCATTGTCACTTGAGGTTCAAGTGGCCTCAGTGGCAAGGAGTGCCTTCTACCAGCTTTGCCTGGTGGCCCAACTATGCCCCTATATGGACAGGGATAGCCTGGTTTCAGTAATCTATGCTCTGGTAATCTCAAAGCTTGACTATTGCAGTGCACTCTTCGTGGGGCTGCCCTTGAAGACTGTTCAGAAGATGCAGCTTGTACAAAATGCAGCAGCCAGATTAATAACTGGGACCAGGAGGTCTGAACATATAACACTAGTTCTGGCCCGCTTACACTGGCTGCCTATATTCTTCCAAGCCTGATTCAACGTGCTGGTTTTAACCTATAAAGCCCTACATGGCTTGGGACTGCAATACCTGATAGAACACCTCTCCCAACCACAATCTACCCAGACACTACGCTCAATATCTGGGGCCTTCCTCTGACTGCCACCCCCGAGGGAGGCTTGGAAGGCGGCAACAAGTGGAAGGGCCTTTTTTGTGGTAGCACCCCAACTGTGGAACAAGCTCCACACTTAGACCTGCCTGGCACCAACTTTACTATTCTTTCGGTGCCAGGTTAAGACTGCCCTCTATGCCGAGGTATTTAACAGCTTCAAATAGTACATGGGGGGGGGGGTATGTCACCTTTTCAACTGGTTTAGTTTTATTACTTTGTTCTTAGCTATTTACGTACGTCATTTTAAAATTGTTTTTAAATGTGTAGTAGTGCAATTTTTATGATGTTTTTATTGTTTGTATTTTATATTGTATTTTACTGTATTTTGTAATTGTTGTAAACTGCCCAGAGAGCTTTGGCTATTGGGCAGTATAGAAATAAAATAAATAACAACAACAACTGGCCTTTGGCAATAAGAGCCCCTCCCCTCACCCTAGGGCCAGTGCTTTTAAAACATCGGGAGACTTCAAAAACAGCTCCTGATGCAGGGCAAACCAAAAGCCAAAGAACCCAGGTCCCCTGGCATCTCCATCTCAGGTAACATAGCAGGAAAGACTTCTTCCCAAAACTCTAGAAAGCTGCTACCAGCAGAACTAAGCTTTACTGAGCCAGCTGGCCTAGTGACTAGACCCACTACAACAGCGCTGGGGAACTGTTTCTGGGTGGGGTGGGGGGCAGATGACCCCATACACCCAGCCCTCTGTAGGCCAAATGACATCAGTGGGTGGAAGCCACGCCTCCGATGTCATTTGGTACCTGGCTGAATCCCGCAGTCCCTTCACTGTGCATAGGCTTTCCCTGGCCTTGCAGTGACTACAAGGCAACTTCATGTACACTGTGATCTTTTTATTTGATTTAGGGCAATGCTAAGGGCGTTTCGGAAACATGCAGTTACATGTAAAGTCATCCTGGTCATTTGAGGGCCTTTGGGGATCGTAACCAGATTTAAGTCAAGGTTATTTGATTTGGGAACATTGCTTGGTATGCAAGGACATTTTCTGGCATGAAAAATAATAGAGAGTTTCATGGCATTGTGTGCATGGCAGGGTTGCCTGCCTGTGGCAACCTGAGATTAGGAAGGCATTCATCCCCTCTTCTTTCTAGGACAACTGCTTAATAAGCCTGTGAGGTGAGTGGGAACTGCTTTTCTTTGTCTGATTCAACTTGCTTGCCAACGTGGAGCCATTTACTTTGAGCAGGGCTTTTTTTCTGGTGGAACTCACCGGAACTGAGTTCCAGCACCTTTTCTTCTATTAATTGCATCGCCATCTACTCCCGAGGAAATGTAGTCCAAGAGTTCCGGTACCTTTTTCTCCAGAAAAAAAGCACTGACTTTGAGAGTCCGTGTGTGTGTGTGTGTGTGTGTGTGTGTGTGTGTGTGTGTAGGGGTACTTCTGCTATATATTTATTGCACACCATTGCTGCAATTGGATTCTTAATCTGCAGAGAGGGAAATTTAAAGAGTAATCTGCAATTCATTTTTAAAGCAGTTCCTTTGCAATTCTTGCCTGGTCCCTGTGAATGCAGGGAATTTACTCTCTATATTTGTAATGTTAGTAATGTAATGCAACAAATGTAATGCATTTGTGTCAACTGGATCTATGCATATCTACTCAGAAGTAAGTCTCACTGAGTTCAACAGGACAGACGCAAGTAAGTATGTATAGGACTGCAGTCTCAATTTAGATGTATTAGTATGCCTCCTCTGGAGTTTTAAGGATCATATTTTAAAATAATTGTACAGACCGCTTCATTCCAGTATAATTCCTTCTCTGGGCTGACCTGACTGGGGAGGGCTGGCACACCCCCACCCCCACTCACTTATCAACACAAGATCTCTGGCTATGGGCTATATCAGCCTTCCTCAATCTGGTGCCTTCCAAATGTTTTGGATTTCAAATCCCATCTTCCCCAGACAACAGGGCCAATGGTCAGGAATTCTGGGAGTTGTAGTTCAAAACATCTGGAGGGCACCAGGCTGGGGAAGGCTGGATTATATTGAAAGATAATGTTCTGCTTTTGTGGTGTTCTGATGGAATCCTCCATTTGCACCTCCACCACTTTTAATTAAGTAGCACAGGTACTGGCCACACCATTGTAGCTGAATTCCACAAGAAAGCAATTCCCAGTTTCTCAAATAAGGGTTAGCCTGAAAAAACCCAGTTTCGGTTTTGTTGTGTATATCCCCACAACTGCTGCCAGCTACAGTGTTAATAATACCCCCCCCCATGTGATATTTGTGATGCAGGGACTACTGTGAGACCTCAAACAAAGATTTGAATTATTTAAATAGTGGGAAGGTTCTTCTGGGAAAATATAGCAAAATAGGTCTCCTTTGCATGTTGAAGCTTGTATTTTGATTTATTTAAAGCAAACCAATCCACAGCGGAACAAAGAGCGGTATAAAATCTGGACCTGACAAAATGCTGCAGAGTCATGACCCTTGGACCAAGGGAAATAGGTTCACGTCTCTCAGGGGAATAACTTCCCACACAACTAGGGTGCTTCCAGATAAGCCTTTGATGGTGCCATCATCCTGCTTCATTCAAGGAGGTTTAAGGGGGGGGGGAGCAATGTCTTCTACTTGTGACCCTCTCGTGCTTTCTTACTGCTTCTTCCATCTTTTTCCTTAATGCAGAAAATTGCTTAAGTAGAAAAAGACAGACCAGTTCACAATACCTTCTAGTGCTAGGAGCCCCGCATCTGGAAACACCCTACGATGAATCTTCTTTCACCTACCTTCAACGTCTCTTTTTTGTTGTTTTTGCCAGTAGGAGATACACACTCTTTATCAGAGCCATTGCAAAATTTGTACTCCGTCTACAATGAAAGGAATTGGAATGAGTTAAATACTTAAGATAAAAATAAAATGCAAGGGGGGGGGAAAGCAATAACCATCTAAATAATCAATTGGAGAAAAGACAATACTGAAGAAATACCAAGATGTACTCATTTCTCTCACATACAGAATGACTTTTTGCAGCAAGGCAGGGATGGGTTAGACAACAGAACCAGGGGCAGAAGAAGCCATGGTTACCAGTCATAACCCAGACTACCAGCAGTGGCTTGGGGCACTGACTTGGACGAAGAGGGGCTGGCTGAATCAGTAGCACCAGAGAAGCACAGAGAACCTGCAGAAGCACCCAATCCAAGCCATGACCCTGAGCCCTGCAACCAGGAGCCATCAGAACATGAGATCTCCAAACCTGAAATCCATGACTCAGGAATGCCCCCTTGAAACTGCAGCCCTGAGCTCAATCCCACAAAGGACAACTTGTGGTCCTCCAGATGTTCTGGCCTACAACTCCCATCATCCCTCACCATTGGCTATGCTGGCTAGGGCTGATGGGGAGTTGTAAACCAAAACATCTGGAAGGCCACAGGTTGCCTGGCCACACCATCCACAGAGGAACTGGCACCCTTTCCACCAAAGGCCTTGCATGCCAAAGCTGCTTCAAACCCCTGCCTGATCTGCTTGCTCCAGACTCTATGGTGGACTCATCCTCCACAAGACTGTACTATATTTTGCTTCTGCTTAAATTGGGGGGCTTAATGGTATCGCAACACAGATCTTGGGCTTGGGCTATCCGGAGCAGCAATCCCCAACCTTTTTGGGACCAGGTCCGTGGAATAAATTTTTCCACGGACCGGGGGGGGGGGTCACCCACCGCTCACCTGCGGTGCGGCCCGGGTAGCAGAGCTGGAGAACCAAGAAGTGACATGACAGGAGACCGGCTTTACCAAAATGCTCGTCGGGGAGGCGAGCAGAGGGACGAGACGGTGGAGGGTGCTCGATGGAGCTTGCGAGCACCCCAAGAGCCAGGACGGGGTGCTTGCTGTGTGGCGCAGCGGCTGGGCGTGGTGCGCTCCGCCCACCGGGATGCGCCGCAAGCACCCCCCTGGCTCTCGGTGTGCTCACGAGCTCCAGCGAGCACCCGCCCCCCGCTCGTCCCTCTGCTCGCCTTCCCCGACTAGCATTTTGGTAAAACCAGGCACTGCGGCGGCCGGGCGCCACGCGGTCCGGTTCTTAAGAGGCCACAGACCGGGACCGGTCCGCGGACCGGGTTTGGAGACCCCTGATCCAGAGCACAACTGTACATTGATGGGGGGCCCTCGGTGCCACAAGAGCTAACCAATTCGCACCACCATGTAAGACAACATTATTAGCTTTTTGCTTCGCTTTTACTGCAAATTTTTGTATTTTGTGTCTTAATTTTTTTGTGCACTACTCTGATCTATCTCTACCGAGTGTGGTTTATAAATTTTATAATAAATCAATCAAATAAACACAATAATTAAATAAAAATACAGCGCCATATAACAGAGCACGTTAAACAGGCTTTCAGGGAATTTTGATGACCTGCTTATTTAGTTAATATATTTTATTAATTAATAATATAATTTATTATATATGTTGTAATGCTCCTTTGTTTGGGGTTGAGGTTTTTTTTTTTTTTTGGATGATACACAAATTGGGACCTTGAACACAGGCAGCAATGGAGTTTCATGTAACTCAAATCAATATTAACAAAGTGAAACGTGTGCATGACTATCAGGGTTTTTTCTGGCTCAGCTCATCTGGCAATAGGATTCTACAGACAGTGGCTTGTATAGCTCTGTTTTCATGTAGGCATTTCATTTAAAATGGCACCAAATGAAACAAAGCCTCACTTTCTACGCTTCCAAGCTGGCTTATGCCTGGTACAAACAGCAACAGCTCCCAGGAGCCATGGGTTTGAAGTACGGTATGTTTGCAAACTAGGCTTTCAAGGGAATCAGATTTGGGTTAACCATGATCTGCATCAGTGAGTGCGCTTGGAGCACGTAGCCATGGCTAACCATGGGGAACTGAAAGGAAGGGAAACTGATCCAAAGAAGGGAGGACATGTTCATAGTCTGGTCCCAATCTCTTAACCAGGAATAAGGGGATCAGTAGCATCACATCTAAACTGAGCCTTAAAGTCACCTGTATCCTGGTTAAGTCAGATACTGCAGCTCAAAGCTGGTTCGGACATAAAGGGAAGCCATGGTGAGCTTTGAGGCTTGTGTACTTGTCTCCTCCTCCTCCCTTGCACCAGCCGTGAGGAAACTGGAAGCATCCACTTCCACTTTTAAACACTGAACAGCTTCCCATTTTGTCCAGACTTGGAGTCTGCTTAAAATGTGGTTTGCTAGAACAAACAGGATTAAACTGTGGTTTCAGATCCTGGTTTGTTCTAACAAACCACAGCTCCCCCGAGCTCTGATCTCTTTGTCACAGCTGCACAAGGGGCAGAGAGGGGGCAAGCATGCAGGCTCATCCACATAGTGGGAAACCATAGGTTCCCATTATGTCTAAACCAGGCCTTAAATTTAAAGAGGATGAAGGCAACATAATAAATCTATTAACTTTTGGATGAAAGCAGTTGGGATGAAAGAAACAACCCCAACTGAAATATCTGTACATACACACATTTGGGCAGGGATAAAATATCAAAGAGAAATCATGCTTTGGCAATAGCAAATGTCCCTAGAATGCTTGGACTCTGAACACAGCACTCAGGGAACACAATGAACATTTTGTTCCTGTACTCACACCCACCTGGATTCTCTCTGTATCAGAGCTCCCTGCCAATTGTGTCTGGTCCTGGCTTCTTTGACTGCTGGATATATAGCAAGCAGTAGGGCAGATACATTCCATTGGAGAAGATGGCTATCATTAACTCAGGAAGATTAAAAAGCACATTCATGCAACACTGCCCGTTCTTATTGACATCTATACCCAGACCTACTCTAGGAGCAAGGGTAGGGACCTACTGCAGATTTTATACAGCCTCAGCTACTTCTTCTCTTCCTCTCAGATTTACCTTAAGGCATTACAAAGGTATCAAAAGGGTGTGAAAGACTAGCAGCAAATGACCAAATGCCCTTGGTGAACTACTCTCACTCTGAATGTTGCAAAACAAAAGGACAAAAGCAGATTAAATACACAGCACACATTTCTATGTGGAGGTCAGACTGAGGAATAAAGCTTGCTTGGCAACACCAAGGGATGACTGAAAAGCCCAAGCAAGATTGCTGGTTGCAGGAAGTGGGAAGTGTGTTTGTGGCTTCAATGCATTCCAAAATGGTCAGGTGCCCACTTCATACTTGCCATTAACCAGCTGCTTTTTCAATGGGAAGAGAGAGATGACTGTTGGGCCAAATTTGCCACTGTGTTGCACTGTGAAAGGTCTGTCGTTCCGCAGACCCATCTCCAGTGCTGTCAGCTCTTCACTTTTTATTACCACAAGTCACTGGTGGTGAATGAGAACAGAACATTCACAGGGCCACGGTGGCTTGTTAGCTACTCTGCGCATGCTGATGTGCAGAATTACCCTCGCCGGCTGAGGCTTCTTGTGTTGTTTCGAACCCAGCAAGGGTGGCTTGTTGGGGTGGCTAACCACTCAGACCCCTTGGCCTGCTGTAGGGGGCACCACAACCCACCGTGGCTAAAAAGCCATGGTGTGCTGCCACGATCGTGTGAACCAGGTCGACTACAATCTTCTTGTCCTTACCAGAGCCTTGCTGCTCTCGCTCGCTCTCTCCCCCTTATCTCTCAACGTATTCCTGCTCATGGCCTTCATTCTTCTTTCCTTGCCATCCTCAGCTGCCCTCAACTCTCCTGATCTCTTAAAGGACTCCACATGTCTGCCCTGCAGTCCCTTATGCCTAGGAACATCCCACTAAAACCACCACCACCAGAACATTGAACATTTTGCCCTTTCTCCCTTCAAGTTCCCTCAAACTTGAGGATTAACCCATGTTGTGAGCCCCAGCTGAAACAAAGCCCAAGCATCTGCCCATAAAGCATGAGTTCCACCACAGAGTTATGGCTGGGGTGAGACCATAGTTCCATGGTAGAGCACATGTTTTGCATGCAGAAAGCCCCAGGTCCAGTCCTTAGTATCTCCAGCTTAAAAGATCAGGTAGTAGCAGGTGTCGGAAAAGTGATTTGTCTGTGATCCTGGAAAGCCACTGCCAGTCAGAATAGACTCGACTAGGCTAGACAGGCAAATAGTGATTTGAACTAAGGCAGCTTCCTATGTTCCTGCAAATCATGTTCCCACATGAATCTGCCCATTTGTTCAGACCATGGATTGGAGGATCAGGAATGTGAATGCAACCATAGAATGTTCTCATGTTCACAGAAGAGAACTTGAAAGCATGTGCGTTGAAGTCACTGATCACAGCCAAAATAATTAACTGAGAAAGACTGTAATTAGTTGACAGTTTTAGGAACAAAGAAACCCAGCCCCTGAATTACATGCAATTTTGCTACCAATTCTCAGTCTGTTCAAACCCATACGTGAAACCCCTATTAAGCACAAGATTATTTGCCACAATTGGCTTCTGAGGTCTGGCACACAATGCATTTCTCACTTCAAAACTCTGTCTCAATTCATGTGGGATAGAAGCTTGGTTTGGGTGCTTCCAGATAACTGGCTGCTAGTGCTAGCAATCAAAATTACATTGTGCAGCTGTTCCATCTTTTCCTCCTTAGGGGCACAATCCTATGTATGTTTAGACAGAAAGAAGTCCAACAACTCCTAGCATTCCGAACTGCTGGAAGTTGTAGGACTTCTTCTCCTGTCTAAACATGCATAGGATTGCACCCTAACATATTCTTGTGGAAAGGAAAAAAGTGGAAGAAACAGTGGGAAAGCACAAGAGGGCTACAAGATGAAGATGTCATTTGGACACACACCCCTGTAAAATTCTGTGAATGATGCAGGGTGATTGCATGATAAAAGCCTCATCTAGAAGTACACTTTGTTAAAAACAGGAGCTTCAGAAGTACCTGGACTAAGAAAATGCATGTCATGGCCCTGTGGTCACTTTCTCTTAATCATGTCAGGTTAGAGATCGCATGAGAGTGCTCCAGTGTTTTCCAAACCTCTTTCTCTTTTTCTCTGTATCTTGTAAACAGTTCCTGAACACGTTGTCTTCAAGCCAACACAAACTCCCATGCAAGTCATGTGCTTCACTATTATTTTTGTGTTATTTACACAACACTCTCCTGAAATATAGTAAACAAGAACCACAAGCTCCCTTTGGGACATCCATCAACTTGAGATGGGAAAAAGATCATTGACATACTATCATTTTAATGTAGGCTAAATACAGATTTTAATACTTTTGTATTTTTATCATGGATTTTGCTTATCCTCAAAATGGTATTTAACATATGGAGAACCAGGATGATGTAGCTGATACTGCTGGAATTGGATCGGTGTTGCCAACTGGCCCAAAAAACAATGTGGCTCAGCTTCTTCCTATGGCTTTAACAGTTGTTTGGTCTGCAGAAAAGCAGGTGAGGCTTTTAATAGCATGGTGATAAACACTGTCACCATACAATTGCTCTGGTTTGGATTAACTATAGGAGCAGGTGGTGGCAGAGAAGAGAGAGCAAGAGGCAAACAGTAGCTTTGCCAATGAGCTCCCCTTACAGGGCTTGCACTGAAACAGCTGTCTGCCATCTTAACAGTCATATGTATTAATAATCTGTGGGCAGAATCCAACGGGGTGCTTATGCCCCTGCTGATTCTCTTATGCCCTGCCAATGCCATTGCACAAATGGTCCCCACCACTTGCAATGGTGACTTAGCACTTCCAGGGCAACCCAAAACGAGCAGAAACGCTCCCTTCTGGAAGGAGGCAGGTCAGCAGAGCTTGCATACGGGAGTACAGTACAAGTTCGCTTTTATCACAGCAAGTACAGAAAAAAATAACCTGGTTCCCTAAACAAAAAACTAGGAGATAGTGACAAAATCCTGCAGCTATGCATGGCGGGAGAAGGTGGAACTCAAGTCTTCACTCCATGGCAACAGTGACAATCAGTAAGCTGAGGGGTGGAGCGACAAGCACTGAATAGTACCCATCATCTGTACTGCAACACTTCAGAAAAGAGCAAATGTCTCCACCTTTTCCACATGATAAGCTCATCCTTTGTATTCGTGCTACAGCTAAGTCCTATTCAGGCCTTAGAAAAATGATGCCGGGTAAACGCACGAGGAGGGGGAACCACACCCATCCTCTCTCATCACTTTCCTCACCCTCTACACATGAAGGGAGACTTTGGGAAGTGGAGGACCTCCTGTCTCCAGGGAGGCTCACCTTGCGATCTAGAATGCTGGAAAATCAGTTCGAGCTATTCCAACAGCCAGGATCAAACAGCAGCGGGGTCATTTTAATGTCATTTGGCATTCTGTTTTTATTGGCCAGGATCCAAGGCACACAAGGCAGTTTTAGATGCATTCCCCTTGAACAGCCTCCCCAACCCTGCCCCATCAAAATGGCTGTTGAAGCCAAGGGGCATTCCAAGAACAATTTGCAATATGGCATGTCCAAAGAGAGACAAAAGACAGAAGTTCTATTGAAACAGAGCAAGCCCTTTGCGAAAGCCTAAGCAGCTCCATTTTGTGTACTTCATTTTACATTCGACTGATATCACCCCACCCCAAGTCCTTGGTAAGAAGTGGGATAGAACTGAAGTAAACTGAACAGCTTCACTTAATAGGCTCCAAAAGCAGAGGCCCATAAATGCGCTCTCTGTGGTGAGCATCTCTTCCCCCCTCTGCCGAGTATGACAAGCCCCAGCACCTCCTCCTGAAGGGGAGCCAGGGAAGGGGATTTCACCTGCAATTCCACCTCTAAAGCTTAGTGTGACATCAGAACCAAGGCCAGTCAAGATTTGTGGACCTCTGTCCAAAAGACATTAATATACATTGAAGAGGAGTTTGGCTACACATTTATACGAACATGAAATTCATCACCGGTATCCTATGGGTATTGCTCATACTGTGAAAGTGCACTAATGCTGCATTAAAATACACCTCAGTGACTGAGCTACATTTTCTCCATCTACTGTTCGTCTTGATTCCGGTAAAAATGAACATTCCCTATAAGCCTCATTACCTTATTAGCAGAGTTTGGTGTCTGAGGAATCTCATCCTTCAGCATGGACAAGCTGTTTCCTTCCATGTCCTTCCCTGAAACACAACAGCGAAAGTAAAGCACTGAGGATTTCTGTAGAAAACCGGAGCCACTAAAACAAGCACTGTGTACAAGACTTTGCTTCTAAAGAAAACAATGGCAGAGAGTGTCACATCTCCAGACAGGAGCTCTAAGATTACTACAGGACTATGCAGAGCATTTTAAGAGAATCAGGATCCAGACCACTATTCCAGAAAGCAATATAGAAGAATGATCACACAAACTACCAATATTGGTTCAAAATAGATATGAAGGCTATGCAAATAGGTACGAAGGATTATACCAATTCTGTATATTACTTGAAATGTGGAATATTTGACATTCACTGTTTTTTGGACAAGGCCTGGTTCACACATGCATGCCTGTCCATTCTCCATCCCTGTCAGCTGAACATGTGAACAGACTCCACTGAAAAATGTAGTATTTGAGGCAACCTGGAGAGATATGAAAATCCCACCCATGATGTTAGGTCTGTGATGGCCCATTCACATATGTAAGTTATCACTTGATTTGTTGAAGATTATTTTTGCTCCCTGGGGTGGTTCCTCAAAGTACAGAACACTCTGCGCCTCTCATTGATTGGTCTTGCTGCATGCCTGGAATAAGAATCAGTTCTGCCTCTCAAGTTGCTTTTATTAAAAGAAGGAATCCAAAACTGACTTGTTTCATGGTTTGGGAGGCCTGCTATGACAAAGATTTGTAGCCACTGTCTTAGGCTGAGATCCTAGGCAAACGCAGAGCGGTAAGCTCCACTGAAGTCAATGGAGCTACTGGGAAGTAATATTAGGATTAAGGACATCCACACTCTGTCACACTCATAGATCTCTTAAAGCTAGGTATTTGTACAATGGTGTTTCCATGGGCAGATGATTACTGAATGAATTTATCTTCCTTTCCTTATGTTTTCACTTCACTGAAAGGGAACATATGGTTCGGCCTGCCAGTTAGTTTGAAGGGGAATCCCAAGACCGATTCACGCTTTACAAAAATGCAGCTTTATTTCTTTGACAGCTACAAGAAAAGTCACACCATCCGATTATTGATTTACGCCTGAAGAAGAGAAAATGCTGACATCTCCCCCGCTGCCGCCCCAGTTCTATGAATCAGTTCTACCACTGCATTTGGCACACCAGCAATATTGTCCCATGCAAAACACATTTACTTGGAAGTAAGTCCCAATGTTTTCAATAGGACTTACAGCCAAGATAATATGTGTTGGATTGCTACCTAAACATCACTTAGCAGCATTCATCTAATACCTTTGTGGATCAGCATTTAACCTAAAACTTATATACCGTAGTCTCCTTATGCTCTGTATTAGTTATGCTGGCTTTGACAGGAGTTGAACTTAAAATGCTTTTATAGCTGCTTCAAAACTCACCTCTTGCCATCTCAGAAATAAAGGAAGGCATGTTTTATACAAATACAGAGGGAATGGTTTCTAGGTCTTAATAATGCTAAGGTACACTGCTGCTCAGAAATCTTACATACATTTAAGAATCATGCATATAATTTATCCCCAAGGCTTCACAACAAAACCATGCCTATACCATAAGTGCTAATACACACACTTGAGAAGGGGAAACTTGATTACCTTAAAAGAAGTTCTTAATAGCTGTCTTCAGAGCCAAAATCTACCCCTTATCAAAATTTAAAGGGCCAGATACTAGAACAGACCTCCTGGAGAACTGTAACCCCAAACCACTGGACTCATACTGACAGGGACACTCGGGTAAAACCCTTGATACTGGAACTTCCAAGTATTGTTTGTTAGACTCACTGATGCCTCCCAGGGCATCTCCCATGAGATAACATGTTACCAGTGGGTAGCCTGATCCCTTTTAAACAACAGCAGCATCTTTTGCTTGCTGTTTAACACCAGATCCTAGGCCTTCCTTTATCCTACCCCTTCTTCCTGGTTCAGTTTGCTTCTTTGCTGCTAAGCATGCACTACTTTTACAAACATCATCATCATCATCATCATCATCAGGCATAATACCCAGAAGAAATAAAGGATGGGGTCAGAAAAGGAAGAGCTACTTGGCCCTACTTGGCTGGGGCATGCTGGGAGTTGTAGGCCAAAAACATCTGGGCACCCAAGGTTGGAGAACACTGCTCTAGCAGCCTGTAGCCTCCTCGGCTTCCCACACTTCAATTAAAGTTCAGGGGAAGACATCATGAGGTAATTCCTCCCATAGGGCTTTTTCAGATCAGGAAGCGCAGGCAGCATGGGAGGCTGCAGAGCAACGGAGAGATGTGCAATAGAAAGAAAACACAGGCACACAGCACCCTCAGCCACCTTGCAGTAATTAGGTAAAATAAAAAACACCACAAAAATAAATTATTACACCCTGAGAATTAGGTAGAACTACGGAGGCCTCTTTCATGAGGGAAGACCACGCTCAGGAAATTGGAGGAGAGATTTTGGCACAGCACTAGCTCCACCTCTTCCCTGAGCTAGACACAGCACTGCCCCCCCCCCCCACACACACACCTGCATCGTGGTGGATGCAGAACGGGGCACAGCCTGCTAACACAGCTGATGCTTGCAGTGGCAGCACAAAAAAACAAAACACAAAACAAAAAGCCTTACAAAAAAGAAAAGAAGAGAGAGATGTTGTGCTACATCCCCTGCCAATGGTAAGCCCTACCTGTGAGAAACTGTTGAGAATTTCTCCTTTCCCTGTGGAAATTCAGTGAAAATATCTCTCTCTTCTCCCCCCCCCCGCTAATTTCTCTGCCCACAAATAGGGTGGAGAATCTCGAGAAACCATCTGCACACAGCTCTAGAATTTATCACATGTGGCTCAGGGCAGGTAACATATTTTTCTTCAATTATAGATTAAACAAAAAAGGGGGAGGAGGGGGAGAGAAAGAGAACAGGGTTCACAGTCTAGTCCAGCCTTCCCTAATCTGGTGCCCTCCAGATGTTTTGGACCTCAACTCCCAGGATTCCCAACCATTGGTCATGCTGGCTGGGGCTGATGGGAGTTGTAGTCCAAAAACATCTGGAGGGCAACAGTTTGGGGGAGGCTGGTCTATTCAATCTCCTTCTCGATCTATTATGTTTACCCAACTCAATGGTTCTCAAACATAAAATGATCTCCTTAGGGAGGCTTTGTACAGATAGCATAGGTACGAATATGTACTGCTGCCGTTTCCTTATCCACGCAACCTTTTGATCGCCTCACCGGAATCAGTTTGGGATTATACTGGAATAGTGCAGGAATGGGATTTGCTCATAACCCAATGGGAACTGTAGTTCTGGGGAAAGTCAGCTTCTGGGGTCCCCAGTCACTCATCCACCGACCTTGCACTTTTCTAGTAATATATTTACAAGGGAATCTTGTTTGTTGCTAGCAGTTCAGTGATGCAGACAAACGGTGTTATTCAGACAGGGATTACAGCAGCATGCTGCCAATGGCTCTTTTCACTTCTGTGCTGCAAGCCCTCAAAGGGTCCTTTTGAGGGGGAGCAAAGTAGCAGTAAGAATGTGATTTAAGGCTGCAAACCTCTCCATACTGACATAGGAGCAAATCCCATTGAACAGAGATGAACTTACTTCCAAGCAAACATGCAGAGAATTGTATTGTAAAACAATGGAGTTGGGGCTTTCCCCCCTTTTGAGCAGTTGTTACTTCAGGGTGTGTGTTTTTAAATTATATGATTGTTTGCTGTTTTATGCTGCTGGCTTTCTTTTCTTTATTTTAATTATTGTTTGCAATGCTTTTATTGTTTTAATGGGATTTTATTTTGGACTGTGAGCGGTTGTGATTGCTTTTGAAGAAGAGCAGGATAGAAATCTTTTACAACAAAGAGCTCTGCGGCAGGATGTCCCTATTTCAAATCCCCCCTTGCTCCTTAACTTACTGGGTAGTCTTAGGGCCAAACTAGATGTGGTGACATGATTGTATTGCCTGCAATTTCTTTTCTTTTTCTTTTTTTTAAAGTTTAATAGCAGCTGTTGGAGTAGAAATGCCATCAGGACTGGAGTGTGGAGCGGGAGGGGTGTTAACCCTTTTCCTTCATGCCAGTTTTCCAAATTCAGATTCCCCCTCCCACAGAACTGCTATTTGACCTGCCGGGCAAAGTTCTAGGGCAGTGTTCTCCAACCTTGGGTCCCCAGATGTTTTTGGCCTACAACTCCCAGCATGCCCCAGCCAGCTTGAAGGAAACGAAATAGTTAAAAGAAAATCTTACAAGAGATTCTAGCCAGGCATGTAGACAGATTGCCAGGGTAATGACTGTGGCAATGACTGACAATGGCCGACAATGGCTATGTTGATTCAAAAGGGTTGAGGTGTTTTGCTGTCTCACCCTGCATATGTGACCAAGATAAGAAAATACCTAGCAGCTGCTTGATTGTAAGATCATCTTCCTGTCTCCTTGTAAGGAAACTCCCCTCCCCTAAAGCAAACCCCTTTTGTCTTGACCTGCTGACCAATGTAAGAACGGTTGCCAAATGACCAGACTTATGTATCCTATAAAAGTGGTTGTAAAAGCCCCGCCCGGGGTTCTGCTTTGCGACACAGTCCGCAGGACCTATTGTGCACAATAAACCTTTTTCCAATAACCCGAGTTGGTTCTCGTTGTCCTTGTCTGAGGTAAAAGGTGACCACTTCATCTGGCAACCACGAAGGGACAGCAAGGAAGCTTTGCAGCTTGCTAGGGGCACAGCCCACCTCTGCCCCCTAGGGAGAGGCCTTGCGGAGCTCCCAGCGCGCATCACAGCACTTGGCTGTGAGGGAATCCGAACAGGGGGCCTGACGGGGCAGTGGTCGGACGGTGACTCCAAGAACCAACAAAACTCGGTGCGGAACTAGGACCAAGGGGGCCGGACCGGTGGAACAGGCGAGTATACTCTAGGGTTCCTACAGGAGAGAATAGGAACAAGGGGAGGAGGATTGGCCATCCTCCGGGGATTGGACCTACGAGGCAGCTGGAAAAAGCTGAACTGGTTCTTTCCCTTTTGGTAAAGGAATAAAGGATTGGGCCTACGAGGCAGCTGAAAAAGGCTGAACTGGCCTCCCTTT
The DNA here is from genome assembly GCA_021292165.1 of Shinisaurus crocodilurus. Classification (NCBI taxonomy): domain Eukaryota; kingdom Metazoa; phylum Chordata; class Lepidosauria; order Squamata; family Shinisauridae; genus Shinisaurus; species Shinisaurus crocodilurus. Next base: position 61,228 of record JAHFWL010001078.1, read on the forward strand.
TGGTAAAGGAATACAAGAGATCTCGGGAGGGAATGTGTTGGTATGTGTGGTGAAGTGTGAATGCCGCTGCAGTTCCCGTAGGTGACCGTGGAACGTCCGGGGCCACGGGTCAGCGGAGCGTATGTGTGAAATCCCTTAACGTCTAACAGGAGAGACCCCTTACTCTCCTGTCCATACCCCACCCTTCTGTTTCTGTTCTTGTTGTTGGTCTTAGAATTAAGAGAATGGGGTGGGAGGGAAGCAGCGTCCCAAGGACACAGCTTCAATGCATGGAAAAGAATTTCAAAGCAGGGTTTGGGAGAGACTACGGGCGAAAACTTAAACGCCAAACTCTCCAGACCCTGTGCAAGGTAGAGAGTGGCCATCCATGGGAGTGGGGTGGCCAGCACAAACCCACCCCATGGTTAAAAAGGAGTGCAAGATGGGGGCAGCACACATGATTGCCTGGAAAGACACCCTGCCCTGGCCCAGAAAGGAGGAACGTGCCAGGAAAAAAAAAAAAAAAAAAGCACAGACTAGCTAATCACATTCATAATAGATTAGAAGCCAAACACAAGATCTAGGAATGGCAAGAAGTACTCAAAGAACCCTGTGTTGTGTTAAAGAAATACAACAACAACAAAAATGTTTGTGAGCTTTTTTGCAAAGAGTTCCTGAGCATACGCAAAGTTTTGGTGCCTTTTGGAGTCTCCACCAGTCCTGTGTTTAGTGAAAAGGAAAAGAGTGTGCTCCTAACCCAAAGCACATACTTCCTCAGATCTGAACTAGAGGTGAGAAGTCCCAAAATGAAAAGAAATATATATATATATGTTATAGCTGCTAGCAAAATCAAACAGTTCTCCAAGGAAATGGGCAGAAATGAATTGAAATACCTCCTTTTCATTTTCTTCTGGCTCTTGATTATTGCATTGTGTTATTGTTATTGATGTTGAAAGGTTTAAGGTTTAGAAAAGAGGGAAACCTTCAATAAGGGTAGTATACATGTGCGTGTGAAAATGTCTGTGTGCATGAATTAGATTCATAAGCTGTTGAAAGACAGACAGGCCCATCTCTCTCTCCTTCGCTTATTAGAATTCATAAGCTGTTGAAGCTGGGGATTGTGGGTTCGAGTCCCACCAGAATCAACAGACAGGGACACCCCCCCTTCTTTCCAAACCTCCCTGCTGATGAATGCATATAAGTCGCTGAACAAGATCTGAGATTAAATCAGGTCAAGACGCCCTGATCTCTGTTGCGGCAGAGTTTCAAAAGCAAGTGGGCCTGATTGAACCCCCCCTCCCATGATCCAGTGACATGTGAATGTTGTGTGCCTGTTTGTGAATTAAACCAAAGCACTACACACACACACAAAGTGAGCTCAAAAGGTAGAATTCTGTGCCACAGTACATCATAGGTGGGAACCAAAATGCTCCAAAAGGGGCACCGTTAGCAATAGTACTCCAAGAATTTGCCTCTTTACCTAGAAGTAAGACTTTGTCAAAGACATAGTGGCAAACTCTTTGTACTGAGGAATGGCCATGCAGAGGGAAAAATACTTGGCCCAAAATGGGTCCTAAGAAAAATGAAACCTGAGAGACCTTCTGGTGGCCCTAGAGAACAAATTCCAAGGACAATTGGATGATTGGTATGTTTAGACAGAAGTGAGATTTCAAAAGCCTTCCGAAGTAGGTTCACCAGACAAAAAGTGCTTCATGATGCTTTAAGAACTTTAAGAACTCAAGCAATTGAAAACAGTTAAAGAATGCTTGCAGTTGTCAGCATAATCTCCAGCACAATTTCTGTACTAGTGAAAACAACAAATCCACTTGTTTAGAGGGGTAGAAACTCATTAGGTAACTTGGAGTCAGTCACAGACTCTCAGCTGTGCCTACCTCAAAGGGTTGTTGTAAAAGAAAAAAATCCAGAAAAATTGTAAAATGCTATGTCACTTGAAACCTTGCCACCTTGCTGCTGCTCCCAACAAAAAAGAAGGGTAAGCAAGGGGAGGGGGAGCATGATTATTTACCAGCAATAAAAGAAGTGCAGCTATCAAAAATAAATCTAAACTACTAACTCAGTTTTTGTACGTTTTAGTGCCCAGTTTTGTTGAAATGGGCTTTCCTGAAATTTTACCCTCTTTATTGTCCTTTTTAAAGATGTATGCTTAGTTAGTTTTTGCCACAGGCAAACCAACAGGGCAGCTTTGGTAAATTTGAACAGTTTAGTTGCAAAATGTATGCTTGTCTAGTGGCTTTTATAGCAAGCTAACAGAGCACTTTTGTAAAATAAGTATTTAAGTGTAGCATAACGCAATGGCACTAAAATACCAAAAGAATTGCAATCCTTCTGTTGTTGTTAAGTTAGTTTTCAAAAAGTTGTACAAATGACCTGTTGTGTTTTATGTGATTTTCAAAAGCTTGGTTTGCCTTGCTAAAGATAAAAGTCTGTAGCTCATGCTGGTTCTCAGCTTGTCTAAAGTGTAGAGGGCTGAGCAAAGTCAGGCCTGGGTGTTGCTTGGATGGGGGACCCCTCCTCTGGTTTCCTGCATTGAGTGGGGGGGGGGGGTTTGGGCTTGATGGCCTTGTGAGTCCCTTCCAACTCAAAACAAGTCAGTTTCTCCTGCATTCTTTATAGCAATGTCACAGATTAGTAAGTTGCTTTCCTGCTAAAGACTCTGTACAGCGTCAGTCAGAAAAGCAGATTTAGTTATTGGTTTGATTGTTAACAAAGAGTGGTTTGAATTTAATTTTACATCTGCAGTAACTCAGTACTTTGTCCAGTGTACAGTGTGCCAGGCTCATAATACTGAAAAACCTGTAAAAGACAGGGTGAGCATACAACGTCACCCTAAAGACCTTTTTTGTGGTGTACAATTTGATTTTGTTGAAATGCCTAAGTATTGTTCCTATAAATATGTGTTTGTAGTTGTTTGTATGGTTCTAAGTGCCCCTGTGTGAGAGCTAACGCCACGGCAGCGGGCAGAGAGAGAGAGAGAATCCTTTTTGCTAAAATATTAGAAGACAAGCTGGCCAAAGTATGCACAGAGACAAGACTGATGTGACAAGACAAGACTGATGTGGCCAGATGCACCTTCCATGGCCCTTGTGTGTGTGAGATCCAGGCCAGGTCGAGTGGTGAGACCTGATCCCTCGTAAGATGTTGATGAGACATTCAATTCAGAATTACTGCAAAGCCCTGGTGAGATGTGTGAAGACTCTTCATTCACGGGTGAAGGCGGCACAGCACCAGCCCAGCACAGAGGGACACTCTGTCCCAGGTGAATGAATTCATATTCAAGTACAGCGAAAGGAAGTGTACTTAACGCTGTGAAGTGCCAAGGACTTCAGCCATAAAAAGCCTCTAACCCCAAACAAGAATGAGGACATAATAACGCCTCCAACGATTCGGGGGAACGTGCTAGAAACCTCTTCCCCTGAAACAGAAGAATTTGTGCCAGAACATCAATATCATCTCAGACCTCGGATGGGACGACCATCAAAGACAACACCCAGAGGATCGGACGAGATGAACTGATGTCAACTCCAGCTTAGTCTGAACCAGCCTTACTTATCAGCCCTTAATTAAAAGTGACCCTCAGTGTGCATTCACTTAGAATCAAAAGGAGAGAATGTGGTAAAGTGTAGTTTCAAAATGTAATTTCTGTATTGTATAAACACATAACCTGTAGCCAATGTTTATTGTTATTCTGCTTGAATGTAATCCTATGGCTTACATATGCATCCAGTCCAGACCTAGGAAGGGCTCGATCTAGGAAAAGCTTTCTCTAGATGGTTCCCCAAGTTACCAGGGTTGCAAGCGATAGGGCTAATCGCAATGGGTTGCATCCTGCTCCCTTGTGTCCTCCCTATTGTGGTCCGGACAATCCAAAATAGCCTGAGCCTATTGGCAGAAAAAAGGGCGGCTGCCCAGGTCCTGGCTATGTGGGAATATCGCCCCATCCCCCAGGTTGAAACTCCAGATAGGTGTTGAAGTTTCAAGAGGGGGGAGTGAAGGAAACGAAATAGTTAAAAGAAAATCTTACAAGAGATTCTAGCCAGGCATGTAGACAGATTGCCAGGGTAATGACTGTGGCAATGACTGACAATGGCCGACAATGGCTATGTTGATTCAAAAGGGTTGAGGTGTTTTGCTGTCTCACCCTGCATACGTGACCAAGATAAGAAAATACCTAGCAGCTGCTTGATTGTAAGATCATCTTCCTGTCTCCTTGTAAGGAAACTCCCCTCCCCTAAAGCAAACCCCTTTTGTCTTGACCTGCTGACCAATGTAAGAACGGTTGCCAAATGACCAGACTTATGTATCCTATAAAAGTGGTTGTAAAAGCCCCGCCCGGGGTTCTGCTTTGCGACACAGTCCGCAGGACCTATTGTGCACAATAAACCTTTTTCCAATAACCCGAGTTGGTCCTCGTTGTCCTTGTCTGAGGTAAAAGGTGACCACTTCAAGCTGGCTGGGGCATGCTGGGAGTTGTAGGCCAAAAACATCTGGGGACCCAAGGTTGGAGAACACTGTTTTAGGGTGGCCAAATATCATTTTTTTAACAGAGAAAAGTCCTCTGTTTGAAGGGCTGCCAGAGGACTGTCCTCTTTTTGAAGGATTGTCCAGCCCAATTCTGGTTTAAAGCTAAAGAGCCATAAGAACTCTTGCTCATCAGCAGTTGCCACCAGGACGGCGGGCTGAACAGGCCGGCACACAGGTCACAACCTTCCATAGTATGGTGAGATGTACAGTATTTCTATCTAAATTATAATAATTATGTCTACATTTGCATCTAGGCATATATGATTAGCATATGCAAATGTTATGCAGATCGCCGTCCTCTTTCTTAATGATTCATTCCCTCTTTTCTGGCCATTCATAAATGGCCACCCTAGACAAAACAGACAAGTGCCATATGTGTATTGTATGTTTGGCCATGCGGAAAACAGCTCTAGCGACATGATTTTCACCAGTAAAATATCATGGTGAGAAAAGAGTACCCCCACCTGCACAGACACAGTATCGCTTTAGACCTGATCAGATTTGGCCCTCCTTGGCAGCTCCTATTAAACTGTTAAAAACAGCCAATCATAGATGAGGGTGAAGCGGAGTGGAAATGCATTCTTTCGTTTCTCAGGGGAAGTCTGCTTTTAAGGCTGTATATGTTTTGCTTTTGAATTCTTGAAAGACTATTAGACCTGGCTCGCACGACATGACAACCCATCGTGGGTAATTAGTCACGATGGGTTGTCATGTCGTCCGAACTCAGACTGCCTCCTGCAGGGTGGCTTATTTGGGGGCAACAAGCCACCCTGACAACCCATGGTTTGTTCTAGTGGTTGTTCGACCCACGATGGGCTGGCATGTCATCCGAACCTGGCAGAGGAATTTTATCATGGGTTGCGGGGATCGGCTAGCGAGAGAAAAAACCCTGCAGCTCTTTGCAATCTCGCTCATGCCACCACAAGTGAAACCCCTCCACACCAAAGCCCAAGTGACACTTTGGAGTGATCATCACCGGTTCACCACCCTTTTTTTCTCCCCAGACCCAGAAAATTGCACAATTGTGTTCATTATTTTGTTGGCCTTTCAGAAGTGCACAGGAGGGCACTTACACTGTCTGATATGAGAAGTCTTTCTTGGTCAATTTCTGCTTCTGTTTCAGCTGTCAAAGGGACCAGGAAGTGCAGTAGGTAGCATACATGGAAATTGACAAGACGAGACTGCACATAGGCAAATTTGAGGACAGTTGCAAGGGACCAATTGCCTAGCTGTTAACTGAAAAGCACTGGTAAGGGGGGGAAATGGCAAAAGAACATGCACCCAAAGAGGGAGGGGGAACATATATGCCACCCACTCAAATATTGAAAGCTTTATAAGGTCCTCAATCCATTGCATTATAAGAGGTAAATATTTATCCTTCTAGTGTTGTAATATCAGTCTTTTAGCTGTCAAAAGGGCACAGAAAATCCAGTTAATTTCCATGAAGCAGGTAAATAATTGAAGAGCTTGTACATCAGTGAATAGTAAAGGGTGTTCCAGTACAAAATTTATCTGCGCAATAACTTCCTCCCAAAAAAGAAGCAACTACTGGACATTGCCAAATATATGTTTAAAAGAAGCATTAGCTGTATTGCACCGCCAGCAATTTGCCAAATTAGACAATCTCTTATTAAAGAGATGTTACAGTGTCCAATAGACAAGAAACAAAAAGTTTTTGCTGAATAAGACGTAACCTAAGATCCATAGACACAACAGGTAGACACCAAAGTGGCAATCCACTGATTAGGCATTTTGTGGCGGTGCTCACAGCAGTTTCTCAAATGTGCCCACAGGTCCAAAAAGGTCGGGGACCCTGTTATAAGCTTTCTGTTCTAGGCTGCCTGGAATCCTAAACAGGAGCACTCCCCTTAGGGGTGGGGATACTTTGCAGGTCCCACTTGTAATAAATAATATCGATCCTATACATTAATTGAAAACTCGTTCTCTGGGTACCGTTCCTTATGTAGCCAAAATGATATCATCCACATCCAAAGGGGAAGATATCAACAGGCACTGGGGAATCCCAAGGTTTGTGGAAATACAAAAAAAAATAAAAGAAAGAAAATCTTTAGAAAAAACTCTATGCAGGGGGCAGGGTGAAGACACCCCCCCCCAAACACTCACATGAGGACTGAGCATGCTTAGAGGGCATCAAATTCTATTGGGGAAACAAAATAGTAGATCAAGGAGAGGGGGGAAGGAATGGAGCATCCTGAAAGAGCACTTGGCTGGCTGGAGCTCTGAATACCACAATGCTGTGTTGCAAATCCCACTTGTAATAGTAAATAATTACAACAGCAGCAGCAAGAGCAATTATACTACCTTAAACACATCCCTGATGTACAGCATATTGTAAAATCCATATAGCACACACTGACCTGGGCTGATTGGGTAGATCTCATTATCGGCCCCAAAAAACAGGTTCCTGGTCAGCTTGCGAGGATCAATTTTCTGAGGAGTCGACGCAGCAGGGCAGAGAGAGAACCTGCGCCGAAGAAAATTATCTTCCTTCATGGCATGTGCTGTAGGGGTTTTCTGAAAGGAAGGGACAGAAATAACAGCAGAGTCAAGTCACAGGAAACTTACATCTCACACTCTGCCCAATTTTAAGTTTCTTGTTTGTTCTTGCTACGTTGAATCTGCTTATTCTTAAACTGAGTGTTGGGTTTCTTTTAATACAGCTGTGGCCAAACAAACACACAAACAACCTTAGTGTGAAGTTGCAGGTTACTGCTGGAAATTTGCTAATTTCAGCAAGTAAGATACATGCACGCACAATGCTCTTACCTAAATCCAGCTGGTATGATTTTTATTCCTCAGTAATGCATTTTGAAATGATTTTCGGACAGGCTGAGCTAAATTAAAATATACCATTTGTTAAATATCTGATATCCACATCAGGGGACGCAACGGATAGTTGCATTTTTCTGCATTCCGGTTCTCAATGAAATTTTGTTGGGAGATCTTGATTTTGATCAGTTTCTTTGACCTGACAATTTTGGAAATGGAACTTTGAGCTTTAACGGTGTGTTTTTCTTTCTTTCTTTCTTTCTTTCTTTCTTTCTCTCTTTCTTTCAGAATGGGGTCACAGATTTTCCTGAAGATTGCTCAGGCTGGAAAATGTGATTGCTCCAAAGATGGTCAAATAATCAAAGGGGGGGGGGGACTTGACCTGGTCTTTAGCCTCAACAGTGGCTTGTTCTGCAGGAAATCATCTGGAGAACCTTTTCACAGCATGTAGATAAATATCTACACTAATGTCTGCAGCAGATCAAGCTGTGGATAAGGGCACAGCTAATAATGACTGATTAAAATGTTGGCAAATCTAATCACATCTCTTGTTTCCATGGTGTATGTCAACCAGGCTGGGATTTGCTGTCTTTCCAGGATCACCATCCTTTGCCATATTCAATCCACAAACCAGTGCCACAATAAACAGGGAGTTAGTTGCCCCAGTGATACTCCAATCCACCCACATAGCAAGTTGTTATCCACAGAATACTGTAGATAATAACATAGCAAGAGTGTTTATGATGCAATCAACTAAGTAGCTTTAGAGATGTTTTGGTCATGTGCAACAGGGGTGGGCCGAAGGTAGATCTCCAGGTGTTTTCGGCTTCAGCTCCCAGAAACTGCTGCCAGCATGCTGGCCAATATTCAGGAATGTTGAAGTTCAAAACACCTAGAGATCTAGTTTCTGCCCACCTCTGATGCAGAAGACCTCAGATGGTGTAGCTAGCTAAGCAGACCACAACACATCCTGGACAGTAATATGTGAAGAACACAGCACACCTGATGAAATGAAAACTTTCATCAGTAGGTAGGCTTAACCCCCCCACACACATACTTTATTGAGGAGGGGAAGAGAAAGTTGTTTGAAAACAAAAATTACACTACATAATGCACCAATGCAGCATATTATCATATTTATTATTTATTATTTGCATTTATTTTGCATACATTGACTGAAGAAAAATTGACCCAAGAATACTACCAAAACAAGCAAACAAACATACCAGGCAGGGAATCCAGACATCAGTAGGCAGCCTCGCTAACACCTACGCAAACCTACACAAAAGCAAACCTTTTAAGCAACAGCCAATCACCGTTAACTATCCCATACTGTAAGCAGATGGAGCAAGGTCTGTCTGTGCTCTAATGGACCAGCTAATCCAGCACCATTTTAAACGGCACCAATCGAATGTTCTGCTCTTAATAGATTAGAAAGCAGTAGCAAAAAAGGACATGAGGTTAGTTTACTATCTTAAAAAAGGCCAACAAAGGGAAGGGGTGATGTTTCAGCATGGACCCCGTGTGCCCAAACCAGTAAACAGTCTGATAAAAGGAGGCTGAAAGCAATGGAGATGAGCTGCCTGCTAGGGCTGTATTAAGAGAGAATTACAAGAACCTGACCTTCCCCATCCACTCACATCTAGCCAAGTGTCCGCTGGGACCTCTGCAGTTGCTTTAGCCAGAACATGACTCACATTTTTAAAAAGCCCCTTTGGGCAGCGGTCATTCATGGACAGCTTCTCTGTCCAGCTAGCATGTGCCTGAATAGTGGCAAGAGGCCTGGCATAACCACCTTCTCCCTTTCTGCACTGCCAAAGCATTACCTAGCCTAGTGGAACAGAACTTTCCAGGACCAGCCCAAGCCATCGCCTGAGGTGAAAGACAAGATGGCAACCCCCCCACCCCACCCAATTCCATGTATGGAAACTGTCCAGTTTTAACTCCCCAGTTAAAACTTTCTTCAACGCTGGCGATAGGACAGCATCCTCCGCCAAATTTGAAGACAGTAGGCTGGCTTAAGGGGTACGGGGAAAGTAGGGTGGCATGTGTCCTAATTTACAGATGACAGCCTTCTATCTGAAGAGCTGTCAGAGGGCAGTCCTCTGTTCAAAGGTGTCCTCTGTTTGAAGGGCTGTCCAGTCCAAGGTCAGTCTAAAGAGAAAGCAACCTCAGGAGGGAGAGCAGAGCAGAGCCCTTGAAGTTGCCCATTTACTGTGAGCCCCTGGGCAGCAGCAGACGGAGCAGGCACAGGGCAGGCTCCCCACTATGGCGAGATGTATGGCATGTCTATTTAAATGACAGTAATTATTTCTAAATTTGCCTCTACAGTATAAATTAGCGTCTGCATGTTTTATGCAAATTGGTGCCCCACTTCGTCCTCCTGTTTGGTGAAGCATGAGTGGCCGCCGTAAAGGCAGGCCACTTGCACACACAGTCCAACATCTTCTCCCTCCCGCTGCCCCCACGCCTGCTGCCTGAGGCAGCTGCCTCACTTTGCCTAATGGTAGGCCGACCCTGAGTGTTTTATCGTCACTTATAAACAGATATACAGTACGGTACTTCCTATCAGCTTCTTTGCTTCACTCAAGAGCAGCTGCAGGAGCTCCAGGGGTCATTTTGCCTCCCCTTGGACCCCACCTCTGGTGTGCGCCACACTCGGTGGGGGAAAATATATATATATATATATATATATATATATATATATATTAATCACCATCTGTTTGCCTCCAAAATCCAACAGCAAACTGCTGCAGAGCACTCAGTCAGTGGCACTAAAAGGGCTAAATTTAAGCCTTAACTTATGGATAAAATCTGGTATGCAGCACCAAGCTGGCCAGCATTCTGTGCTGACCTTATGATTGCAAAGAACAGCTTGGAAATCCACGGAGAGTAGGAGAACGTATACAATGCGCAGTGGAAAAGCAACACAGCTTCACTGCTTCTATGGTGCATGAAATGCAAACCACAGTGCATGAAGCCGAAATCACAGTGCAGAACAATTGTGGGAGGACAGGCAGGCAGGCCTTAGATGGGGACAGCACCACGTTGCCGTTAGGGCAGCGGGTTCCTACTGATTGGCTCCTGCCTGCCACTTCCAAATCCTGGGACCAGCACTGGTAAAAGCAAACCTACGCAAAAGCAAACCTTTTAAGCAACAGCCAATCACCGTTAACTATTCCATACTGTAAGCAGATGGAGCAAGGTCTGTCTGTGCTCTAATGGACCAGCTAATCCAGCACCATTTTAAACGGCACCAATAGAATGTTCTGCTCTTAATAGATTAGAAAGCAGTAACAAAAAAGGACATGGGGTTAGTTTACGATCTTAAAAAAGGCCAACAAAGGGAAGGGGTGATGTTTCAGCATGGACCCCGTGTGCCCAAACCAGTAAACAGTCTGATAAAAGGAAGCTGAAAGCAATGGAGATGAGCTGCCTGCTAGGGCTGTATTAAGAGAGAATTACAAGAATCAATCTTTATAATCGCAAAGACACATGTTGCCGCTGCAAGGTTAGAATGTGACCAATAAGGGCACTGTTTGTGTCAATTACTCATTTGAGGGGGGAAATCTATTAATATATTGTCCCTGAGTACTCTTGCTGGAAATGACAGTATCTTCGCATGGGGAATTTCATTTCAGATGTCCAACAGCTTTCTCTATCTCATACGTTCCTTGATAGGGATGCCACCCACTGAGGCATGGCAAAATCTTCTGTTCTTTAAGAACTTTAATATTTGTTTTATTTTTAAAATTTTATTTATTTATTTATTGTATTTATACCCCACCTTTTTTCCTGCAAGGAACCCAAGGCGGCTTACATAATAATCCTCCTCCTCTCCATCTTATCCTCACAACAACCCTGTGAGGTAGGTTAGGCTGAGAGTCAGCAACTGGCCCAAAGTCACCCAGTGAGTTTCATGACCAAGCGGGGACTAGAACCCAGGTCTCCAAAGTCCCAGTCCAACACTCTCACCACTACGCCACACTGTGTGTGTTCTACTAAGCTGTAAGCATATTCTGTTCCCTCTTTATTCCCTTTTATTACCGTATTTCCACATTTCTCTATGTTTTTCAATGCTGCCAGTAGGTGAGAGCTGGGGCAAAGCCATAGCTGAGACCCTAGAGAGCCAGTCAGAGTAGAATGGGCTACATCGACCAATGGTCTGGCACAGCTTTCATCAGCAGACTAGTTAACTAAAGATTTCATTGATTAACTGGGGGGAGTTAATTATATGGCAATATTTAATTTACAAGGCTGCAAATTAAGGGTAAGTGTGCTTTTATTTTGGTCCTGGTGTATTATTATAACAACAGGGAATGAAGCAAGAAAATATTAAAGCTGTATTTTCCTTCTGATAACTAGTGATATCGTAAGAGCAGTAAGGCAGATAACTGACAATACACAAACTCCTGATACAGATAGAGTGGAATATCTGGAATACTGAAAAGTAAGAAAATAATGAGATAAATAGTCATGTTCCCCAAATGAGTGCAACTTTTTGACAATGGAAGATGCATTGCTAAATTACACTTGAAGTGAGGATATGTTTCTTCAAATAAAGATTGGTCTTCAAGGTACAAAATAGGAGCCATTTAATTGCAATTAAACAACAATAAAAAGAGGGCATTTAGGAAAATTATCTGCATCTAGGAAACTCCTCCTTAATAAACATTTAAGGGTGGAGACCTGGCAAAGTACATGCTCACCATTTTACAGTAACAGAAACATAAGATAAAGAGCAATCAAGCAACCCACAACCTTTTGTGCTTTTATATGGAACAATAAAGCCTTATAGAGTCCAAGACAGGAAGCAGCAGATAAATCAGGCCATATCTGCTGAACTATTCCAAAGAAATGACAGTAAATCCAAAATGTTCCAGATGTGGCAGATCTACTGGTGTTTATCACTGGATTTGCAAAACGACACTGCTGAGCTAAGCCAACTTTCCGTTTTAAAAGTAACAGAGACCATAATGTAACCCTACTTTGGCATGCCTCAGGGCCAATTCATAATTATGGCAGCAATGTGGTTGCTGTGCCCCATTTGAACCATTCATCCTATCCTGCTCTTGTATGGTAAAGATGTAGTAATCACACAGAAAGGGCAGGATCATGTGCAAAGATGATGTATGAAAGGATGGATTATGGGCAGTGCTTTTTTTCTGGAGAAAAGGGTACCGGAACTCTTGGATTACATTTCCTCGGGAGTAGATGGCGATTAAATTGTAATGCAATTAATAGAAGAAAAGGTGCTGGAACTCAGTTCCGGTGAGTTCCACCAGAAAAAAAGCCCTGATTATGGGTCAGTGTTACTGTGGCTGTGGCCATGTTGCCTTGCCCCTCCCACAGGTTCTCTTATGCTCTGGAGTGGCCAGAGCTGGAGCTGCGTGGGAAGCAGCAACCACAAAGCTCCCATAATGTAAGAACTGGCTCTTAATCTAGGGTTCCCCAAACCAGAGTTGTGATACTTCACGAGACGCATGGGGCAGTATGATGGGAAAGGTGCGGACAGGTTGTAGAATATTGAGTCTTTTAGGTACAAATCCATTTGAAACGAGCCTAATTCAGGCATTCTGTGTATGTGCTGTGCAATGAACATGCAAACGGGGAGAGCAAGGACGAGCACACTAGTTCTGCCCCCCTCAATCGCCCTCCTGCTCCTCAGCGTGGGGAAGGCAATGGGGGAGGCTGTGGAGAGGGTGGAGCTAGCATGCTCCCCCTTGCTCTCCCTTTTCATGGGTTCATTGTACACTAACTCATAACTCCTGACAAAAGGAATGTAAAGACAGAGGCTCGAGTAGATATTGCTGAGTGTGAATTGCATACTACCATGTGTGGTGGTAGTGGACATCTATATGTCCACGGACAGACAGAGGTGATGGTCTCCCCTCCTCCTGCAAAAAAGTGTAAACACCTATCTTGATACACATTATGTCAGACACAAAGTATATTTACTTCACAGGTACACACATTTGCCTTTCCTCTCACTGGATGGCTTGTCGAAAGCTGAGCAGAAGTGCATGGAACAGGTCCACAAGTGCACAACATTTCGTAAACAATTATAGCTGTCCACTTGAACGGTGGCCAACTTTTTTGAAAAAAGAAAAAAAAGCATTTTGACCTTGTTCGAGTCATGAATGGGGCTAATCGCATTTGGCAATTACTGTTGGTTTTAACGTGTCCTGTGCAGCTATGGCACCCAATATTTATCAGCCAGCTCGTGCCCTTCTCTCGGGATGGAATTATTTAGCAAGTTTTCAGCGCTGATTAACAGTATTAATTAGTCGTGTGTTGCTAGCAAGAGACATAAACTCTTGCCTCGTTGAACCTCCTAACAATTTTCTGGCATTCAATATGCACGGTGATTACAAGTGGCCTCTTTATAAAGAGCCAGCAAACCTCTGACAGCCAGCAACCTTCTTGACTGCTGGAAGCAATAAACAATATCTGTCTTCCCCGAAGAGAACCTTTCAGGGAACATTTAACTGAGAAGGGGGGGACACACACATATATACACAAATGTATCTCAAGCAAGGTGCAGAGCAAAACAGCCCACCCTGAGAAATGGTCCCCGTCAGTGTTTAAAACACCTTTATCCGTTCTATCACTTTCCATATTCCTGCACATAATGTCCAGTTCTGTCACTGACTTGGGTGGACATAGGCTTCAGGGTTTCACAACGTAGACATTCATACTGGGCCTTGGTCTTTGCGAACAGGTTCCAGCACTGCGCCCAGCTTTAAATTACGTAAGCCTCGGGTACTAGGTCCTGCAAGGGCTGGGAAGAAACGCAAAAGGCACCTGGCGCAAGAACCAATGTGGCTGTGAACATTCAGCTTCAGCTCTAAAAGACAGATCATGAGACTGAAATTTAACAGACGCGATCACATCAGTTAGTGTACAATGAACCCATGAAGGGGGAGAGCAAGGGGGAGCAAGCTAGCTCCACCCTCTCCACAGCCTCCCCATTGCCTTCCCCACGCTGAGGAGGAGGAGGGCGATTGAGGGGGGCAGAGCTAGTGTGCTCGTCCTTGCTCTCCCCGTTTGCATGCTCATTGCACAGCACATACGCAGAATGCCTGAATTAGGCTCGTTTCAAATGGATTTGTACCTAAAAGACTCAATATTCTGCAACCTGTCCGCACCTTTCCCATCATACTTTTCAAAGAATACACAGCATGAAAGCTGACGTGGTGTATTAAATAGAGAACTAGATTTAGACTACAAACAGGGCTGGATTAAGATAGGGGCTATTGAGCGCAGCCTCCAAGGCCTCTACCACAAAATAGGCCCACAAGCCGGACCCGCGGCGCGGAGAGCCGCAGAGAAGAGCCACACCGCGCAGTCCTCGGCATCTGCACCTCCGCGGCCCGCTCTATTTCCGTAAATGGCGTTCAGGCAGGAGCGAAGACAGCCCGGCTCGGGGGGGGGACACACGTCATGAGAGGGCCTTTGGGCAAGCCGGAAGCCGGAAGCGGCGGGGCCCAGAGCGGGTGACGTGTGAGAGCGCGCTGACGGACGGGAGCGGCCGCCATGGAAGGCGATGGCTGCCTAGGGTGCGTGGCGGAAGAGGGCGAGAAATGCTGCGCCTTCCTTGCCACCGGCGCGCTCCTGCCCCGCCTGCCGCCTCCGCCTGCGCCTTCCCGCCTGCTGCCGCCGCTGCACCCCCCCGCTGCCGCTGCCGTGCCGCCGCCCCTCCCCCCCGCGCGCCGCCCGCCCGCCTGCCAGCCACCTACCTTCACGTCGCTTCCGGTCCCG